>CM076573.1:997024380-997624380 GCA_034641835.2 Pinus albicaulis | reverse complement strand
CCATGTCTTACGCCTTCCATGACATCAAACATATTATTGAGGCATGTTTGGATGATTTAGCTACTCTTTCTCGCCAAAGAATTGATCATCCTTCTCACCTCCGTCAAGTTTTTGAATGATGTCGGTATTACAAAATTTGTTTGAACCCTAATAAGTGTGTTTTCATTGTCACATCCAATCGGTTCTTGGGATTCATCATGTCTACGGAAGGGATTCGGGTAAATCCCTTCAAGGTTGAGGAAATAGTTCAGTTGCCTCCCCCATCTTCAATCCATCAACTTTAAATTCTGCAAGGAAAAGACAATTTCCTGTGGAGATTCATCGTAAATTATGTCGATATTACAAAGGGATTTATGAGATTATTAAAGAAAGGAGTTCCATTCTATTGGGATGACTTTTCTCAACACTCATTTGATGCTTTGAAAAAATCATTGACCTCTACTTCTTTATTGAGTCCACCTGATTATAGCAGGGATTTCGTCTTCTATCTCGCGGCAGGAGAATCTACCATTGGTATGGTTCTAGTTCATGAATATGATACTCTTTCCGAGCATGTTATATACTACCTTAGTCGAGGCTTGGTAGGTCCTGAACTATTGGATTCTCTAATAGAGAAACTTTCTTTGGAAGTTGTTCATGTTGTTCAGAAGCTCAGACATTACATTCTCCTTCGCAAAACTTATTTTTTGGTAGCGGTCAATCCATTTCAAATTGTTCTCAGTAGGCGAGTGATTGGGGACAAATACAATCGATGGATTATGATTTTGTAGGAATTTGATCTTGATTTTATGTCTTCCAAGTCCAATAAATCATTATTTTTTGTGGAGTTGATTTCTGATTTTCCCTATGGAGAAGAGATTGTTTATGACGAATCATTTCTTGATGAACATATTTTTCTCATTTCTTCACAGGATCCTTGGTATGGGGATCTCATAGTTTATCTCTAGAATATAAGTTCCCCTCGGCCTTTTCGAAAGATGAGCGCCGAAAGTTAAGTCACTTAGCCAAAAGTTATTTTATTATTGGTGACACTTTATATCATCGCGGGGTCGATTCAATCCTTAGACGTTGCTTAACTCTCGAATAAGTTGAGTTCGTACTGAATGATTGCCACAATGGAGCTTGTGGTGATCATTTATCTGGGCTTGCTACATCCCAAAAAATCTTGCGTGTAAGATACTTTTGGCCTTCAATTTTCAAATATTGTATTGAATTGGTCAAAAAGTGTCATCTGTGTTAGGTTTATACATGAAATATGTGTGCTCATCAAGCTACGCTCTTTCCTGTCATCATTATTGGCCCCTTTACAAAGTGGGGTATTTATTATACTACTTGTAACCCACCTTTGGCTAAAGGTCACAAGTACATTATTGTAGTTGTAGACTACTTCACGAAGTGGGTTGAGGCTATGCCTACTTTTGGGAATGACGGTGAGACAGCAGCTCTGTTCCTCTTCAATCAAGTCATTTCTCACTTTGGTATCCCTAAAGAGATTGTCACTGACCATGGTAGTCACTTTCAGAACAGCATGATGGCTTAATTGGCTCTGAAATTAGGTTTTCTGTAGGAGCATTCGTCTCCTTGTTATCCTCAGGCCAATGGGAAAGTTGAAGCCATGAACAAATCCTTGAAGACAATTCTTCAACGCATGATCGATAAAGCCAGATCTAATTGGCATATTATGTTGTATCCTGCACTTTGGGAATACCAGATTTTAGTCAAAACTGCAACCGGTTTTACTCTGTTTCAACTGGCTTATGGGTTGGAATCCATATTTCCTATTCAATGTGAAACTCCCTCTCTTAAGTTAGTTGTTGAGATTCTTCCTGACACTTCCAGACTCGAATAATGCATTCTTCATCTAGAACATCTCGACGAACAGCGTCGATATGAAGCTACGATGAATGAGGCACATAAGAAACGATTAAAGGTTCAGTACGATAAAGCGGTCAAACATAGGGTTTTCTCTGAAGGCGACATTGTCTTGGTTTATGCTCAAGAGAAGGATGAATTGGGGGCAGGAAAGTTCAAATCTATGTGGTATGGCCCCTTTATCGTCAAAAAGGTCCTGAAGAAAGGAGCCTATGCCTTGGTTGACTTTGATGGGAACGAGTTGGTGGAGCCCAGAAATGGGCTCTATTTGAAAAAGTATTATGCCTAGTCTTAGGCCTAGCATCTTGCTTTGTTGTATATATTTTGTTTTTGTACATATCTCTATTTCAATTTTTGGTGTGGTTTTGATGAATTTGATCTTCTTTGGCAGGTGATATTAGATGAAATGAGTCACTTTGGTTTCATCGATGGTGCTAGTAGACATACCCAAAACTTGGCTTCTACGGCTTGGGTACTCCACTATCCATTCGGTTAGTTGTTAGTTTCAAGAGGTGTCTGCATTAGTCCTACTTTAAAAAATGTAGCATAATACACTACAGTGGTCAACCTACTCTAGGAGGAAATATCTTTGGGTGTTGATTCGTTAGTAGTTTTCTTGGATTCACAGCTGGTGGTTTCACAGTTGAACAACACATATCGTGTTTGAGACCCATTTTTACATCGATTGTTTTTTAGGGTACGTTTGTTACAATGATCATTCCAACTTATCACATTTATTCATATTCCTTGATCTGAAAATTGGATGGCAGACTTATTAGCTAATCAAGCACTTGATTGGCTTATTAATCATTCAATACTTTAAAAATTATATCAAATGCATCATTCATTATCATGCATTTGAGTCATCACATCATATAAATCATTAGATATATATATATATATATATATATATATATATATATATATATATATATATATATATATATATATATATATATATATATAGGTCAAAGTGTTCAAAAATATACAAAATCTGGACCATCATGTCCTACAAAATTAGGGCTTATGCCCGATCATGTCTATCATCAAAAAATATTACAGTCATTCGATCATATCTATAATCTACCCCTGATGTCCCTGCCCAACATTTGCGTTCCTATAGAACACAATGGCAGTCGCTACACAGCGGAATAAACATACCCAGTCTCGTGTTACTCCTACCACTCGTCTCTGGACAGCCTCTGGTAGGTCCTCTAGAGCGTCCATAGGCACTTGGTGATTCAAACCCTCCAAGTTTCTATGTACTGCATGGAGTGTCCTGCCAGGGTCTTCTGCATCTGCCTCACCTCTGCGGCGCTTATGCCTTGGGTACCCCTCTAGTCTGACTGGTCCTAAATCTGCATCATTATCATCATAATTTTGTAATTCTTTTTGTCCAATCAAAAACATTTTTCATTTTTCGTATAATTTGAAAAAAAGAAAAAAAGAAAAAATCATATAATCAAAAATCAAAAAATTCAATCTCACCCATTACGCCCCATGTTGTTTTAGGTGGAAGGAATAGATTTGGATCTACGCGAAATTCCATCCCAGCATAGGGATAATCTTCCACCGCGATGACTTGTTCTTCCCACCATTGGAATAACTCATCATCCCAAGTGGTCCGGGGAACTTCACTTACCCCTAATCTCTTCATCAGATCTTCCCATCGGGCTATTCTTGGATCTCTTAGGTTGCTGATAGTTGAGATGACCTTGGGCTGAAGCCTTGGGACCCTCTCGAAGAAGAATGTCAGTAAGATTGGACCGTACCCAAAGTGTTTATTCTTTTTCTTCCGAATAGATGTCAATTATTTTTTCATATTGCTCAACAAGGTTGTGCACCAATCAAATTGATGAATCAAGCATTCCACTGCTATGATCATTTGTGTACGTGAAGCCTGATGCAGAGAAGTTGATCCTGCTACTCTACCAATGGTAAAGAGAAGGATCTTCATGTATAAATATTTCATATCTCTTATGGAAATCTGTGTTCCCACCTTCTTTGCATCATCCACGCAGTAGACTTGGACATAATCTTCCACGTTAAGCCCTCCCACGGGCTTTCCATGCAAATCTACTGGGTCTCCCCTTCAAGAGAGTCCAATAATGAAGTATATGTCTTCCACTTCTATGTGTAGTGGCATCTGATCAATTATGAAACAATCTTCTTCTGGTTCCCAATGATCAACCAGCATTTGAAGCAAACGAATATTGCTTTTCATATTGGGCATTTTGGAAATTTTGAGCAATCTGAAATTCCAAAGAATATCTAAGGAAGTTTGATCCTCCATCACCTCATTGTCAATTGCACTATTCTCGCGCTCTCTCTAGCTAATGGACATCTTGGGAAAAATCATTAATTGGCTGATTAGATACAAGTTTTAAATTTTCACTCTGCACATACATGACTTCTCTTGTGCACAGTCGTGTATCATATGCAGGTTCTCACGAACCTGCATATGCGTAGAGGGTTTCAATAAAAATATCTTTTCTATGGTCAAAAATCCAAAAAATTTCTTCAAACAGGAACGAAATTGATGAATAGGATGAGTTTAAGGCTTACCTGACTGATTTGGCGTGCTTTGGTGGCTGATTGCTCCATATTTGAGAAGAGGAAATTTTGCCCAAAAGCTCTTTCTCCACTTCTACAATGTGAAAATGATCAAAATGTGAGTCAATTTGTGTATTTATGCCCAGAATTTGAAATTTTTTCACAAATTTTGTTTTTGCTCATTTTTTGAATTTGACTAAGATTGTATAACCATTTGGCTTGTAAGTGTTGGGAAATGTATTTTTTAGGTACATTTTGATGAATTCGAGATTTTCCTAGTTTTCCTTCAGATCCATGACCGCTAACCTGTCATGGCAAGTATTTGATTTCGAATTGGCATAAAGGTTAGGGAATTCACTTTCCGTTGCATCTTTGCATACTAGCCTCCATTTTGATCACTTGCCATAGGGTCAATCCCATCATGTCATGAGTACTTAACCCATTTCACTCACCGATTTTTTAATCATGATTTGATGGTAGAGCCATCCTTTACATGGGCTTCCTAGTTAGTTCCTCGCTAGAATTTGTTGCCCATGCTGTAATTTATGTAGGCTCGGGAGTCCTCTTTATTCCCACCATGAATTATGCATTGAAGCTTCATTCTTCTTCTTCTTCGCTATCTTTATTCTAGCCATTTACTCTAGAGGCTGCCTTATGTCGCTGAGTTGTATTACTGCATTGTATATTGATTACTTGTTTATCTTGGCATTTAGCCAGCTTCATTTGGACTCATGTTTAAGCCATATTTTGACCATGTATTTATGTACAAGTTAACCATGCAATCACTTGGCTTCTGCGACTTGACACCTTTACCCATGGATGAACATTCCTTTGAGTGTCACTTACCAGTTTTTGGCACCTTGCATTGAGCATAGGATTGTTCCTATCCCAGGAAATAGTACATTCATTTCACGACACTCGTTATATCCATTGCACTATAGCATTATTTTATTATTTTTCAGGCTTTGAATATGAAAAAGACAAAAAATAATATATTTGAAAGAGAGCAAGAACGGGATATTACTTCCATACTTGATGGCAGCTACAGTGTTAGTTGTGTCGCCCTTGAACAAAGAAAAGAAAAGCTAAGTCTTTTCTCCATTTGGGATGGTTTTATTTTTCGACTTAAGAGAAGCCATAACCTTGTTTTTTAGTCAGTACTCCCCCCCGGTTGGTTATCTCTTCCAATCATATGGAGGGTTTGTTTATGCCTCATGCATGACAAACTTATACAAAGTTATCATTTGCTACCATAGTCAACATAAGCCGTGCTTTTGTTCAAGGGAAGTTAACCTAAGTTGGTGTTTCTACAGTGTTTCTTGACTCATTTTTCAGTCGACCTTCCCGGTCTTGTTAGTATCTTGCTTTATCACATCAGATATTTGGTCCTTTGCTTGTGCTGGTTTGAGAAGGTCTCCACTGACTTCTTTCTCTGAGAGTAAACCTAGAGCTGCACCCTGGCCCTATTTACATCATTGATAGGTGACCTTGTGCTCAGAATTTGGTCATTATCATGGGTCTTTGACTGAGTGGTTTCCCTTGTGTTCAACTTCAGCTTACATTATCACACCTGGGATTCATGCAGTACCCTGATTTCCATTTTACCCTATCAATGAATATCTTGCCTCTTTGTCATCTTTCATTATTGGTTGGTTTAGAGGGTTTCTGTCGTGCGCTAGCTTCATCTTGCGCATGCCAGAAACATACCTCGGGTTGGTTACTTCACTTTATTCCTTCCAAATCTTGCCCTACGAGTTACACTCACGCTACACTGATGTGGGATGCCTTACTTCCAATAGATCTTTTCCCATTGACTCTGACTCATTTCTCTGGGAATAAGGTCTAGAGTCCTTTTGTCAGTACCTTAGGGTTTGTAGTCAACAGTGGCAGACTCTTCTCTATCGATAGTGAGGATACATCATTGCCTCTTGATTGATATATTATTTCAAGTTTTCAACTTCAACTCATTCATTCGCATTTACTAGATTGTATTGGGGCACCTTGACACTCATTATCATTATCGGTGGGTTGTCTCACGTTTGTTAACAGTATACATCAATGACCGATAATCAAACGATTTCTCACATGGTTGGCTTCAACTCATTTATTACCATTGTGTAGAATTGTTCCAGGGTGATCAATGAAGACCTCAGGTCTGCATCAGCATGTTTTGGTTCACTTTGACAGCACTTCTGTTTTTCTGCCAGTGACACCATCCACCTTTATATGTTGCAGTTTCATCACAACAGCATCTTATATGTTGCTTCTCGAGTTGTGTGTTGTACCATTTGTTCCACCACTTATGATTTGGTACCTGGAGATTCAGGTTTGAATTTTGTGATCAGATATATGTTGCAGCATCATTGATCAGTCTTCTATATGTGATATTTGTACATGATTTTGACTTATACTTTTGGGCAGTGATCAGATGATTCACTATGTACTTTACATTTTAGCTATACCTATATACATATTGGATCTGCTCCATACTTCATATGAGGACATGCTTTTCTTTCACTGAGCATGGGTATGCCCACCTCAGAGATTAGCTATCTTTCTGATCTCTCTCACTATTTTGTTGGCACGCTGAAATCTAGTGGAGTCCTCTCTAGTCCTCGCAAGGTTCTTTCTATGCACATAATACATTTTGGCTATCATGTACCCCTTCTGACCTCATATATTAAGGGTCATTTCTTATAGCATCATTTATCACCATCATATACTTGATGACTTATGCATTGGCCTTGGGAAACCCTTCCCTGCAGACTTGGACATATTTCTCAAAAAACATTTTCTTAAAACCCATACGCGACTCTGCGCAAAATTTTCCGCTTATACACGCGAGTCCATACATAGAGAATCATGTATGCCTTTTTAAACATTAAAAATATATATAATTTCCCTACTTTTGAGGCAGGGTTTACGGTTGTTCCTGTAACTTAACTCCCCCAGCCTGTGGCCTAACTATTCCCAACTGAAGAAAAAAAACTAATTTGAGGGAGTATAAAATCCCCTCAGGGGAATGGCCTAAGGGAGGAAGAGAGAGAATTATAGATATTATACGTTGTTGGAGCCCTATCCAAGTCTAATATTTCCCCTGTGCCTCCTACACTTCCCAGATATTTTCAGAAAACCCTTGTTTCCTTGAGATTTTCACTCACCCTATGTGACATCCATTTTTCACTACTCTTGGAAGAAGTTTTGTGAGGCTAGGGCTAGACGGATCCAGAGGATGGTATGCTCAATGCCATGGAAGATTTCAAGTGATCTCTCCACATTTTTTTATTGTACATGTCATTAATAAAAGAAGTGCCATCTTTTTCCTGATGTCCACATGTCATTTATCTCTTATACATGTGTAATGATCTTAAATAGTTCATTTATTATTTTTTTAATGAGATTATGCATGCTTTTCACTAATATCTAGAACATATATATGTTGTACAACTAGGTTTTTGTGCTTGTTCTTTGCTGTTTTGTAGGTTCCGGAGCACAAAGAGTTGCAGGGGGTTTTCACCCTGCGGGATCTACTACAACCAAAGGATATATGAGTAAGGTCTGCAACCTTTAGTTTCTAGTTTAAAGCATAGAAGTTGGTTAAGTGAGTCCTCCTTGTGATGACATGCCCTTGATCTGTGAAGGTTTATCAACCCAAGACCTTAGGGTAACATTGCCCGCAACATGAATAAATATATATAAATGAACCTTGATCATTCACGAACAACTTGTAAAAATATAACATGGAAATACACAGAAAATACACAAATATGCCTTCAAGTCCTTCTTTATTAAGTAATACGCTTCAATTACAATCCTTCTTTCCCTAAACACACAGCTGTAGGGGCATGCCCACATATTTGCAGACTTACCAAGGTCTTCACGCACATAGCTACAGGAGCCTTGCCCTTCGCCCAAAACACATAAAGATATGACTTCACAGACTCATATCTAACATAGGACATACATATCAATCTCCTTGACTCACTCAAATAGCTCTTTATATAGATTTTCCTTTTACAATACCATGGCCTGAAAAACATGGGCAGAGCTCAAAATATTCAAAGAAATCTCATCTCTTTAAAACATAAGGAGCTTTGACCCGCCCCAAATCCCCTACGATTCCTAAAAATCTGCACAAAGCACGCTCCGCTCCTCAAAATACAAAATTTTGACCAAAACTTAGACCTAAGAGGACCGTGCCTAACAGTATTTTGTTTCAGTTTTTAATTATGCATGTGATGTATGAATCTGATTTATGATGGTTACATGTGATATATCATTTTTATTTATTACAATTGAATTTTTGAGCTAACTAGATGTGATATGTTTATTCATGATGATTTTATCTAAGAGCTAGTTTGACTTGTTGTGACACAAAGTGGACAAATTTGCAAGTGTACCTTATTGACAGGCACCAATGAGGTATGATTCAAATTTATTTCAATGTATATGAATCTAATGGAAATTATGCGCTTGGCACAGGAAAGCATGGAAATGCCCAGTTTGGAGTGGTTGAAACTGACTATAAGAATTAGCGGCAGCGACAAAAGGAATTGGAACAGGTAGTAGTATGTTGGTAAAGGACTTCAGGAGCAGGTTCATTGTGGGAAACTAGTACCCAATAGTGTTCAATGATTTCCATGAGCACATTATGATCGGTATGATGGTTTTGAGTCAGGGATATGCCTTAGTTTTTGGACCTTCCAATGCGAGGAAACCTTTCTAAAGGATGGATCACCTAGGAAAGGAGATGTCAAGGAACTTGGAAGTTGAGTGACTACACAGAAGGGGTTGAATGGATTTCTGAAGGAATTTTTAGCAGAGAAGTCAAGTCTAAGGAATAAATTGGTTTTGGTCATTAGCATTTATAGATGGAATTAAATTCACATTGGGAGTGTACCCTAGAACAATAAGCCAGTAATTGTTCACTGAGGGAACAAGTAGCACAAGGATCATAGCATTGGACATTGGATGTAGGTTTGAATTTGGTAGTGGATCCTGGAATTCCTAGGAAGGAGGTGATTCTTGGTATTACTTTTGATGGTGGAGGTGTGAGCGTCTAGATTCCCTTGTTGCTGATACGGAAACTATGTACTTTTATTTGTTGGTTAGAGAAAATGTGCATATGTGTATATGTGTATTTTATTCTAAATACTATATTTAGATGTGTTATAAAGATCCATAGATAGTATGGATATTTTATGGTTGACACAAATATATATGTGTATATGTGGTTTTTATTATAAATATCATAATGATTTGTGTTATAAATCTCCAGTAAACGGTATGATTGTCATGTTTTCAACTGTGGTCATTGTAAACACTACAACGACTTGTGTTATAAAGCTCCATCAACAATATGTTTTGTTTTTAGTGGTTTTTTGGTCATAGGTTTCATTTAACACCGAAGATGGTGTTCCCCTAAGGGGGAGGGGTTTGTAATAGCCCGGGGTTAAAAGTTCATGTAATAAATTTAATAAAGGCAAAAATAACACCAAGGTCATGGGACACGTATTCCAAGCTTAATGTTGGGAAAAACATCCTAGTGGGTGGTCATTTGGTTTATTATGGCTAAGGAAATTGGAAAAGGAAAAGAGGTATTAATTAGCTTTTATTTATGAAAATAAGAGAAAAGGAAGGTGAAAGGTCACATATTTTCATGAGAAGTAAATTGAAGGAAAAATAGAGTAAAATGAAGAAATTAGAGGCCTAAATGATAAAAAGAATTATGAGGATCAATTCACAGACTTTAGTCAATTCATTTTTGGAGCTCTATCTATTCTCTCATACCCTTGCACACTTAGAGAATTCTTGGATCACCCTAGCATTGGAGAAAGGAAGGATAAGAAATCAAAGGAAATAAAGGATAAAGCAAGGAAGAGTTGGATCAAGAAGCTACAATGGGATTACTTTGTAGGTATCGAGCTCCATGTATGTTTTTCTTGCTATTTCTAACATGAATGGTACATGAATGTGTGTGTTTGGTTCTCTTATTGTCATTGGTATGGGTTTTTCCAGGTGTGACAGTGGTTTCAACCTTTCCTTTCCTTTTCCAGATAGCCATGGTGTGATGGGTTTATTTCATTTGGTTAAGCATTGGATTGCCGGATGGTTTTAGAACCGGGTGAGGTGGTCTTAGGAAAATTCCCAAGGGCCTAGGAATCCCTTGACCAGTAATGTCTGGTTTGAGATAAAGCCTGAGGGTGGAGATGGGAAAATTCCTTAACGTATTAGTGAAGAACTTTGGAGCAATCCCAACTTTTTTAGGGCCTTGTGATCCCTTGACTGCGATAAAGCCTAGTTGTGTAGGTGCTTGTTTCAAGCCTAGGAGTCCTTTGACCAGTTTTGGTGGGATTACAAAAAAGCTTGAGGAATCCTTGATTTTTTTCTTGAGTCCCACATTCATGCTTAGAATATGGCACGAGTTGATTGGTTGAAAGAAAGATTTGGTTCAACCCAATCTATGGTCGGGCGGGATGTGGAAGTCCCCGACTTGGTTGTCTTTTTTATATGCTAATAAGATATATTTTCGTCTTGTATTTCATGAGTAATTATACTTGCTATTATGTGGCTCTAATGGTTGTTCTATCATGGTTATTATTTTGGTTATATTTTGGCTATGGGCATGGTTCCATAACATGTTATAGCTATGGCTCTCTATATGTTTGATTTGTTGATGAATGGTTAATGAATGCATGAGATAATAGATGTTATTGTAGTTATTAATAGAGGGAACTATACCTTCTTGGTGAATCTCATATAACTATGAGACTCATATGTTTAGATATGCATTCAAGACCTATAGATTACATGTTCTCAATGTGTCTGACAAAATTTTTGTCATGGATGGGCTTGGTTATGTCAATTCCTTGATAATTTTTTGTGTTAGAGGCTTTTTCTTTGTCTAATTCATTGTTTTGGAAAGTCTCATCAAGTTCTGGGTAGTGATATGGAGTCTAGCCCTGAAAAGGCGTAATATTCCTAATTAGATTTCTACTAGTTGGAATATTAAATTTTGCTTTTGTCATTTAGATAGATGAATAAGAGGGTAGGGGGACCCATAAATCTCCTTAGTAGGAATAAAATCACTTCCAATGTGAATTCGGATCATCTCATCAGATGGATAAAGCACTCTTAGGTGTGAATAGAGGTTGAAGCATGTGGATGGGGTCAAGTTTGACCAAATCAACAGCGCTGGTATGGAGGTAGTGGAGAGTTATTGAGGGACAGTGTAGTGTTAGTGGGAGGGAGTCTCCATGAGAGTAGCATCTGTAATGAGTGGGACCAAGGGTGAGGAAGCTCACAAAGCATACAAGGAAGGGTATGGTAGCCATATAAGGCATTCTAAATATTGTTTATTTCTTGGTCTTTTATGACTTTTTTCATGCTTTAGCTATTTAGCGGAGTCTGTTGTGATGTTTAGCACAAGGGTGTTTAAGAGCGGAAATCCCACCCTCATCCTCAAGGGACTTCGAGTGCCCACTCAGGAGAGGTTCCTTGAGTTTCACTTCTGCCATCTGGCATCGGGCCAAGCTTTAGCCATTATCCACAGCACAGTCTCTTTCAGGATTGTTTTGTTTTGTAGGGCAGTAGTAGTGGAGGATTGATAGATCCAGTTTATGAGCTTATTTTCTAGTGAGGGGAGCAGCCCTTCATTAGGGATGCTAGCAAGGAGGGTCCTTGAGAATTTTTTAGTCATCTAGCATCATGCCAAGATGTTTCCATCATCTAGAGTGCAGTCTCCTTCATAAATTGTGTTATTCTATAGGGAAAGTGCAGTGGAGGGCTTAGTGCCCAAGTTTGTGAGCTAGATTTCCAGTGAGGGGAGTAGCCCTTTATCTAGGAGATCTATTAGAGGAGTATCAGCTATTTCCATATCATATTAGCCACTTCTTATCAGATGTCCAATTTCATAGCATTATTCAGCCTAGGGTTGCATTTCATCATTTTTGTATTTTGTGTATTTCAAGAAACCCTTTATGGGTTGCTTGGAATTGTGCTTGGGAGCTTAGATATCTGACCCCGGCACCTTTTGAGCATTATATTAATGGATATTTGTATTTCTATTGTCCATAAATAGTGACACTCACTGGGACTCACAGACAGGGGAAAGAGGTATCTTCATAGAAACCGGGGATATGATTATATAGACCCCAAAGGGGACAAAGGAAAAACTCCTATATCATGAGAGGAGGATGAAAGGGAATTTCCCAAGCTTCTTCTCCAAACCATGCAGGATATTTCCCGAAAAATCAAGGAGATGAGGATGGAGAGACACAAAGAATCCCCTAGAGGGTTTCTACATGGAGAAAGCTCTGGCATTTCACATCACCGGTATGATCAACCAGTGAAGCAGCAAGTTTCCCAGTGCTCCACTATGCCTATATTCCTAGTAGTGGGAAATGGAGGTGGATGACCCCAAGAACAAGAAACTCTTGAAGATTATTTCCTAGAGTATTAATATCAATCTCAGAGATTCAAAGATAATCTAAACTTTCAGGAGTTTTGTTACATCAAGGACAATAGGAGACCTCGACATAAAGTGGAGGGTTCATACAAAACAATGATTTACAATGGACCATGGGTAGATTATTTTTGTATGCTTTTTATGGGTCATCCAAGCACACAGCCAAGTCTTGGGTGGAGAAGCTAGACATCTACTTTCATCTGAACCAAGTACCGGAGATGGAGGCCATCAAAATTGCAGTGTTGCACCTTGAAGGTGAGGCACATGACTAGTGGTTTCATGGTATTTCTACATTGGGGCATGCAAATGTGACTGCATATTCAGAGTTCACCCAAAGGTTGGTAGAGAGGTTTGATCAAAGAGACCAAAAGGAACATTTTATTGAGCTATCCAAGCTCAAATAGTTAGGTAATCCAGAGACCTATATCTCTGGATTTCTAAAACTTTCTGTCATGGTTCCTGATTTATCTGCAGCTAGGAGGGTTTATATGTTCATTGATGGGCTAGCAGAGCCTCTGCATGGGTTGGTTAAATCTACTAAACCAACTACTCTTCAAGATGCTGTTGAGAGGGAAATAGATTTACAAGATGTTTTTCCAAGGGAAAAGGCTTCATTTCAGTAAAGGCCACCCTTTCAGTCAAAAAGGAAAGATGTGAAGGTTCTCCCTTCAAAAGAGAACCAGAACAAAGGGCCTCTTAGTAATGATGTGCGAAGAGACTTGAGGAGAAGGAAGCTTTTCTTCACATGCCAAGAACCATGGGCACTAGGGCATCGATGTGCAGTAGGGAAAGCAAAATATATAGAGGTATTCTCCGATAGTGAGGAGGAGGAAGAAGAGGAGCCAGAAGGGGAAAACAGTGTTGTGATAGAAAGAGAGGATCCACCACTACCAGGAGGTGGGAATGGGGCATTTACTCCAGTTGGAGGGGCCCTTGCATCTTTGCAAGGAGTACCCAAGTATTTGACTTTGAGAGTCTGAGGTACCATTCAGGATTAGAGAGTATCAGTGTTGATTGACAATGAGGCTACCCACAACTTTATTGATGCTCAGTTAGTATAGAGGAGAGAAATACCCACTGATGATTTTGAGGGATTTTTAGTTTTGGTCCCAGGAGCTAGAACTATGCAGTGTATGAAGTATGTTCCATCATTTTCAGTAAACTTGAGGAAATATACTTTGACTGGTCACTTCTTTGTGTTCAACATTCCTGACACCAATATGATATTGAGTGTTAAATGGTTGATTACATTGGGAAAATTCACCACATGTTGGGATATTTTGCAGATGGAATGGGTAGATAAGAAGAGTGGTAAGCATCAGATGATCAGGGGCATGCACATTCATCCCCCTTAGATAGCTTCTACACACAAGATAGAGCTTTATTTGCGCAGTGGGAGCAAGGACACACCAGTCCACTCACTTATACAATTGACTCTGATCCATGATGTAGTATTATTTGTAGGCATTCCACCAGGAAGGCCTCAGGACCAGGATTTGGTTAAAGATTTCTCACAACAAGTTGCACCATTCATATATTTGGCTGAGATGGGAACCTTGGGTGAGCTTAGCACAATGCAAAGAGTATTTGGTAGGCTCAAGGGGGAGAGGGACATTCTTCTGGTGTCAGTATTACCAACTCTCACCAAGCATCTTTCGCTGAGAGGAGATGTTTCATGGGTGGATGATGGCACAATCATGGTGCAAGGGGGATACTCCATGGCCTTTCAGAGTCAGAAGATACTTCCACATAGGAAGGATTATTCCATATATGGTAGAGGGTTTTTGGAATTCATGCATATATTGGCCAAACTCATAAATTTTTGGATGGGTAATAGCTTCCAAGTGAAGACTAACCTCCATAAACTTCAACCCCTACTTAAGCAGGAGCAGCTACAAGGGAGGAAGCAAAGACAGGATAGCATTATTCCACTTATGACTTTGGCATTGAACATGTCAAAGAGGAGAGCAGTAAAGTGACAGGTGCCTTTTCACAAAGGTCAGAAGCGTTATCATTGTTAGGTATAGATCCTTATTAGGAGTCCCAGTTATTGGTGGAGTATTCCAAGGATCACTTCACATGTGAAGTGCTTGATGGAAAAGTGACAGATGAGGGGTATATAGTGATGGATGGTGTCATCTATTACCAGGATCTGATCTTATTTACTTGAGACTCTAAGCTCAAGAAGAAGATTCTACATGCAGCACATGACTCACTCCTTTCCGGTCACCAAGATTTCACTGGGACCTATCAAGCCATTGGAGAGAGATTCTCATGGGAGGGTCTCAAGGAGGATGTGAACCAGCATATCAGGAGATGTATGGTTTTCTTGAATAATGAGGAGGAAAACAACCACCCTGCAAGGTTGTTACATCCACTTCCCTTTCTGATAGAAAGATGGGAAGGCTCATCTATGGACCTCTTCACCAGATTTCCAATAGTACATGGTAAGGATTGTGTCTTTATACTTAATGATCAACTAACCAAGTATTTACATTTATTTTCCATTCATTTACAGTACATTCTCCACAAAAGGGAAAGCCTCTCTTTAGACGTCATGGTCTTCTTAGAGCCACAATTAGTGATGGGAATGGCCAATTCCTAGGAGGATTTTGGGAGATGATATCTTATTTGGGGTGTACTGAGTTGACACCAAAAATCAGTTAATTTCCCCAAAAAATGAGAAAATAAGGGCAGCAAGCAAGTGGTTGGAAAGCTACTCTCCCCATCATGTTTCGAGGCAGCAAGGAGTAGAACTGTGCTAGTTCCACTTGAGGGACTATTATCATCCTCTGGTATTTCATATGGCAGTCAGTGTATCTCTAATTTTGATTCCATATGTTGATGATGTTTTAGTCATTATTGTTGGAATGGTCAGAGGAATGGCACATGGACTGTAGTTGTTCATTGGGAGTGATATCTCCAACATTTTTTATGTCCCATGCTTTAGTGAGAACATTGGATAGTATGTGGGTGCCACCATGGATCTCTTACTTCCTTATGATATGAGCCATTTGGATAACTTGGACACTTGGAAAGATCAGCTAAGGGGCAGATTGATGGGAGAACATCTGATTCAATGGAGGATCTTATCAGAAGTGGGGACCACCAGGGAAGGAGAAGAGGTTTTGCAGCATTCATCCTTACGGTTGCTTGAGGACAAGCAACATTTGGAAGGGGATGACTGTAATATCCTAATTAGCTTTCAGCTAGTTGGAATATTAAATTTTTCTTTTGTCATTTAGATAGATGAATAAGAGGGTAGGGGGACCCACAAATCTCCTTAGTAGGAATAAAATCACTTCCAATGTGAATTTTGATCATTTTATCAGATGGATAAATCACTCTTAGGTGTGAATATAGGTTGAAGCATGTGGATGGGGTCAAGTTTGACCAAATCAACAGTGCTGGTATGGAGGTAGTGGAGAGTTATTGAGGGACAGTGCAGTGTTAGTGGGAGGGAGTATTCATGAGAGTATCATCTTTAATGAGTGGGGCCAAGGGTGAGGAGGCTCACAAAGCATACAAGGAAGGGGATGGTAGCCATATAAGGCATTCTGAATATTGTTTATTTCTTGGTCTTTTATGACTTTTTTCACGCTTCAGCTATTTAGCAGATTCTGTTGTGATGTTTAGCACAAAGGTGTTTAGGAGCAGAAATCCCACCCTCATCCTCAGGGGACTTTGAGTGCCCACTCAGGAGAGGTTCCTTGAGTTACATTTCTGCCATTTGGCATCAAGCCAAGCTTTAGCCATTATCCACAGCACAGTCTCCTTCGGGATTGTTTTGTGTTGTAGGGCAATAGTAGTGGAGGATTGATAGATCCAGTTTATGAGCTTATTTTCTAGTGAGGGAAGAAGCCCTTCATCAGGGATGCTAGCAAGGAGGGTCCTTGAGCATTGTTTAGTCAACTAGCATCAGGCCAAGATGTTTCCATCATCTACAATGAAATCTCCTTCAGAAATTGTGCTATTCTATAGGGAAATTGTAGTGGAGGGCTTAGTTCCCAAGTTTGTGAGCTAGATTTCCAGTGAGGGGAGAAGCCCTTCATCCCGGAGATCAATTAGAGGCGTATCATCCATTTACATATCATATCAGACACCTCTTATAAAATATCTAGTTGCAAAGAGTTATTCATCCCTAGGGTTGCATTTCATCATTTTTTTATTTTGTATATTTCTGGAAACCCTTTATGGGTTGTCTTGGAATTGTGCTTTGGAGCTTAGATCTCTGACCCCGTCACATTTTGAGCATTATATTAGCATATATTTGTATTTATATTGTCCAGCAGCAGTGACACTCACTTGGAATGTGCTTTCATGGTCCTCCAGCATTTTGAATTACAGCAAAATTTCATGTTTGGGTGTATTTGATCATTGGCTGCTTGTTTTGCCTAACTTGAGTGACCTTTTCCTCAAGATATTGTACTCATTTTCTGTTGTTATATGTAATGAAATGGATCTTTGATTTTCTCATATTTTTATGTATTGATATTCACTGCATTTCCTAGTCTTATGTTAAATATTGTTGGTTTTCATGTTTTGAAATATTACAAAAGGTGGCATATATCCTGCGATTGCAAGCTCAGAACTAAGAAATTAGGATTTTGATTACATGGATGAAATTTTATTCTTGCTATTGGAGGCATATAGTCACATGGATGCAATTTTATGCCTGCAATTGGCAGTCTAGGTCAGTGAAAATCAGTCTAGTTCAGGGTTTGGGCACCTCGAGTGGTTGTTTAGCTCTTAGGGGTCTTGTAGCTCCTAAGGAAAGTTAGTAAGTTTCTAGTTGTCGGCCTCACTTTCTTAATTATATCTATGAGGTCGATTCATATCATAGTAACTCTTCGTCACCTATTTACCCCAATAGACCGATGAACTTGGCTAAATGTGGGAGGAGGTGGTTACATAACTCGATCTTCAAGGTCTATTATGAATATGGGGTCACAAAAATCCTCTTTTTCCAAGATTATTGAAACTCAAAAAAAATTCCACCATCATGTATGGCTCATCAATAGTTTTCCAACGATATAATTTTTATCCCATTCCAACTATTGAATTGAAATTTAAACCCTTTCAAATATCTCCAATTAACTCTTACCACATTAGTAGGATACTGCCACATGGAAACCATGTATAACCAGCGTAGCTCTTCCATTTCATTCACAATGTTTACATGGCATCCATGAAACATAGCCAAATAGCCATGGAACTTATCACCTCATCTAATATTTTGGACCCACGAGGCCCACTCTTTTGTACAAATAAATGTTTCCCTTTCCTAAACATCTTTGAAATGTAGTCGATGTGTACAGACCATGAGGCGCTACCACATCATCTATACCCACAGCATCCTCGTGCCACTGCGCTCAACACCACAATGGGATGAGACAATACTCTAGAATTATCACGATGCAACATAAACTTCCATGTCAATTATTGGTGGCATCTTCGTCAAGAACCCTCCATTATACCATGCCCATATCTCGAATGCATCATATCAAACCTAGGGCTAGATAGAAGGTGTTAATGGGAACCTTCCCATCTCTCAATTCCAAATTTGACATGGCACCTCTTGTTACATTGACACCACAATGACATCACCCTGCCACATGGTATCCTTTAGTGGTGCCACATATCATTCAAAATTAACAGTTTGACCATCCAAAAGGGTCACTCTTACCTACTACATATTTCTCCATATAGGCACCAATTCAACATAAATCCATGTCACCCACCCAATTGGTGACCACATAACCTTGCCAAGCTCTTATGGCCTATGCCACCTCAACTTGGGTTATGGTCCCACTAAGTCGATTCCTTCGTGTTTTATTTCACAACCTCTGGTTCTAACTAGTCCAAAGGGAAAACTAGTGTTGTAACTTAATTTTACCTATGCATTTTAATTTTTTAAGTGGATACCTTTCAAAAAAAAAAGGAAAAGTAAGTTAAATTTTATTCATACACTTTGTAATAAGCACGCTAGATTAAATGTCACTTTTTATATAATTATTTTATTTAAATAAATTCATTTCCACCAAAGGAACTAAATGCCAAGTATTTTATGATGCCTTGGATCTTCTCCGCTCTAATAAATGGTTGTAAATCAATTGCAGGACCCCCTGCACTCCCGACGATTAACAAAGTGCAGGGGGGGTGCAAGCGGGGTCCGCAAAGAGGTTTTCACTTTTCCTCCCAAGCATATGTATCACTCTCCTAGCCATTGTGGGACCCCCCCCCTCCCTGCAAACCGATTTCGACCTCCGCTAACACATCTGCCAAAGCCTATACCAGTTTAGCACACTCTCAACACTTCTGCCAAAATAACCACTACTAAATCCCTCGATAATTTGACAATATTAAAAGTTAAATTATTAAATCAAATTCTCTCACCAACATTCTAACTATTAAATGAAGGCGCACAAATAACAGTCATTGAGATTAAATAGTTGAAAACCCCAATAGATTTAAATCTTTTTTAGTAGTTTATTGATCGTTTGTCGGTCATTTTTAGCTAGAACGCTCTGTGATACAAAATTGACCAATTACAGCAATCACCATTGTTACCAGTTACAGATTCAACTAGGTAATTTCTATAAACATCCTTTGTTCTCTTAATTTTTGAAATGGAGAGTCAAAAATGGAAATCCAAAGTAGTTGTTGAAATTCCAACCTTACCACCTGTAATAAATTTATATGAACTTCCTTTAATTGATACCCATTTCAAAATCAATGAAGCATAGCATGAATTTGACCTTTATGAACTCCATATTTGGGTAGACCATGAATTTGAGGATGTTAGTGAAAAATTATACTTCTGGGAATCTATGTTACCCCGACTTTTTTTCCCCAAACCCATCACTTTATTGAATTCATCACCTGGTGTGAGAGACAATATTTACCCAGTCAGAGAGCTATAATTTCCAGGAAAATTGATATTTTATTTTATGTAACCCCTAAGTCCATTTGCCAATGTTTACAAATTAATCCTCAAGGTTCCCTTCATCTTGTTTCCACTTATTCCCTCATGAAAATTTACCAAAATCTTACCTTTCAGCAGTGAGCCCATATTTTTTAGTGTTTTCTGCCTGAAAATTCAGAATTTCCCTGAACCATTCTACCATACTCTTCTGCAATTTTTCCATCAATGTACAGACAAGTTATTTCTATGGTTTCTTGTCTTTTAGGGTATCAAACTGATAAATGGGTAGATGAAGTCATTTTAGTATTTTTGTCAGTATTCTCATCTAGAAAAAAAACCCTTAGTCTTGTTCAATTTTAGTCATTTTTTATCAAATGTCATCCATGAACAATTTCTAAAATTTAGTGTTGAGGGGTATTTCAAGCATCAGTCTATTTTAGTGTATATATTTTTGTATCATTAGTCAGAGAACTTAAAATTTCCATTACAAAAGTTGGATTCACAGGGCAGACTGTGGTCATTTGTCCACTAGACTTCTCTAGTTAGGAATAACATAGAGGAATACTCTTTCAATGATTTTGTTAATCAACTTCTACATATGAAATTATGTATTTTGAGCAGTGGTGCGATTCCTAGAGTCTCTGTAGAAATTAAAAATATTTATATCTCAGTGAGCAATATAAGGTTGGAGATTGGTATCTTTACCAAAATTTCACAGAAATCAGAGTTTATGGTTGTGAACTACCTCCATATAAACTGCCAATTTTCTTATCTATGAGGATATTTGCTTTAGAATTCATTAGTCAGAGGATGAATATGGATTTTAATTTTGCGTTAAGGAAACATAAATCTCGGTTTAAATTAAAAGCACAAATTGGTCCATTTATTTTTAATACCAGAGCAACGGACAAGGAAGTGGACAGTTTACTCAAACAAATGAAATTCAAGCTAATCTTCAGCTGGCATTATGACCCACTAGGAATAATTTCATCCATAAGATCTGAGCATAATTCAACACCTTATGTTCCTATAGCAAAACCAGAGATTCAGTAGTTTGCAAATCGAGAAGAATGGGAGGAAAATACACTGAAAGAAGTTGAAGAATAGACATCTATTCATACAATGTTGGAAACTCCAAGATTAAAGGGAAATGGACTCAAAATACCAAGAGAAAGTGTGTCACCTAGAAGGTCATAGCTTAAATCAGTTGGTTTCAAAGTTTTCAAAAGGAGGAAATCAATGAATGCAAAAGAAGAATCATCAAGGGGTAGAAATTCAAAGGAACATAATACATTAGTGCTATCAGGCAAGCATATATTCTCTTTACAGCAAGTTGAAGTAACAACCATTGATTATCCTACTTCTCCTATTTCTCCTTCTTCAGGACAACAAAGTATCTTTGCCATATTCATAGAAATGAAGAAAAAGAACAAAGAATTAAAAAATTCTACCTATTCTGAGTTTTGAAACAATCCTCCACTACTCAACACAGACTCTTATCTGCACTAGACCCTGATAAAGGGAAATTTCAATTCTTATTCCTTGAGCCAAAATCCCTAGTTCCTAAAAGTGTAGATGACTATAAGACTTCTTTGTTTTCTTTTGATACCAATCAGATCCATCCAATTGATCATATTGATATTCATAAACTGGCAGGTGAGATGATTTATTCCTCACTAACAAGTTCAACTATGGAATCATCTAAATTACAAACTTCCTTAAACAATATTCATTCTCAGCTCAAGCTAGAAAGAATGTCCTCCTTGGCCAAGGATACTATAATAAAAGGGTTGGAATATTATGTGATAAAATTAGGATTAGATATTAATGATGTTAATATTTCTGAAGAAATAATCAAGAAAAGAAATGCAGATATCCAAGAACTAAGGAAGCAGCTGAAACTACCTACAACAGAGAATCCACAAACTACGGAAGTAGGGTAGTTAGAAAAAATAAAAATAAAACATGTTGAAGATGATTGTGGAGAAGAATATTCAAATACAAAAAATGTAAGTTGATATGGAAAGTTGTAGAAATTATACCAATGGTTTCAATATGATCTTGTGATATACTGAAACAAGATATTAAATCCTTCTACAATATTTGTAGAATATAAAACACAATCGCTCAATCACATGCAAGTAAGAGAAATAAGTATATAAATCGCACAACAAAATATATTATTGGGGAAATAAACTTCTCAAAACCCTGCTATCATATATTGTATAAATTCAAGGAATCATGAAATAATACAATGCATTCTTGCTCACAAGAATCTCCCGCACTGTACCAATTGTCTGACACTAATATAGGAAAAATTGGACAAACACATAGCCAATTCCTTGCCTTCTTTTAGCCTGCCTTTCTCACACAATTCCTAGGGAAATAAGCCCCTATTAAATAGGAAATCAAGCCTTCCTTGATTGCGCAATCCATCATGGCCTTCTCATGACTTTATAATTTCACCCGGGTAATTTTATAATAATACTATTGATAGTTATGTTCCCTTTAACCTCTATCTCAACTGGATCTTCATCAAAATTTACATGCATGCAGCTATTAATAGAAAATCACTAGTTATCTAATTGATCATTACTTGTGAATTAAATCTAATTTAATTCATTGGACCTCTCACTAACTCATCACTCAGTTATAACTAGTTAAACTGATTTTAACTCAATTAATTTGAGTTAACTAATTACACTCACACCACACTAGTGCTACAACTACAACTGGACCCCCAAAATATTGCGATCACTCTACATGCCTCATCTTAGACCCTCAAATTGAATTTCTTGAGATAACTCAATCATCATGACTTATTTAACTAATACAAGTTGTTATGAGATGAAATTACAGCTTATTGTCCAATTTATGTAAGGGGAAAATAAATTGGACACCCACATTTCGCACTAATGTGTAATTGAATTTCTCATCAATGTGTGACTGAAATTCCACACTAGTATGTGGGTGCATTTTCTTGTTGAATTTCAACACTCCCTCTCAACAAGAAATGGATTATCATCTACCCCGATCGTGCCTCTGTGGTATTTGAATTTTCTCTTTACCAACGCCTTCGTCAAGATGTTTGGATCCTGATCCTCTGTGGGAATGTACTGCAATAGCATAATGCACCTCTGAACACAATCTCTGAATATGCTTGGACATGTCATGGAATACCGGATTAACCGAGAATTTTATGCAACTCTGGTTATCACAATGTATCACCATCAGATCCATCTGATGGCCAAACAAACCAACAAGTATCTTCCTCATCCAGATGGCCTCACATGCAGCCTGACTAGCTACGATGTACTCTGCCTCTAATGAATTGAGTGCAACTAATCTCTTTTTCCTTCTATACCAAGAAATTGTTGTTGATCCTATGTTGAAGATGCCCCCTGATGTGCCCTCCCTTTGTGATGGATTTCCTACCTAATATGCATCAGTGAAGCCTTGAAGCTTCCCTAACTCTGTCTGCCTGTACCGTAATCCATACTCTGTATTTCCCCTTAAATATCTAAAATCATGTTTCCCTTCCTTCCAAAAGAGCTTGGTTAGATTATCCATAGCTTGACTAAGTTGGTTAACTGCCTAGCATATGTATGGTCGTGTGTTCACCAAATACATAAGTGAACCCACAAGATACCTGTAAATGGTAGCACCCACTACCTCACCTGAAGTAGCATCATCCTTCCTCCAGTTCCTTACAAGAGGAGTCTCCATGGGTTTGTTGCCCTCCATGTGTAACTTCCTCAGAATCTCCTTGGAATACTTGTCGTGAGATACATATAGCTCCCCATCTCTTTTCCATATTCCCAAACCAAGGAAATAATGCAAGAGCCCCATGTCCTTCATCTCAAACTCTCTTGCAAGATCCTCTTTGCAAGACGTTATGAGCTGCTCATCACCTATCAGTATCAGATCATTTACATAAAGTACAATAGTAAAAATCTTACCATCAACCACAATATGATATAGGTTCACATCCACTTCACTCTTTGTGAAGCCCAACCTAGTGAAATAACTGTCAATCCTGGTGTACCAAGCACGAGGTGATTGCTTCAGCCCATACAGTTCTCTCTTGAGTCTGCACACATGCAACTCCCTGTCTAATGTCTCAAAGCCTCCTAGTTTCTCAATGTACACTTCTTTTGTTGGAAATATTGTCATTTATGGAAAAGGAGCAAAACAGGATCAACAAAGGTATACAGGAGCAACAGCAAATTCAAAGGAGCAGTAAGGAAAAATTGCAGTGAAGAGGCAGCAAATAAGTAAAGCAACAACAGATACATTGATGGTTTGGTAGAAAATTTATGTCGGCATGTTCATTGAGCTGAATTTTTCTTATGCAAAGGGAACAATCCAAGGAAAAAACATTGTTATTTGATGTTGGCATTAATTTGATGAATTTAATCGTTACATGTGGCTGAAATTAATATTGGATTATTTATGTATTTTTTGGCCTAATATTCAAGATATGAAGTGTGTGGAAACAAATTAGTGGAAGGCAAAGATTCAAGCCTATTCACTTCATATTACTTTGAGGGATACAAACATCAAGAAAACTATCTTTATAAAATATGTGATTTTGGAAGGCATAAGTAAGGTTAGAGAGTTGGGAAATGTAAGTGAGATGATTGAGATGTTAGGAATTAATTACCTAGAACATATGGAGCTTATGTGAAGTTGATTTGAAGGAAGGAAGAGGCAGAAATGAATATGGAGAGATGCAGAATTCATGACCAGGTAAACTAGCACATTGCTATTTCTTATTTGCATCAGGGGATTGTAGTCTCCTTTCAATTTGTGTCTTGATTAAAAGTTCAACTGGAGTTGGTTGAGGTAGGAGCCTCCTGTGGGTTGTAGCCTACAGAAAACACATGGGAGTTGTAGCTTCCTTGCATGTTGTAGCTTGCAGAAATTTGAGGTAGCAGCCTCATGTAGGTTGGAGCCTACAAAAAATCAGATTCAATAAGGAGTAGGAGCTTGCTTGTGCATCACAACAATAATAAAATCGTGGTTTTCTCCCTTATGGGTTTCCACTTATATCTGGTGTCCATATGCATTGTTATTATGTGTTGATGTGATGTATTGTTCTGCTTATTACCTTTTGTTCACACATTCAGTTTGTTGATCATTATTTTTTAAGGTGCTCATGTAATGTTTTAGTTTGATTAATTAAATGAAAATAATTTTAATGTCCATGAATGGACTAAACTGATTCACCCCCCCTATCAGTTGAGTCAAGGGTTCATCAATTGGTATCAGAGCCAGTTATTTTGGTGTAATCCTAATAGCTTGAAGGAAATATAGTTGAGTCATGGACTGTCAAATTGTACATGTGTTGAGTGCAACAAGCTTTCTTAAATGGAGAGATAAGGTTAAAACAAATTTAATGGCTTATGGACTTGGTGCATGGAAACTTTTATGCGATGGTTACTTCAAATAATCTCCCTCTTTGCGAGAACAATAGTGGAATGAAAAGGACAAATTTGTAATGTATAACAGTATTCATAACAAGGATCTTGATAAAGTGATATATTTAACCTCTGCAAAAGAAATCTGGAATAGATTGCATCTCATGTATGAAGGAGACACTAGAGGCTGCAATGTCAAGAAGGAGAAGATAAACAAGAAGAAGAAAAACCCCTTTCAAAAGGACAAGGTTCAATCAAATGAGGTACCTGATAGTGTGAATGGACGTTATTGCCATGAAGAAATTACTATTGAAGAACAAGCCAAACTTGACCTTGTTTTGATTGAAATAGGAATATTGAAGAATGAAAACAAATATTTGAATAAATTAGTGAAAATATGTGATGAAATAGAACATTAATACAAGAAGGAAATCATTAGCCTAACGAAATAAGTTGAAGAAGCAAGGAGAATAGAGGTGATTGTGAATAATCTGCTAAAGGAGAAAGAGGTACAGTGTGAGAGATTAGAGGTTGAGACTGTTTCAACTAAAAGTGAGCTAGTTGAAAAGAACATATTATATATAAGGTTAGAAGAACATAATATCTCCATGAATAACTCATAAAAATCATCTATTCAAGAGGACACCACAATAATGAAAATGCATGTAGAAGATGAGACAAACGATGTGGTTAACATGGAGACAAACAAAGGCAAGGAACATAATCAAGATGGAAAAAATGGATTGAAGAAAGTGCAATATGCTCCTAAATATGAGGATATGAAGCCTGCAAGAATTGAAAAGAGAAATGTCGCATGCCTCCATTTCCATAAACTTGGCCATATAGCATCACATTGTTGTAGAAATCAAACCAAATATTATCAACAAGAGATGTAGCAGACAAAGAAGCTACCTCAAGTAAGCAATCGAAGGAGACCTCTACCTACTATAAAATCATATGTCATCAGGTACATAAATTTCCTCTATGGATATTGTTTCTTTTGTTATGCATTTGGACATAAGGATGTTGATTACAAACATGTTGAAACGAAAAATAGAAAATACAAGCATATTCTGGGCGACACAAGGTGTTATAAGCGTAATAATCCAGGCTACATAGCCAAAGAAAAGAATTTTCCTTGCACCCTAAATAACTCTAGACGGAATATGGAAACTACTGCAAGTATACCAAACATTAAGTGAAAATAAAATATGGATAAAAAAAGAAATATATTAAAGTATGGAAGAAGAAGAAAAAGTAGCAACTTGTTACTTCAATGAATTAATGAAGTCATAATGGTTTCAGGGGATTTTTTCAAGAAAGAAAATGATGAATCCATTGAATGGATGAGAAACACCATCTTAGGGGGAGAACAGTGCCATTAATACTCATAGGAAACAAGAAAAACAAGTGAAAATATAAGGAGGGCCAAAACAACCAAAGAAAATTGAAGTCATTATTAAGACCCTTGCAATTAATATGAAGAATAAATTCATCTTGAATGGGAAGTGAGAGGTATTTGCAAGGATGCAAGATCTTGTTGAGAATAACAAATAAATAAAATTTCACCAACTATATTATATGACTCGTGACTAAGAACTCTATAGAAGTGGAAAGAAGCAAAGATGAGTAGTTTTGATGCGATGGAGTTAGAACAGGGGGGAAATTATTTATTCAAGTTTCTGAAGTTGAAAAAGGAGTGGGAAAGAGAAAATACATGAAAGAAACTAGAATCTCTAAAAAAAGCAGAGTTATTGACTACTCCCATTGTCAAATCTAAGGTTCCCATGAATAATGACCAGGCTAATGCTACAAATTAGTGTGCTACATTCAAATGATATGATGAATGAAAATGAAAACTATGAAATAAATGTAGAAAAAGACTTGAGCATCCAGAAGAGTTCCATTGGTTCTTGTGAGGTTAATAATATGAAATTATATTGGATGTTGTTAAGGTAAGCCTGGTTGGAATCAATGGTTGTTGCTGCCAACGATCAAGTCTCCAGTGAAAAGGAGAATATGCTTCCGAATGAAATTTCAGAAGGATAAAATGAAATATTTTTAAGGGATCTACCACCATCGTCATCTTCATCGAGGAGGAGGATTAATTTCACAAACCTCATGTCTCCAAACTATCTTCACTTTGCGATTTTTTTCCATTGGCACTCCAGAAGTTCTCCTAATAATAATCCTTACTCTGATGATTGGGATAAAATGTATGTATTAAAGTAGATAATGAGAGAGTTAGAGAGGCATTGTAGGTGATATGGAATAAACATGAAATATTGAGTTTACAACTCCATATTCATGGCGCGTTGGAATGGAATCCATTTTTACCATGTATAAAAATGATAGTGGAGGTATCAAAAGGGTGCCTATAGATGAGAATGAAATTATAAAAATATGTGGCATTCCATCGACACTGGATGATTTTGTAGTTGAAGATACCATGTTGATGGTTAATTTGATGATAGAGTGTGCCAGATTGCTTGCACAAGGTGTGTGTGCCAGATTGTAAGCAGAAGAGATATTACAGGTAACGTATGACAGCTACCAAAAAATAAATAGAAGGGTGCAGATATCTGGAGTTACAATCCCCCCATGCAAAACAAAATGCCCCATAGAACGCTTTAATGAAATTGTATTAGTAATCGTAGAGCCTGGGATTAAAAAAAAAACGTAATTCCAATTTGGAACGTTATGATACAAAACATTGTGTGAAATGTGTTTCAGTTTTTGAAAAATTATTATGCAACGGATGGATTAATGAAACGCATGGTGCAGTGGAAGTGTTAAAATTGGAATGGTATCAGAAAATGGTGCAATGCAATGGTGCAATGGGAGCGTTAAGATTGGAATAGTATTAGAAAATGGTGTGGTGTAGTGGTGTCAGAATTGTGGCATCGAATCAATTGGTATCACAGTCTGAGTTATTAGTGTGTTATATTTCCTTCTCACCTTTTCTAACAAACTATCGGCCCCGATAATTAATAAAATATTCCATGCAACCCATTAGTGTTAGAGTTCCTGGTGTTTCTTCAATACTCTCCATTCAAATAATTATTCAAGTATGCATTTTTGTGGAGGGAGCCCGATTTTAATGATGCATTTTCATTTCACGTCTTATTATTCAATTCATTAAAATTTTCGTCGGCTGCCCGCTAAAATTCAGAGAAAGAGATAGTTCAAAAGAGTCGATTCAGAATTGATATAAAATACTTAGGCATCAGCCCAATGGAATCTGAGCCTATTAAATGAACCTTAACCTATCAGGTTTTTAGATAATGATGGTAAAGATGGTATTTTATCTGATCCTAAATTAGACAAGCACCGATTCTCTGAGAGCAATCAAAAATTTGGGGGTTTTTTGATATTAAAAAAAATATATATATTCCCAATTGAAGATTCTGGTTTGTGTTATGACATATATGGGAACTCTGAGTTGTTCAAGGTTTCAAAATATATTTTGTATGTTTATGCTTACCATTACCCCAATTCTTGCATCCAGGTGCCAGAGTATTATTTTTTTAGAAGACGAGCAAGTGAAAGAAGGTGCCCATGGAGAATTAGGGGTTGAAGGTGACAACTCGTTAGAATCAGGGGTTATAAACGAGGACTCAGATGAATGGGATGAGTTTGTGGATATGGAAGACAAATCAGTGGATGATCTTAATCCCAGGTCATAAAGAAATATTTTGGAGAAAACTTTGATTTGGGAGAATATTTCATCAACATAAGAGGGTTTGTATATATCTGGTGTGAATAAAATGGTGTTTGTAGTCAGTGAGGGTGAGTCGGAACTCATGAAAGAAGTCATATCAGATCTTAATCTTGTTGCAGATGGTGGTTATGTGTGTGCCCAATCCACACTGGGTTATTTATATGGGATTGGAAGCAGGGTTGAGCAGAGTGATGCAATTTTTTTTTTGTATCATCATTTTGTTGCAGAAGGTGGAAAATTTCAGTCTAAGATGGAACTGGATTATACATATTATCGAAAACAGATGTATGAGAAATATGTTAAGATTTAGGCAACACTACGTCGACACCTCTGTGTGGATAGAACTGCATTGTCGATATCTATGCTAGGTTATATTCACTATGCTACATCAGGAACAAAGCCCTTGAAAATTGCATCTCCAAGTAGTTTTGATGCCTTTCGCACCATACCCACCTTGCAGAATCCATCAATTAATATATTGTAAGTAAATTCGTCAAGTATGCAACCCTTGTTACCCACAAAATCTTCTCTACTTATTCCTGGATTCACGGAGTTTATATGAAGGGTTAGATAGTGCGGCAACATATTTTTCTGTGGGAGTTGGTAGTTTTTCAAATAATGTATTATCATGGATTTTATATGAAGGGCTTGGTAACGTGTTGGATTCTGAAGTTTTCGAATCAGATTGTAGTAAGTATGGAAACCTGGGAATCATGAAGATAGTGATTATGTAGATAAGCATGCAGATCATACCTAGATGGAAATCGCTCACCCGTTTCTTGCACTGTGCCCCCGATATTTGAGAAATAAATGAGCAAAACACATGCCATACCATAGACTAGATGAAGATCCATGATATTTAAGTCAAATGCAATCATTTGTGGCTATAAATTTGTATAAATATTTTTCATCAAGTTCACAGCCTTGGTGAGGTTGATGGTGTTCCTACTATAATTTATTTATTGGAGATGCAGGATATAATGATTTGGTAACACAAAAGGCAGTCGCGTATTTGGTTAAACTCATGAATCGTTGCCTAAGGTGATATTGATTAAAGGAATTTATGAAGCATATATCTGTTAGCATGCACTAACATCCATTTTGGATTTCTGGGTTGATTTGGTCAAGTGAATGAACTACAACTAGTTTATGTATATTTTTGCATCATTATTACTATGTGTATCCTATCCTGCTTTTGTCATTGGGTTGATTTGGTCAAGTGAATGAACTGCAACTAGTTTATGTATATTGTTGCAGCATTATTACTATTGTGTTTTCCATGCACATTAATTGGCCATGACATCTATATATGTGTTTCATGATCACAAAGTAAAACATAGATGAAATTCGTTACTTTATGTTGAATGTGTACCCTTGCAGAGTCATAGAAATGGAGGAACCAGAAAATTCATAGAATTTCATTTCAATTCAATGGCATTATCATTCCCCTTGTAGTCAATTTTCAGATATATCTATATTATTTAGATACATATGTTTCAAATGCATCGCCATCAGTAGTGGAGGCATGGCCCAAGGCACCAGGAGTAAAAGCAGCTTCACTACCATCCATTAATCCATATCCCGCATAAAATAATTCCAAAATGTCAATATGGCACGATAAACATTTTTGGTTTGTTTTCTGGGAAATGAGATGAGTTGTTATTACTATTATTAATTTTCTACTAATATTTTATTATGCGATGTTTGAAGGTATGATATGGCATGGTATTCATTGCTTTCACATCCAATTACCTGCAAGTGACTCAAATATTCCATTGTCTTCATAAGTGGAAACTCAAATTTTCAGCAACCTGTAAAGCATAACACTTGAATTTTTTTAAAGCCATGGAGTTTGTTTTATTATCATCAAGATAACAATGCTCACACGATAATTGTATAATTTCATTTGGAAATGTTCCAACCATGACCAAATCAATACAATGAATGAAACTCAGAGATCAAAGGGTGAAACAAACACCCTCACACTCTTTTTCACATGTTGAAACATGGATTGCTCTCCTAAAGAGTATAGAATAAACTCCCAGACATGTTGTCTTCGTATTCATTACTACCAACTCTGATATAATGCCTTACACTGTTGTTTCGAGGTGCCAAAAGTATTTTATTTATAATAGATATGATGAGAGTGGAGTTGTTTCTGATGACAAATTGCTAGATCTGTTGGAGCTGACCTTATCAGTTGTCACAACCAAAATGGTAAAAATGGCTAGGGAGTTGACGGATTATGGTATTGAACCAATGAAATTAATGCCTCAGCTAGAAACTCTCATCTTTCTCGTAGCTAACAGCTTTCATATGATCTTGTTCTCTCTTATGCACTCTTGCAATGCTAACAGAATATGAAGTGTATTTGGAGCAGGGTCTATATATCACATGGAGCATATTCATTATTCTTGTATTCTTCCGATGGAAATTTGTATATATATATATATTTTTTATGGAGTTTTTCTATCATCATCATCATTATATAAGGCAAAGAGTCAAGCCTATTCACTTCATATTCTTTGGAGGGATACAAACAGCCATAAAACTATCTTTATAAAATATGTGATTTTGGAAGGCATAAGTAAGGTTAGAGAGTTGGGAAATGTAAGTGAGCTGATTGAGATGGTAGGAATTAATTACCTGGAACATATGGAGCTTATGTGAAGTTGATTTGAAGGGAAGAAGAGGTAGAAATGAAGCCAGAGAGATGCAGAATTTATGACAAGGTAAACCATCACATTGTTATTTCTTATTTGCATCAAGGGATTGTATTCTCCTTTCAAGTTGTTTCTTGATAAAATGTTCAGTTGGAGTTGGTTTAGGTGAGAACCTCCTGTGGGTTGTAGCCTATAGAAAACACATGGGAGTTGGAGCTTCCTTGCATGTTGTAGCTTGCATAAATTTGAGGTAGCAGCCTCCTGTAGGTTGGATCCTACAAAATATCAAATGCAATAAGGAGTAGGAGCTTGCCTTTGCATCACAACAATAATAAAATCGTGGTTTTCTCCCTTATGGCTTTCCACTTATACCTAGTGACCATATGCATTGTTATTATGTGTTGATGTGATGTATTGGTCTGCTTATTACTTGTTTTTCACACATTCATTTTGTTGATCAGTATTTGTTAAGATACTCTTGTAATGTTTTAAGTTGATTAATTAAATGAAAAAGAATTTTAATGTCCATGAATGGACTAAATTGATTCAACCCCCCTCTCAGTTTAGTCAAGGGTTCATTATCTTCCTCAATAAATCCATTGATAAAGGTTTTCTTTACATCCATCTAATTTTTCTGCCATCCCATCTGCGCTGAGAGTGCAAGAATGGATCTAATCGATGAGTACCTTGCAACTGGTGAAAAATTATCCTCATAGTCAATCCCCTCTACCTGTGAGAATCCTCTAGCCACAAATATAGCCTTGTATTTCTCCACACTCCCATATGTTGCTTTATTTATCTTATAGATCCACCTGGATCCAATAATTGAATTCCCCACCGGTCTTGGGACCACTTCCCATGCACTTTTTTTGATAATGGAGTCATACTCCTCAACCATGGCATCAACCAATACCGGCTGCTACACTGCTTCCTCGAAAGAGGATGGTTTTTTCACAATAAATTGTCTCATAAGAGCCATGTATCCAGTATACATGTCTAGGGACCTTCTCTAGTTGTGTTGTGATGTAGGTGCACCTACATTCTTTGTCCCATCTAGCATCAATATTTCATCCTCTCTGGTGCGCTTCCTACCACTTCTAGTGGATGGTTGTGCATGAGTGGTTTATTCCACTTTATGTTCCTCTACTTATGGTTGCTCCACATCCCGAGTTTCATCCTTTGTAACTAAGAGTTCCTTTGTTGCATGCAAGTCAAGATCCCTCTCAAGGGACAATCACATGGCTTTCTCCTCATCAAATTTCGCATCTCTCCTAACAATTTTCATCCTGTATGTTGGAAAATACACCCGATAGTTGTGGGGAATATCTATGTACCCCACAAATATACCAACCTCTATTTTTGATTCTAGCTTCTTCCTGACATCTTTGGTCACATGGCAATAGACAGATGAGCCAAAATTTTTAAAATATGAAACATCTGGTTTCTTACCTAAAAAAGCCTCATCTGGTGTACTCATGCCAAGTATCCGATGAGGACTATGGTTCTGCACAAATGCCACTATGTTGCATGCCTCTACCCACATATGCAACGGTAGGCCCTAATCATGTAACATAGCTTGTGTTGTTCCCACAATTGTTTTGTTCTTTCTTTCTGCAACCCCATTCTATTGTCGGTTATGAGGTGCAATCAATTCTCTCTGAATTCCTTCTTTGGCGCACGAGTTCTTGAATTCATTAGAGATATAATCACCACCATTTTTTATACTTAGAGCCTTCACCTTCTTCCATGTATCTTTCTCTACTAGTGATTTGAACTCACAAAAATTGAAGAACGTTTGATATTTCTTCTGCATGAAGAAAATCCAACACTTTTTAGAAAAATCATCAACAAGAATCACATAATACATGTGATTTGTTATGGAAGCTGTTGAGAATGGTCCACACATGTCTGAGTGAACTCTCTTTATGATTTCCACTACTCGGTTCTCCTTCTCCTGAAAGTTGGCCTTTGTGTACTTCCCCATAGTACAACCTTTGCATGTGTCTCTCTGCATAAGTGTACCCTTTGGAAGCCCTGTAGAAATTTGATGCATGATCCTCAAAAAACTATGGTGTAGATGACCCAACCTCTTGTGCCATAACTCACCGGTATCCCATCCCACCACCACATTTTATTTACTGCTCAATATTTCGCATCCAATTTTGTATAGGTTCTTCACAGGAACCCCAATCTTATTTACCTGTCTTGTGGATTTGTAATGAAGGAATTCCTTTCCTTCACGAAAAAAAAATCATATCCAAGATCCTCCAACATATCAATTATGTTGGGTATGTGTTATATTCTTTCCACAACTAGCCCCATGCATTTTATGTTGCACCGGGCGCAGCAGGGGGGTCACAAGGGGGGAGGCAGCCCCCACGCTGCCCTGGTAAAAAAAAATTTGGTGTGCGGACCCACTCATAGGTAGACCCACCCATGTTTTGTGCATGATTTTGCACATGGTTTTGGGGTACGATGGCTTGATTCTAGACCTTCCGACTTCTAGATCCGTCAGTGAAGCCCTCAAATGTTCTTAACTGTGGTTAATGGATTAAGTTTATGTATGCTTCGGCATGTATATATATGTGTTGTAACACTAAAAGGAATATAATGAAAAATCAAGCTGGTCGTCCCAATTTGGGATCCAGGGGAAAATCTTTGTGTTTATCTGTTTTATGTTTCATGCTCTCGCTATTGTTTATTTTCTGTTATAAGATTCGTGTGTAGATAATTTCTATTCAGGGTTAAAACCTACATTTGGTATCAAAGTTGTTTCAGCTTCAAGGGGACACCTTTGCTGCTGAGGGTTTTTTGTTCGGGCCTGAGGTAGACCCTGTTCAGTGGGAGATCTGTGGGATCGATTCTTGCGGTGAAAGAAGATGGTGAGCGGCGAGAAGATAGAGATCGAGAAATTTAATGGTCATATTTTTAAGTTATGGAAGCTCAAGATGGAGGATCTGTTGGTGGATAAAGATCAGTGGATCGTGGTAGATCCAAGTACTAAACCAACGGCAATGTTAGATGAAGACTAGAAGAAACTGGATCGGAAGGCTAAGAGCACAATATGGTTGTGTGTCTCAGATTCAGTATTGTTGAATGTATCTGGGGAAGCTATGGAAAAGAATTTGTGGGAAAAACTTGAGACTTTGTACCAATCTAAGTCTCTGGTGAATAAGTTGTTCCTGCGGAAAAAGTTGTATAACTTGAGGATGAAGGATGGAAACTCGGTGATAGGGCATCTGAACGCCTTCAATACTGTGGTAAGTTAGTTGTCATCTGTTGATATTAAAATCTTAGATGAAGATAAGTGCATCAGTTTTTTGTGTTCTCTACCAGACTCGTGGGACAGTCTGGTTATTGCAATAGGTAGCAATACAACTACCTTGAATTTTGATGACATTGTCTCAGCCTTGTTGTTGGAGGAAATGAGACGGAGAAATATGGAGGGCTAGAATGGAGATGCCTTATCTGTACGAGGAAGGTACCAAAACAGAAACAAGAATAAGGTTTCGAGTGGGAGATCCAAATCTAGAGGGAGATCTAAATCTCCTGGAAATTTTGTAAAGGCTGAAATGAGAAAAGGAAGGGCATACACTAAAAAGGACCGCGCATCTGTGCTCCCGAAAAAGGAAAGTGGATCCGATGATGTCTTTCCGCAGTAGGAAAACCACCCTTGATGAAGGTGGGGATGTGTATTTGGCTTCTTCTTCAAATACAAATGTAGATAATGAGTCATGGTTGATTGACTCAGGTGCATCCTTTCACTTCACTCCCCATAGGGAGTGGTTCCGTGAGTATGAGAAATATGATGGTGGTGATGTCTTCCTAGGGGATGATAGGAAGGCCAGAATCGTCGGACGTGGAAAGGTCAAGCTGAAGCTGCAAGGTGGAAGGATTAGAACACTTCCTGGTGTTCTGCATATTCCTACATTGGCCAGAAATCTGATTTCCGTAAGCAAGATGGATGATGCAGGTGTAAAAACAGTGTTCGAGAAAGATGCCTGCAAGATGGTTCGGGGAGCACTGGTATTAATGCGGGGAGTTCGGACTGGAACTCTATACAAGCTACAAGGTAGCACTATTATTGATGGGTGTAATAGTTATGTGGTTCCTGAAAGTGGAGCGGAAAGCCTAGCTGTCTCTGGAGAAAAGACCATGCTATGGCATCAAAGGCTTGGACATATTGGAGAGAAGGGCCTTCGGATACTGCATAGAAATGGTATGGTAGAAGGTATGTATAATTGCTCTCTGGATTTTGATTTCTGTGAACATTGTGTATATGGGAAGCAGAATCGGGTGAGTTTTCCCTCTGGTGCTAAGAGGGCGAACAAGATATTAGAACTTGTGCACAGTGATGTGTTTGGGCCTGTGTCAGTTCCATCACTAGGAAAGTCTGTGTACTATGTTTCATTCATAGATGAATTCTCAAGGAATACATGGATATATTTCTTGAGGAATAAATCTGAAGTCTTTGACAAATTTAAAGAATTTAAGGCTCTGGTGGAAAACCACACAGAGAAGAAGATAAAGGCGTTGAGGACAGATAATGGTGGGGAGTTCTGCAAGAAGGAATTTGAAGAGTTCTGTAAGAAGTGTGGTATAGCACGACAGAAGACTACTCCATACACACCTCATCAAAATGGAGTTGCAGAAAGAATGAATAGAACACTGATGGAAAAGGCAAGAAGCATGCTCAGTGGTACCGGGTTAGGACAAGAATTCTGGGCAGAGGCAGTGGAGATTGCATGTTACTTAGTTAACAGATCACCTTCATCAGCGTTGGAGGATAAGACTCCACATGAGGTATGGACTGGTAAGAAACCCTCTCTTTCACATCTAAGGGTATTTGGATGTGATGCATATGTACATGTTCCAAAGGAGAAAAGGATCAAGTTGGATAATAAATCTGAAAGGTGCATCTTTATTGGGTATAAGGATGGTTTAAAGGGTTACAAGCTTTGGAACCTAGAAACAAGGAAGGTTGTGTACAGTAGAGATGTGGTGTTTAGAGAGGTCAAAGATGTTGTTACACATGAAGTCCTACCAAAGGAACCCGAGAAGATAGAGTTTGAGCTAAAGGAGGATGAATCAGACTCTACAACAGAAGAAGACTCAGAAGAGGAAGAGCCACAAACTCCAGCTGTGAGAAGATCAACTCGGGAAAGAAGGCAACCATAAAGGTATAGTCCATCTACTTTTTGTTCAAGTTTTGCCTTAACTATAACTGATGATGATCCCAGAACTGTTAGGGAGGCAGTAGATTCAGAGGATGGAAAACTTTGGAAGGAGGCCATGGTTGATGAGATGGCATCCTTGCACAAAAATGAGGCATGAGATCTGGTAGAGTTGTCGGCGGGAAGGAAGCCCATCGGGAGAAAATGGGTGTTTAAGAAGAAGATGAATGTAGAAGGCAAGGTGGAGAAATACAAAGCTCGATTGGTAGCAAAAGGTTATTCCCAGGTGCCGGGAATTGATTTTGGTGATATTTTTTCTCCTGTTGCCAAATTTACTTCTATTAGATTACTTTTATCTGTTGTTGTTGCATTTGATTTTGAGATAGAACAGATGGATGTGAAGACAGCATTTCTTCACAGGGATCTATAAGAGGAGATCTACATGAAGCAACCTGAAGGCTTTATGGTGAAGGGAAAGAAAGAACTGGTGTGCAGGTTGAAGAAGTCTCTGTATGGTTTAAAATAGTCACCAAGGATGTGGTATCAGAAATTTGATACCTATATACGATGACTTGGCTTCACCAGAAGCAAGGAGGATCACTGTGTTTATTTTAAATTAATTGGTGATCGTGTTATTTGTTTGGTCTTGTATGTGGATGATATGTTGTTGATTGGAAATGACAAAGAAATTATTCAAGATTTGAAGACCCAACTGTTCTCCAAATTCGACATGAAGGATCTGGGTGCTGCAAACTATATTTTGGGCATGGAAATTAAGAGAGATCGGGCAAAGAGGAAGCTCTGGTTAAACCAGAGGAAGTATGTCGAGACTATATTGCGGAGGTTCAATATGCAGGATAGTAAACCGGTGAATGTTCCTATTCCTGTAGGTGTAAAGCTGTCTGCTGAACAGTGTCCCAAGACACAAGAAGAAGAGGAGTATATGTTCCGTGTTCCATATGCAAGTGCAGTGGGTAGCCTGATGTATGCAATGGTCTGTACTAGACCAGACATTGCACATGCAGTGGGAGTATTGAGCAGGTTTATGTCAAACCCAGGGAAGGAGCATTGGACAGCAGTGAAGCGGGTTTTCAAATATTTACGTGGCACTAGTGATTATGGCTTGTGCTACCAGGGAAGACCAAGATTGGAAAGAATGTTGGACATTCGTGGTTTTGTTGATGCAGACTGGGCTGGAGATCTGGACCAAAGAAGATCTACAAGTGGGTATGTGTTTAGCCTATTTGGAGGCAATGTGCCGCCTGGATGAGAAACATACCAGGAAGCTCTTTCAACCACAAGAGTGTAATATAGTGTACTCACTCATCTATAGTATGCAAGCAAGGAAGCAGTTTGGTTGCAAAGATTGTGTTCAAGTATGGGGTTGGTACAGCAAGCTATAAGGATAGACTGTGATAGCCAAAGTGCAATTTTCTTGGCTAAGAACCCTGCTTACTATTCAAATACAAATCACATTGATGTTCAATATCACTTTGTTAGAGATATGGTTGAGGCTAAAAGGGTGTTGCTAGTAAAGGTGGACACTTTGAAGAATGTTGCAGATGCATTGACGAATTTTGTGAGCACTCAAAAGTTCTCTTGGTGTAGAGAAACAATGGGTGTTGAAGAATTGGCCCAATGACTAAGCTCTCATGTGGCTCCCTGTGGAAAGAAAACAACAAGTGGGAGAATGTTGGGTATATGTTATATTCTTTCCACGACTAGTCCCACGCGCTATACGTTGCGCCAGGCACAGCAGGGGGGTCACAAGGGGGGAGGTAGCCCCCATTGTTGCGGTCCGGGGCAGCGCCTTGGCGAAAATTTGTTTGGTGTGCAGACCCACTCATAGGCGGACCCACCCATGTTTTGTGCATGATTTTTCACATGGTTTTGGGGTACGATGGTTTTCAACCCCTAGTATTTTGTAGATCCGGTCAAGGGAACTACGGTTATGTTCTAATCCAGCGTTAATGGATTTGGGTTTATGTATGCTTCGACATGTATATATATGTGTTGTAACACTAAAAGAAATATAATTAAAAATCAAGCTGGTCATCCCAATTTGGGATCCAGGGGAAAATATCTGTGTTTATCTATTTTATGTTTCATGCTCTCGCTATTGTTTATTTTATGTTATAAGATTCGTGTGTAGATAATTTATGTTTAGGGTTAAAACCTACAAACTGAAACTAAATTATTTTTCAAACCTGGTACATGCATGAAATCTTTTAGTATGAAAGGTTTGCCTTACTCTCGCTGGAAAGTAACTGTACCAATCTCGGTAGTGCTATACCAGCCATCATCACCCATATCGATGTGCATCTGAATATCCTTCTCCTTCAAGCTACTAAAGAATTATTTATTTCTAATCATGTGTAAAGATGCTCCACTATCCAAGTACCACATAGAACCCATCACAGTTGACACCATGCATGCGATGAGAGAGAAGTCCAACTCAAACTGTGAGGCCAAAGCTTCACCCGTTGTAGCTCCTGGAGCCTTCTTGTTGTTCTTCTTCTTTTGTGGACAAATTTTTCCATAGTATCCATGATCATGACAGTTGAAACATTTCACCTTTGACATGTCTCGTTTCTTTCCTTATTTTTCAGTCTCAGATTTGGAATGGGACTTCCTCCCTTTCCCTTTCTTTGTATTTCCAGCTAAGGCACAATTTTCCTCATCATCAACATCAATTTTGGATGAGAATCCATCCCTGGTAGTTCGCTGAAACTCTTCTTGTACAAAATCCGACCATAGTTGCTCCCACTTTGGTAACTGCTCCCTACCATTCACAAAGTCGTGGTAACTATGCTAGCTCTTGGGAATGCCTAGAATTTCTAGGCTCACCAAGTCATCATCAGCCACAGTAATCCAAAAACTTCCAAGCTCATCTCGACATAGAGTGAACTCGGTCAAGTATTTCTAGGTTGTGTCGCCCTTCTCCATTTTGATTTTCCTGAGCCTATCCTTGAGTGCCAATTTCTTGTGGTCGTTGATGCTTTGAAACAGATCTATCAAGGCCTTCCACATAGCATATGGAGTTTCATATCCATGGAGACTGGAGACAATATGATCTTGAACTCCCTCTAATATATCATTCTCGCCTTTGCAACATTATTCTTTCATACTTCATGTTGCGCAACATCTGTTGGAGTGGGCTCAGGAATATCGATGTTAATGAAATATTTTAGTCTTTTATCCTCCAATGCTACCTACATCATGTCCTTCATGAAATATAGTTCAAATTTCCCTTGAGTGCATATTTGAGTCTCAAGCCAGTGAAAGACAACTTGGTCAGTTGTTAGGTACCAAAGAATGAATCTCCAAATTTGAATCTTGTTCAACACAAACTCAATTTATTCTCTTCTATTCTGATTCTCAGCGCTCTGATACCATGTAGAAATTATACCAATGGATTCAATTCGATATTGCGATGTACTAAAACAATATATTTAATCCTTCTACAATATTTTTGGAATATTAAACACAATCTCTCAATCACATGCAACTAAGATACAGAAGAAAATCAATCGCACAACACAAGATATTCTTGGGGAAGGCAACTGCTCAAAACCCTGCTATCATTTATTGTATAAAGTTGAGGAATCATGAAACAATACAATGCATTCTCTCTCACAAGAATCTCTCGCACTCTACCAATTGTCTCACACTGATCTAGGAAAAATTGGACAAACACATAGCCAATTCCTTTCTTTCCTTCAGCCTTCCTTACTCACGCAATTCCTAGGGAAATAAGCCCCTATTAAATAGTAAATTCAACCTTTCTTTATTGCGCTATCCATCATGGCCTTCTCATGACTTTATAATTGCACTTGGGAAATTTTATAATAATACAACTGATATCTATGTTCCCTTTAACCATTGTCTCAACTAGGTCTTCATCAGAATTTAAATGCATGCAGCTATTAATAGAAAATCATCACTTATCTGATTGATCGCTACTTGTGAATTAAATATAATTTAATTCACTAGACCTCTCACTAATTCATCACTTAGTTAGAACTAATCAAAACTGATTTTAGCTCAATTAATTTTAGTTAATTGATTACACTCACAACACGCTAGTGTTACAACTGCAACTAGACCCCCAAAATATTAGGATCGCTTTACATGCCTGATCTTAGACCCTCAACTAAAATTTATTGATCTAACTCAGTCATCATGACTTAGTTAACTAATACAAGTTTTTATGAGATGAAATTACAATTTATTGTCCAATTTATTTAAGGGAAAAATAAATTAGACGCCCACATTTCGTACTAATGTATAACTGAATTTCTCACCAATGTGTGACTGAAATTCCACACTAGTATGTGGGTGCATTTTCTTGTTGAATTTCAACAAAAGTCTCTTGAAAGAGAAAGAACAATAGACAAGTGCAGGAACTTCCACAATACAAACATAGTCAACCAATGAAGAAGGCACAGAGAGACTATCAAAGGCCATGGGAAATTTATCCCTAAGAAATGTAGAGATAGAAAAGTTGAAATCACCACCGCAAAGGATGGAGGAGAATGAAATCAAAGTAGATAATGAATATATATATTAAATGAAGAATAATTTCAAGCTAACCAAACAGATTGAAAAATACTTAGATGAATTACTTGTTGCACAAACATTACTGAGGAAAAAGAAAAGATCTAGGTTGACATCAATTCAACAATTTTTGGGCTCTTGACATCCATTGAGATTGTTTTGAACAAGAATAGTTGGTCCAATAGGCCAAAGCAACTATAACACAAATCATAGAGGAATTAGATCATAATCTAGGAGAAACACAAGGAATTATTAAAGTTTTGTATTCAAATACTAAAGATGAGCTTGAAGATCTGGGAATTGAAGACAGAACAAATACAGTCCTGGAAGTCAGAAATTTTTTTACTAAAATAAATTTGATGTTATAGTTAGAGAATAAATGTCAAAACTTAGAAAATAAAATTAAGAAATTTCATATAAAATTTGTTATCCTCCATCAAAAATGGCTTCCATCTTTGAGAGATTCTAGTGGCCAATTGATTCCACTAGAAAACTACTAGTATAAATTGCATGACATAATAGCAGACAGATCAAAATTTTCCAAAGTAAAGGGAGTCATAAGTGGTAAATATTTTCTAGAAGGTATAGAATATGACTTATTTATCCAACATTTATTTATTATCATGTAAACCTTGGAAAAGTACACAAGAGTGGTGAATCCTACTGGAGGGTGGCTAAATTTTCAATTCCAGATGATGAAAGGTGGGACAAGTTACTTGAAATTATTGAATAGAATAGCATGCAAAATTTCAAGGCAGGAGCATGGGAAAAACAGGACCTGAATACATATTTTCAGGGATCAGTACAAAAAAATTTGGAACACAGAGAGGATAAATAGGTTTCCAAACATCAGTGATAAACATCACCCTCAAATAGAGTGTTAAATATGCAAATCAGTTTCATAAAATAAAATTTTGTATTGTATTAATTTGATATATCCAAATCATTTTGGATAAAACTTTATTTTGTAAAATATTATATTAGATTAGATGTATTTTGAATTATACTCTATAAATACTTTGTAATTCAAAGTAAGAAGGGTTGAACCTTTGTGAGAGCCAAGATACATAATTGTACTTTTCTGACAATTTTTTGAAGATAATCAAAGGATTCTGACTTTAGTTTTAACAGCACTTGTATTCATGCGAGTTTTTCTGGTGTATTCATCTTTTTTTTTCATCATATGTTCAATGTAATATTCCAAAAATTTAGCCTTCAAGCTAAATGGAATATTAGAGTTGTTTTATCACTAGATAAGTGAATAAATGGGTAGGGAGGCCCATTAACCTCTTTATAAGGATCAATAACACTCCTAATGTGAAAGGAGGAAGAATAAGCAGCTAATTTGAGCACCCTTGGGTGTGAAAAAAGATGGGATCATGTTGATTTAGTCAACTTTGACCAAGTCAACAAAGTTGTCTAGATACATTGAACCTCCTTGATGAATAGTGCAGTTTTGGTGGAGGACAACTTGCATGAGCTTGATGGCACATATGGATGGGACCCAATGTGAAGAGGTTCACTTGCTATATATGGAGAGGATTGGAGCCTTTTTTTTTCATGCTTTGATATGATCATTTGATCTTGGTCTGTTTAGACTTGGCTTCCTCTTGTTGTTTAGCAGGGTTTCAATGCTTTTTAGCACAAGGTGTTCCCGAGCGGGAATCCCACCTCTTCCCTTGAGAGGCCTCTTGGGAGAGTTTTGTTCTGTATTTCTCCACATCTAGGCTTGAGGCCAAGCACCATTATTCAGCCTCAGCATTATTTCTATACCATAATATTGTTGTGTTGCAGGGTGTTGCAGTGGAGGTTTGTTAACACCACTTCCAACTCTGTTTCTCGGTAGAGGGCGCCTTCCTTCTCTTGAGAGATCAGCTAGGAAGATTTCTAGCCTCATTTCACATATTGGAAGTAGGCCAAAGTATTCCTCATCTCCTACATCACGGTCCCTTGCAGGAACTGCGTCATTTTGCGTAGAGTTACTGCAGCAGGGTTAAGACCCTTGTTTCTGAGCTAGTTTCCTAGGGAAACGGCCAACCATTATCCCGGAAAGCTAGAGGAAGGGATTCTCATCCCTATTTTGTATTATTCAGCCATATTTCTATAATTTTTCAGTAATACTGCACTTTCCAGAGCTGAATATTCAAATCTGTTCTTTCTTGTACATGTGTCTCAAGAAACCCTTGCCGGGTTATCTCTATAATGCAATAAGGAGGTCAAATCTCTATTTTCTTATAATATTGTGCCATCAATCTCAAGATATATGATTTTCTATTGTAATGTTGTAGAAACCCTCATAAAATAACGTTGTACATGCTTCAGTCTTTTCTGCATAACTTAAGTCATGGGATTTGGCTATTTTTAAGCTGATATGAGGCCGGGAGGTCTATTTAACTTATCATAAGTGATTTGTTTCAATTCCTCTTTGGCATGTGAGGGCCTAAGACCATATGCTAAGGAAACCAAGCATTATTTAACCTAGTTAAAACGTATATCTCCATAAATAACGTTTTCAGGGTCTATTTGCTGCATTTTCCCCACTTGGGAAGGTGTAGAAGTTCTTATTTTTGTTGTTGTTTCATTCATTTGAGGGCCATGTGTTTATCAACACATTTTGTGACTTAATTTCACCCTTCTATTCCAGTATTGTGCTTATGCACTGTTGCATTCCCATTTTGGGATATTACAGTGGTATTAGAGCATAGTCTTGGCTCAGCCTGTGGAACTCAGCCATGGTGCTATCAAGAGAAGGAGAGATGAACAGAAATAATACTCCATTATGTGGAGGAAGAAAGGAGGAGAGTCTCACAAAACTTCTTCCAAAATCTATGCAGAGCATCAATGAAGATCTTAAGAAGATGAGAGAGGAGATGGAATCTCCAGAGAAGTTTGAATCTAGAGCTAGATCTAGATTGGCACATGATAGGTGTGAGCATGCAGCTACACCCTATTATGCACAACGCAGTTAGATGTCCACATATACTATGAAAGAGATGAAAGAAGAGGAAATTCCAAGGATGGAAACTCTTAGTAATTTTCTGCAAGAGTATGAATCTCAAACTGAGAAGTTTAGAGATCATACACTTTCAGAGAGTTTTGCAAGATCAAGGTGGAGAGGAGAAAGTTTCATGACGTGGATAGATTTTCTCTATCTACCTTTGATGGATCCCCAACTTGTTTAGCCAAAGCTTGGGTGGAGGAGTTGCATACTTATTTGTAGTAGCACCAAGTTTCTGAAGATGAAGCCATCAGAGTTGCAGCACTACACTTTGAAGGTAAGGCCTATGCTTGGTGGATGTTTAAGTCATTTTCATTGAAAAATGTCAATACTTCTTCTTTTTCAAATTTCACTGAGATATTGGTAGAGAGGTTTGATAAAAAACATGAAACAATCAAACCAAGACAAATAAAACTTTCGCATAAGTTGGGAGGACCTACAAACTCAAAACCACTTCAGAAACCTGTTAGAGAAGCTCACATATTGCATGATACCTTGCTAGAGGCAAGATCCTTGTTTCATAACCCTGGAAAAGATGGCATGAAGGTTCCTTTTGCAAAAGAGGATCCTCTTATTGAGCAGTTATCTCTTATTCATATTGAAGAGGAAGAGAAGGATGGGGGTTACAGCGCTGTCACATCTAGAGCATATCTAGTACCTCATGCAGAGGAAGGAGGAGCACATGCTCCAACAGAAGGATTTCTTGTAGCATTGCAAGAATTTCCTCAGGATCGCACATATGGAGGTCAAGACACAATCAATGGACAGCAAGATTGTGGAGCATTTCAAATGGAAGTAGAAGATAGGGAGGAAGATTGTCATCATTTGATGAAGAGCACACACCCCTATCCATTTCAGAGAGTTGATGCAAGGAAGAGGCAGACTTATTTGAACTGTGAGGGTAAGGGAAAGGTTTCCCAACCATATGTACAGTCTACTCTTGACATTGATGTCTCACTACATGGAGGCATTCCACCTGGGAGGCCACCAGATCTAGAGTTGATGAGAGACATCTTGTCTTTGGATTCACCACTCTTGGATTTTGGAGAGGTGAAGAGTTTGGAGGGAAACTTTGGCATGGGGGATGTCAAAGTAGCAGGTATCAGCATGAGGAGAGCTTTACATGCCAGATTACCAGCGCTGTCTCTTGGGAGGATTGATCCATATTGGAGGTCTCAACTCTTGGTAGAGTACTCCAAGGATCTTGGTGCTTGCATGATTCTTGATGACCCGGATGGAGATGATAGACATATGGTGGATGATATGGTCATATATTCTTATGGTAGAATCTTCTTGACTAGAGCTTCTAAGCTCAAGGAGAAGCTGCTGCTACATGCAGCACATGAGGACTTCTTTTCCATGAATTTTGATGCATATCTTTCCTTGGCAGAGGAGTTCATTTGGGAGGGCATCCAGCATGACATATTTCAGCATATGGAGAGATGCATAGCCTAGATGGTGATAGAGAGGATGCCATAGCCACTTCCCTACTCTTTGGAGGTGAGGGAGGATTTCCAGTTGAGCCATTTCGGCTCAAGGTCCCAAGTGCATGGTGAAGAATGTATAATTCCACATTATTTTTTGTACTTCTTTACTTTATATGAGTAGCATGTTGTACCAAGGAGGATTAACCCTTCTTTCATATTGTATGATGATGTACTTGAAGCCATTTTAGCATTGAGATTGGCTATCTCATTTGTGGTTTGTGGGGAAAGCCACATGATTTTTGGTATGCACCATTGACACCACTTTGTACTTTCATGTTTCTATCTTGTAAAATGATTGTGGCAGAAAAAAAGTGGTTGGAAAAGCACTTGTTCTTGTTTGATTTGATGCAGGCAAAGGATGCACTGCGTTGGTTCCATGTGAGGAACCTTGATCCCCTTTCCGATTTTCATATGACAACTTGTTTCTATTGGTTTTTTCTTCCATGTATTGTTGATATTTTTATGTTCATGGGGAGCTTTGTTTGGAGAGTGGGATATGAGTTGGAGATGCCCATTGGGAGTATGATTCTCCCTACTTTACATGATGCATGTTTCAGGGGAAGCAATGGGCAGCCCATGATTTCCAAACTACATCTCTTTCCTTCATGTGGGAGAAGCCATTTGAAGAACTTGAGCTTTTGGAGGAGGCACTTAATGGCTTATTTTTTTGGTGGGGTAGCTTGGGCCACTCTTGGAGGTCGTGAAATTTCAGCCCAAGATCAGCAGCAGCCCCATACTTACTGTTAGCCACCTATATTTTTCAATTATATCAGCTGGTGGCTAAATATTCTTTGCAGCCTTCAAGAAACAAATTCAGGCCTGAAGTTGTTGGTGCTTAAAGTCTGTTGATAAGATCATGAACTTCTGGTTGGTTCTTCATACTTTTCCTTCTCTCAGCCTCTGATATTCCATGAAAATCCTAGTCAATTACTGCTGCATCCCTTTTTCTTTTCCCTCCCTTGCTTCCATTTTACCTTCATTCTTCCATTTCCATTTATTCATGAAAACCCCACCAAACCATGTGTTATTCCTCATCCCTCCATTAATCTCTTTCCCCAAGGTTAAAAAACCCATGTTTTAACCTTATCGGAATTATATTTCCTTTTTGAATTCTTTGGAAAAACCATAGAAAACACACGTTTCTATGCGTTAGGCTTAGACCCCTCAAGCTAAGCCCCTGCCTTTTTCTTCCTCCATATGCCCCGATGCCAGAACCACGTGCTAAGTCCGACAGGCGCTTAACTCTTGGAATTTATTTTTTTCCCGAAAAACATTGAAAAACCTTCGTAAAACGCAAAATCGGGTTTTATTTTATTTTTCATAAAGTTCTCCGCCAAAGAAATTATATTAAAACTCGACCGTCGATCTGCTCCATGGATCAACGGTGCGGAGTACCCCTCACCTGGTGGACCCCCTCCCCTGCGCTCTTTTCCAAAAACCATGGTATATATTCCGCACCACCTTTCGTTGATTAGCGGTTTTATTCCATCGGCCAGTGATTCCACACGCTAGCCGACACGTGTCCTCCACCTCGTTCCCAAAACCGCCGTCCTTCCGCTACACCCGCGCATTATCTTTTGTACCAAAGCCCCGCAGCGAGATTCATCTCCACCGTCGGATTTGGGCCCTCCCATCCGACGGTTGCTGTTTGCTTCTTCTGTCCGGCCTTTAGCGGACTTGCCTGTCTATTGAATTTCCCCCGGCGCGTTCGAAAGCCGATTTTCACCGTCGATCTTTGCAGATCAACGGTTCTCATGCAACCGCTCGATTCCATTGTACAAGTTCCCTTTTCCTCCGCTGACTTTCCAGAACGCCCCCTACCGTTGATCGCAATACGATCAACGGCCCCGATTGCTCTATTTCCCCGCACGCCCTCCAAAGCAGATTGACCTATAAACCAGATTTTTTACGTATTTTTTGTATTTTGCAGGGAAGAAGTCATTTGTTCGTGTTTTAAATAGGGTTCTCAGACCTGGAGGGTGACGATCCTCTATGTCTCAATTTCTCTGTAGAAATCACCCACAAGGTCATTTTTTACGTCTCATCGGTGTTTCTAACGGCATTGATGCCTTTTTCTACCTACACAGCCCTGCACAGCAAGGAAAACCGTCGAAATCAACGCAGAGAAGGAGTATCAGATTTTTTAAAGACAAAATGAACCAGAGCAGCAGATCAGTAGATATATTGGCGGGGATTACGGCTAAGACGGTTATCAAAAGCCTAATCCCCGACTTAGAACACAGATTAAAGAAAAACCTAAAAGTGTTCATCAGATACATCGCTTCCACCGCCATACTTTGAGGCAAATTGATTCCTCAACCACCGCAGTGCCACCTATTGCCTCAAAATGCTCAATCAGAGGCCGAATTTATTGAACAGGATCAGATATTACGCCTCAAAACAGCCAAAGAAGTTATTTCTGCACCAGATTTAATGACAGAATGTTTGCAGAGTAACCCTAATAGTACGCGGAGCCTCAAAGGTCAACAAAGCTCCCTCCGAGCTTACTTCATAAGTGTAAACACATTAATGCAGTGCAACACCTGTATAATTTCTTCATCGAGCCTCCCAGGGCCAGGAAGACATTTATTCTGCATTAATTGTATTTTGAGATCTTTTCATCAGATCTCACCTCCTCATCCTTCTATAAATACTCCAGAAGAAGATGAGTGAGGGGTTGGATTAGTTGGTTGTCAATGTAATTGCTGAAGTGTTGTAGTTGTTTCTGAGTGGAAAACTCTTGACTGTAAATAGTGGTTTCATGGGCTCTTGGAGCTCTGCTTGTAACAGATAGGTTAGGTTGTGAAGAGAGATGGATTAAAACATTGGATCTGAAGATTGTAACCGGTTTGAAGAAATCAATACAAGCTGATTTATGGGATCCTGGTCTATGCTGATGGTGATGTTATTCTCACTGTAACTTGTATTATGTTTCTGTTTTCAATTTGTTTCATTTTCCACTGTAAAGAACAGTTTAAACAGTGTCAGGACCTACTGTATATCAGTAACCTTCTCTGGCTGAGAAATCTTTATTTAAATGTTTTCTTTCTACTGTGTTATTTAAGAATGATTTAATTTAGTCTAAGTACAGAGATGTTGGCATTCCCTCATCTTTTCGACACTGCTGAATGTTATTTTTAAATGTTACTTTCATATATTTTGTGTAAAGAATGAATTGAGGAAATCAAAGGTTAGCCCTGAGTCCCTTTCTTGTTTGCTTGAATATTTGATTGTTTTCCTTAGGATGTGTTAAAAGCTGACTAGTTTCAAAGCACTTATCAGATCTTAGGCCATTCTGTGTTATCTTTGTGATTGTCTTGGAAGTAACTCAGTAAAGAAGAACTAGGAGAGGATTAGGGTGAGTCCCAGCCCACTAGTTTCTGCTCCAAAGGTTGCCTTCAAGTTTCCCTTCGTTTTTAATCTGTGTTCTATTAGAAGTGTATCAAAGGCTGGATAGTTTCAAAGTACTTACCAGATCCTAGTTTGCTTCCATGTTTTTCTTAAGTGCCTGGTCAAAGGCTGGCTAGTTTCAAAGTACTTACCAAATCCTGGGCTGCTCTTTGTTATGCATATGTTTTCTCCCTTTCTTATTGTATCACCCCATTCCATAAATCAAACTTTAAAGAGATCCTTAGGCATAGATGACTTGCCCCATAGATTACTCTTGAACCTGAATGTTTCAATTAAATTCTCTTATGACTCCATATCCCAATGGATTGAAAACTTGCCATCATCTTTCTTTATAATCAAAGCTTACTCTGTTTGCTTGCAACTTCTCACCTTTGAACCTATTTGCATATAGATCTTTCCGCCTCAGACAGCAACTATGTTCAACCATCCGAGAAAACCAAACAAAACCCTTGGCCTTCATAACTAGCCCAATATCATCACCCCAAACTTCAAAGACAATATCCATCTTTGTACATATTGAAGAGATCCCTCTCTGGATTCAGGAGGGCTAGATCCTAGAATCCCAAAGTTGGTTGAAATGATGTTAAATCTATGATCGGACTTTGCCAATCTTGCTTGTTACAGAGACCTAACACTTACCATAAATGGAGAGATAAATCACTTGGATGGGAGGATCCAATCTCTCCATGCAGCCCCAACACATTGTATGAACCGGGGGTTGAGGATCTTTTTGAGCTACTTGGATTGGCTCATTTCATTTGGATGATAGCATGGGTGTGGGAATCACTCATTGGGAATAATATTCCCCATGTTTTTCATCACTCCTACCTTGAGGAGGCCATTGGAAAGCAAGGAGGTTTCCACTTACACCTTCCACCTTTCTATGATATGAGCCATATGGTTTTGCATGCTTGGGAGGAGACATTGGAGGGCACATTTGTAGCAAATCATTTGGAGCAGTGGTGGGTAATTTTGATGAGGAGGCCACAAGAAGAGGAGGGGAGGACTTTTTCTCTCCTTATATAGTTTCTTGAGGACAAGAAAAAATTTGGAGGGGAGGACTGTAATATTCCAAAATTTTAGCCTTCAAGCTAAATGGAATATTAGAGTTGTTTTATCACTAGATAAGTGAATAAATGGGTAGGGAGGCCCATTAAACTCTTTAGAAGGATCAATAACACTCCTAACGTGAAAGGAGGAAGAATAAGAAGCTAATTTGAGCACCCTTGGGTGTGAACAGAGATGGGATTATGTTGATTCAGTCAACTTTGACCAAGTCAACAAAGCTATCTAGATACATTGAACCTCCTTGATGAACAGTGCAGTTTTGGTGGAGGAAAAATTGCATGAGCTTGATGGCACATATGGATGGGACCCAATGTGAAGAGGTTCACTTGATATATATGGAGAGGATGGGAGCATTTTTTTTCATGCTTTGATATGATCATTTGATCTTGGTTTGTTTAGACTTGGCTTCCTCTTGCTATTTAGCAGGGTTGCAGTGTTGTTTAGCACAGGGTGTTCCCGAGCGGGAATCCCACCTCTTCCCTTGAGAGGCCTCTTGGGAGAGTTCTGTTCTATATTGCTCCACATCCAAGCTTGAGGCCAAACACCATTATTCAGCCTCAGCGTTATTTCTATAGAAGAATTTTTCTGCGTTGCAGGGTGTTGCAGTGGAGGTTTGTTAACACCGCTTCCGAGTCTGTTTCTTAGTAGAGGGTGCCTTCCTTCTCTTGAGAGATCAACTAGGAAGGTTTATGGGCTCATTTCACATCCTGGAAGCAAGCCAAAGTATTAATCATCTCCTACAGCGCAGTCCCTTGCAAGAACTACATCATTTTTCATAGAGTTGTTGCAGCATGGTTAAGAACCTTGTTTCTGATCTAGTTTCCTAGGGAAAGGGCCAACCCTTCTCACGGAAAGATAAAGGAAGGGATTCTCATCCCTCCTTTGTATTATTCAGCCATATTTTTGTAATTTTTTAGTAATACTACATTTTCCAGAGCTGAATATTCATATATGTTCTTTCTTGTACATGTGTCTCAAGAAACCCTTGCCAGGTTATTTATAAAATGCAATAAGGAGGTCAGATCTCTGTTTTCTTATCATATTGTGCCATCAATCTCTAGATCTATGATTTTCTATTGTAATGTTGCAAAAACTCTCATAAATTAACGCTATACATGCTTCATTATTTTCTACAGAACTTAAGTCATGGGATTTGGCTATTTTTAAGCTGATATGAGGCCGAGAGGTCTGTTTAACTTATCATAAGTGATTTGTTTCAGTTCCTCTTTGGCGTGTGAGGGCCTAAGACCATATTCTAAGGAAACCAAGCGTTATTTCACCCATTTAAAACACATATCTCCAGAAATAACTTTTTCAGGGTCTATTTGCTGCATTTTCCCCACTTGGGAAGGTGTAGAAGTGCTTCTTTTTGTCGTTACAAATTTATAGAATTTTCACATAACCGCCTAAACCAAAATTTGACATTTCCCTCCTATATGATATTTGTAACACCAAAAACACACCTTACACTGCATCATTGACATCCCTAGGAGGTAACCCAACCTTCTAGGGCCCTGTTCCCTGAGGGGGGGTTGATTTTTAGCCCCTTTGAGGATTATACATGAAGTTTTAAGGGAAAAGGAGCGGCTATAGGGTCTATAGCCACGGGCTATCCTTTTCAAGGTAACGGCTAAGGCCCGAACAACAAATTTTTTGCATGTAGCTTCGAGATTTGTGCCACATTTTAAGCCTCTGAGCCCAGGTCACTACCCAGAACTTCATGTAAGTTTAGGAGAGGGTAACTAACATTAAAACAAACATATGTATGCAATCACATAAACTAGTACTCATCCGACCCCACCTATCCATGACAGGCATTTCGTCAAACATGTCACAAACATAACATCTACTAGTATAAACAGTAGATTTAAACAAAGGGGTCTTTTCCTTCTCTGAGAATGGCTAAGAAGCATTGCTCCCCTACATAATAAGCTATCATACAATAAATTTTACCATATATACATGGGATAATCATTTATAGGAAAAAACATGAATAGAGGCATACATTATCACTGATCGAATACATGTTCATAACGAGCAAATTAACAACAGAAATACCATGAATACAGTAGAAATTAAATCCATACATAAACTAGTATATTTGCATACTGAATACCAAATAAATGATGTCTTCATTACTGAATGTTAAAACCAACCGAAGACGGGACTCCCACGTTCCACCCAACCATAGATTGGCTGAGCCAAGTCTCACTTTAGCCAATCAACCTCGTGCCATATTCCAAGCATGAATGTGGGACTTAATAAAACACATCAATCATAATCAATTGAGGGCTTCCATAGGAAAAACCACCTCAACCCTCAACTAGTGATTCCACCTCATGGTCGGACATCACAACCGTCATGGATTAGTCTCTATCCAAGCTGCTCCAAGGCTCCAGAGTGTTTTTTCCAACCAAGGCTCTAGTACTAGTAACCCAACCCCAGTTGTTCCCGAGCTCTGGAGCATTTATCCAACCAAGGCTCCCACACTAGAAACTCAACCCACCTAGGGATACAGAGTGTTTTTCCAACCAAGGCTCCGGGACTAGTAACTCAACCTAACAACTGCCCATCAGGCTCTAGAGCGTTTGTCCAACCAAGGCTCCAGGAACTAATAACTCAACCCAACAGCTAAAGGAATCATGAGAACCAACCAGAAAAAATCAATGTAAAAAAACCCACAATACCATGGTTGTCTAGGAAATGGAAAGGATAGGAAATCCACATGCATACACCATGCACGCCACAACCAATGAGGAAAACATACATGCAACTCAGTATCTGCAAACAAATACCACTTTAGATGTTGATCTTGATGTTCACCTGCACTTTCCTACTCTTCATTTTCCTTATTGGTCCAAATCACCAAGTATCAACACTCTCCAAGAGTGCTCAAAGAAAACCCTAAGTATCCAAGAGTATGAGAAAGAGAGAATAATGAGAGAGATCCAAAAAATGCACTGACAAAAGTTACTAGTTGATCCTTAGAAGCCTTTTTTATATAATAGGCCTATATTTTCTTCAATTTCCATTATTTCCTTCAATTTCCTCCTCACATGAAACAGGTGACCTTTTACCTCCCTTTTCTCCTAATTTCCATTATTTTCGTAAATAAATGTGCCAAAAATTATTTTGGCATCTTTAATGACTTATCCATAGCCTTTTCCAATTTTCTTAGCCATAATAGACCAAATGAACCCCCCCTAGAATGTTTTTTCCAACATTCAGCTTGGAATAAGTGTCCCATCAACCGTGGTTATTATTTTAACTTTATTACATGAGTTTTTCACCAGTACCGTTACAAAACCCTACCCCTTGGGGAACATTGTTCTCAATGTTCAATCACACATATACTTCAGCAATACCACTGAAAATAAAACCATATTTCCCATCGAGCTTTATAACATAGCTCGATGCATTATTTACAATTATCACTTTTCTGAAAAGCAAACTGTCATGACATCACAACAACATGACACTATAATGACATGACACCATACCGCTTATTGTAGCTTTATAACATATCTCATTACGGCATTTACATCCATATACATATGTACATACATCCAACCATCACATCAAAACATATACCAAAACATCGCCAAAACACCTACTAAACAAAACCAACCGTTACACAGCAATTTGTCACTGTCCCTGTACTCCCCGTTCCTAATCCTGGAGACCCTTAACAGTGACCCCTGTGTCTATTTTCCATCATGAAAATGTACCATCGTATCCCTTTTAGTATAATGAGAAAACTCTTTGTTGACCATTCCTGAAGCAGCTCCTTGAAAACATGGTTATCTGGAGCGGCGCGCCCTCTACGTGTCTTGCTCACGTTGATGACTCTTTTATGGTCTAGGGTGGAGCCGATCGGTGCTAGAATGAGGATCATACCCACGTTGATCCTCCTCTGAAAAGTTTTTTTTTTAATGGAAGTGAAGCTTCGAGATCTAGAAGCTTTGTGGTGGAGATTTGGTTGTTTGTTCCCGAAAATAGAGTTGAGCTTCTCCCTTTGGGCTTCTTGTTCCTACAAAAGTGGAACGACCCAAAGGGATAATCCATTTCCCCACCTTAAGTGGATCTATGCTCCCTCTTCCCTTGTTATAAAATGGACATCCTCCCATAGCTCTACTGGCTAGAATGGAGAGAGAAGTACAGCGGAGAGATATTTTGTTGCTATAGGTATCGAGCGAGATTTGAGACCCTTTTCCCTTCACATCTAATTGAAAGAGCTCTTTGGAGACGTGCGTGGATCAGGACCCGTCAAAGGAGAGTTGTGAAATAAAGGCGCAGGTTGTAACTCCCCCTCTCTATTTTAATATAATACAATTTATTGATGCTTTCCATTCTCATCTTTAATGTATGATTGGATTCTTAATTCTCCTTGATCAACTAGGTAGGTTGTATAAGAAAGATATATTGTTATGACTTCACGTTTGTTGTTGTTTGACCCCTTGTGCAGATAACCAAGCATTGGTGATGGAAAGGACCTACTTAAGAAACACAAAGGATCAAAGGATTCAATCATTCATGATTTGCATGCATTTACAATCTAGGAAAGTAGCCTTTTAATTGCTCCCTGTTGTTACTAGACCTATCCTAGGGCTAGAGGAATCGTCTCAATCCACAGAGAGGATTTTCCTGCGTAACACCAACATCACACCAAAATTTATTTGCCTCAATGGGAAAACAAGGAAGGATACATATCCAGCATCTAATCCGACATCTCCCATGTAGCTTCATCGGGCCCAAAGTGCTTCCATTGCACTTTAACTTATTCTATTGCTCAATTCTTAAGCATGAGCGTATTTTTCTGCAAAATGCACTGTGGTTCCGATTGGATCTCTCCTTCTGATTCCACCTGTAATACAAACCATTCAATAACATGATCAGCATATTTAATGTATTTATTAAGTACCAACATATGAAAAACATCATGGACTTTCACTGTGGAAGGCAGTGCAAGTCAATAGGCCACCTATCTGATCCTCTCAATGATCTTGAAGGGTCCAAAAATGCTTGGTGCCATCTTGGCACATTATCCAATCCACAAGGATCTCTTCTTTGGCTTGATATGCAAGTACACATGATCCCCAAAGAAACTCCTTGAACAACTAGTTCCTATCTGCATAAATATTCTTCCTATCCTGCGTTTCATTCAAGTTCTTCTTGATCACCTAAATTTCTTGTTCCATGTCTATGAACATATTCATTCCAATCAGTACCCTATTAACCGAATCACTCCAACCGATAGGAGTGTTGCAACTCCACCCATACAGTGCCTCAAATGGACTCATCCTTAATGACTCCTGATATATGTTATTGTAGGAAAACTATACCAGTAGAAGATACTCTTCCCACTTGCGTTGATGATGCATCACAAACATCCTCAACATATTCTCTAATATATTGTTGACCCTCTCATTCTTTCCATATTTATGTGGATGATAAGTTGTGTTGAAGGAAAAATCAGTGCCCAAACTTGCAAACAGCTCCTTCCAAAACATGGAAGTGAAATTTTCATCCCTATCTGACACAATCTTCTTCTGAACACCATGCAATCTGACTATGTCTGTGATAAAAACATGTGCTACATCACTAGCTGAGTAATTAGTCTTCACCGGTATGAAATCTGCAACCTTCGTTAACTTTTTCACAACAACCATAATAGAATCATGTTTTCTAGTTTTCCTAGGCAAACCTGTGATGAAATCCATGGAAATGACCTCCCATTTCCACTCTAGAATCGCAATCAACTGTAGCAATCCACCTGGATGCTTGCCATCTACCTTAACCATATGAAAATCAAAACATCTAGCCACAAACTCTGCTACCTCCCTCCTTAGATTCAGCCAATAGTAGAATCTCTTCACTGCAGTCAAATTATTCTGGTAGCCTAGGTGACCCGAATATGGTTTCGTGTGAAAATCCCTCGGGATCACCTTCTTGAGCTCACTGTTGTCTGGTACATATATCCTGTCTCAGAATTTGACTAATCCATCTGCCATAAGTCGATAATCCAAATCCTATACACATGTACATATACCTGTACCACCTGTACCTGTACTTGTGCCAACAGCTATACCTGTACCAACACCTGTACCTGTAACAACACGTGTACCAACACCTGTACATGTACCCTTATCTTTTCCAACACCTATACCTATACCAACACATGTACCTATACTCTGCTGCAACATATGCACAATATCCATGTACCTGTGATCCAGCTGACATGCCTACAAGATCTTATCATGTAAGTCTGTCCCATAGGAGCACATCGCTGCTAATTGATTTACATGTACCTTCCTGCTAAGATAATTTGCGACCTTATTCTCCTTTCCCTTGATGTACCTAATCTTGAAGAAAAACTCACTGATCGTAGCCAACCATCTTGCCTACCTGGCATTCAAATTCAGTTGGTCAAACAAGTACCTCAACCCAATGGGATCACTCATAAGTACAAACAGCTTGCCAAGAAGATAGTGCCTCCACATCATTAGTGCATGAATGATCATTTCTAGCTCAATATCATGTGTCAGATAGTTCTACTCATGTTCATTTAGCTTTCGCGACTCATAGCATACCACTTATCCATCCTGCATAAGGACTCCACCAAGCCCTTTCTTGAAAGCATATGTACACACTACAAAATCCTTATCCGGAGCCGCAATATTTAACACTAGAGCATGTGTCAACAATTTCTTGAGCTTCTCAAAACTCGCCTCGCATTCCTCTGTCCAGTCAAACTTCTTACCTTTTCTCTGTAATGATGTAATTAAATAAGTGATCTATGAGCAGTTCCCGATGAACCTCCTGTAGTATCCTACCATTCCCATGAATGATCTCACCTCATCTACGCTCTCAGGAGCTACCCACTCCATGATGTCCCTTGTATTTTCCAGATCTGCTGCAATTCCCTCCTTGGAGACAACATGTCCCAAGTAGTGAACCTTGATCTGGAAGAAGCTAAATTTCTTGAGCCTAGCATACAATTGATGCTCTCTCAACAACCTTAATACTATTTCCAAATGTTCATCATGCTCTTCCTCATTTTTATAATACACCAATATATCATCAATGAAAACAATCACAAACTTGTCCAAGTAAGGACGCAACACATTGTTCATAAAAAACATAAATGTAGCTAGGGCATTAGGCAAACTAAATGGAACTACAACAAACTCATAATTCCCGTACCTGGTCCTAAATGAAGCCTTATATATATCCTACTCCTTGATGCGTACCTGATGATATCTCGACCTCAGGTCGATCTCAGAGAACATTGTTGCTCGCTTCAACTCATAGAACAAATCATCAATCCTCGGTAGTGGGTACCTATTCTTGATGGTCACTTTCTTCAGTTTCCTATAGTCGATGCATAGTCTAAGAGTGCCATATTTATTCTTTACAAACAACATTGGTGTGCCCCATGGTGATACACTTGGCCTAATGTACTCTTTGTCTAACATTTTCTTCAACCGCAATTTCAACTCTACCAACTCTGTTGTACTCATCCTGTAGGGTGTTTTTGATGTTGGAACTGCCCCTGGCACCAACTCAATAGAAAATTCTACTTCCCTGTGCGGTGGAAACTCTGAAATATCTGATGGAAACACACCCTGAAACTGCTACAACACTGGATACATGTTCAACACATCTACATCCTCAACTTCTTTACCTTTTTCACTAAAGATATGAACTGCGAATAGCACACATCCTTTCCTACGATTGTGCTTGGCCTGCATGGCTATCACCATCCTAACTGATGTGGCTTTCTTCTTTCCCTGTAATATTGTTGGCTCCCCATTTTCATCCGCACATTCGATAGATTTTTCATATCAATCTACCTTGGTCCTGTGAAGATATAACCAATCCATACCCAATATCATATTGTATGATCCCAAATGCAGTATGTTCAAGTGTGTTGTTGTAGGCATATTGTTTATCCTAAATGCACAAGATCTTATTCAATGGTGAACTCTTCTCTTCGTAGTTGTGACAAACTAAACTAACCAATATTATGCATGTGTTTCCTTACTAAAACCACAATTATCCACCAATTCATGATTAATATAACTATAGTTAGATCTAGGGTCAATCAAAATAGAAAAAACTTGATCACAAAGCTTACTGTCGATTTGAATGATAGAAGCCTAATGATATGTCTGCATTTTGTCCACATCTGAATAGATCCAAGGAATTATAATCCCAACATCTCCCACTGTTTGTGCCTCCTGCACAATGTAGATTGGTGGCATACCACCCTGATATTGTGGGAAATCCCTCCTATGATGGTCTCCTCCATAATTCCAACACCTCACTGGCTCCCTATTCTCATTCTTATTTTTCTCCTTTGATCAAAATCCACAATCCTCTACTAGATGTATTAAACTTCTTCGGTGGTGCAACATTCTCCTTGTTACTTTTGTCTTGAATTCTTGCTCACTTCTTGTCCCATTTTCCCTTGTTCTTATCATTACCTTTCCAATCTGTCTTAGTTTATGATTTGCGCTTCATTTTGTTCAAAAAAATTCTTGAGTTTTTGAATGGCCTCCTCAAATGATATGGGCTCATCAAACTCAATCCTATCTTTGAATGCAATTGGAAACCCACTAATAAATATTTGAATCTTTGCCTTCTCCTCCTTGAGGTAAGGCACATACCTCAGTAACTCCAAGAACCTGCTAGTATATTCCTCATATGTCATGGAACTCATCTTTCAACTCATAAATCTCCTTGTCCATGTCATTGTAATATCTCTATGATAGATACTTCTTTCGGAATATCCTTTCGAACTCACTCCAAGTCTAATCCTCCTCAAAAATATCTCTAACATTCTTCACATATTACCACCAAATGTCTGCTCTACCTCTAAGGTTGAATGTAGCTATCCTAGCTTTCATATTTTATGAGTAATCATGCAATCTAAAAAACTTCTTCATGCCAAGAAAACATCCCTCTGCATATTTTGGTTTCTTTATCTCTCCATCAAATGTAGGTGGTTTTGCCTTTTTAAACTCTTTCGACAAATATCCCCTATCACTCCTCCTGTAAGGATGATATTGATGACTATCATGATGCCTATCTAAACCGGAATTAGAACGATACCGGTGTCTACTACCTCTCCTATCCGAAGTGCCAAAAAATGTGCCATATTTAACCGCGTCATCCCTATCCGACTTGTCACCACCGAGAGACTTGCTGCCATATGCTCCATTGGTCCCATCCTTCTTCCCATAGTTGATCCTAAGTGGCCCCTGTTTCTGCAACTCTGAAAAACTTTGAAGGATGGTTGCATTAACCTCTGCTTTCTTTTCCTGTTTCTGCATAAGTTTATCATTGTTTGCCATGCAACTTCTTATTTCTTTGTTATAATTCTCAATGTATTTTCCAAATCAGGTGAATTTCCAATACCATGTTGTTGATATGACTCATATGGAGATATTTGTAGTCTACCATTCTGTTATTCATCTTTGAATTCTTCCTGCAGTGTGCACTATTTCATATAAACCAATTCATAAACAAATAAAGGTACCTTAGTGTAATTTGGGGAGGATACTTCCTGCAAGATCAACCAACCAATGTAATACATGTATATACAAACTCATAACAACATATAAACTTGTAACACAAGGTATACTATAGCATAAGTATGATTCCAATTGGGGTCTAGTAATCCATGCATAAGAATACCAAATGCACACCTATGAAATATTGACCACATAGAACCATAAGCATGACCGAAACACAATGTAAGCAACATGTAACCCAGCATTAACGACCAATGCACGTTCAACACATAACATCACTCAAGTAAGCATACACAAACACACACAACATGACCAATATGTGACCTAGCACAAAAAATCAATGTACATACAATATGTAGCCCTATGTAAACAATTGTGGATGGACAATATATAAACATAAACCCCACACAATCATTCATACACCCGTGACAACATGTTGAAAGTGACAACAAAACCACATACATGGAAACACCATTTCCACCATGGCCAACACAACATGGGCACAAAAAACACATACAAGATAGGTATGAGAAACACATAAACAATCAATATAAAATCATGACCAACACACCACCCATCAAGTTCGAAAGTTGAACCATGCTCTGATACCGATCTGTAACTCCCTATTCCCACATATACCCAAGTAACCAACCAATGGGGGTAAATATGTGATGAGAAGCTACTAATATGAGATTCAACCTCTTATATGACCTTAAGGAAGTGGAACCGATGGAAACACCAAAAACACACCTTACACTGCATCATTGACATCCCCAAGAGGTAACCCAACCTTCCAGGGCCCAGGTCTCTGAGGGGGGACTGATGTTTAGACCATTTTAGGCTTATTCATGGGCTTGTAAGGGAAAGGGAGAGAATATAGGCTCTATAGCTATGAGCTAGCCTTGTCAAGGTAGCAGCTAAGGCTCGAACAACAAATTTTCCGCCTATAGCTACGGGATTTGTGCCACATTTTTAGCCCCTATGCCCAGGTCACTACCCAGAACTTCCTGTAACTTCATGAGAGGGTAAATAACATTAAAAAAAACATATGGAAGCAATCACATCAACCTAAACTCATCCGACCACATCCAGCCATGACAGGAATTTTGTCAAACATGTCACAAACATAGAATCTACAGGTATAAACAACATATTTAAACAAAGGGGTCTCTTCCTTATCTGAGAATGGCTAAGAAGCATTGCTCCCCTACATCATAAGCTATCATACAATAAATTTTACCATAGATACATGGGATAATCATTTACAGGAAAAAACATGAATAGAGCCATACATCATCGATGATCAAATACATGCTCATAACCAATAAATTAACAACTTAAATACCATTAATACAATAGAAATGAAATCCATACATAAACTAGTATATTTGTATACTAAATACCAAATAAATGAGCTCTTCATTACTGAATGTAAAAGATATGGGACTCCCACATTTCACCCGACCATAGATTGGTTGAGCTAAGTCTCACTTCAACCAATCACCTCAGTGCCATATTCCAAGCATGAATGTGGGACTTAATCAAACAAATCAATCATAATCAATCCAGGGATTCCAGAGGCCAAACCACCTAAACCCTCAACCAGTGATTCCACCTCATAGTCAGACATCACAACCGTTACATATTGGTCTCTATCTAGGTTTCTCCAGGGCTCCAGAGTTTTTGTTCCAACCAATGCTTCGAGACTAGTAACTCAACCCCAGTTTTTCCTGGGCTCCAGAGCGTGTGTACAACCAAGGATCCAAGACTAGTAACTCAACCCACCTAGGGATCCACAATGTTTTTCCAACCAAGGCTCCGGGACTAGTAACTCAACCCAATAGTTGTTCGCTGGGATCCAGAGCGTTTTTCCAACCAAGGCTCTAGGAACTAATAACTCAACCCAACAGTTAAAGGAATCGTGAGAACCAACCAAAAAACAATCAATGGAAATAAACCCAAAATACCATGGGTGTCCAGGAAATGGAAAGGCTTGTAAATCCACATGCATACACCATGCATGCCACAACCAAAGAGGAAAACATACATGCAACTCAGTACCTGCAATCAAATCCCGTTGTAGATGTTGATCCTGATGTACACCTACACTTTCCAACTCTTCCTTTACTTTCTTTCTCCAAAACACCAACTATCCACACTCTCCAAGAGTGCTCCAATAAAACTCTAAGTATCCAAGAGTATGAGAGAGAGATAATAATGAGAGAGTTCCAAAAAATGCACTAACAAAAGTTACCTACTGACCCTCAAAAGCCTTTTTATAGAATAGGCCTATATTTTCTTCATTTTCCATTATTTTCCGTCAATTTCCTCCTCACATGCAACATGTGACCTTTTACCTCCCTTTTTTCCAAATTTCCATTATTTTCATAAATAAATGTGCCATATATACTTTTTTCCTCCTTAATTCCTTATCCATAGCCTTTTCCAATTTCCTTAGCCATATTAGACCAAATGAACACCCCCTAGGATGTTTTTCCCAACATTCAACTTGGAATAAGTGTCCCATCAACCGTGGTTATTATTTTAATTTTATTAAATCAATTTTTTCACCATTGGGAGAGGATCATGTGTATGCATGTTTTGTCTTTAAAGATAATATGAACTTAGAACATAAAGATGTTTATATGAGATTGTTTGTTTAATCATTAGAGGCAAATGTCAGAATTTGGTTTAGGCGGTTACGTGCAAATTCTATAAATTAATGGACCAAAATAACAAATATCTTCACAAATCAACGGGGAATTAAAAAGGATCCTATTTATTATTTGATAGAATTTGAAGATTTGAAAATGAAACTTGATTAAATTGTTGTAGAATTTATTAAAATTTTTAATAAGATTTACAATAAGATGCCAACATATTGTAAACCTCTAGTAACTGAAGCTAAGGTTAGGTTTTCTAAAGCATTCGATGTTGATTTTGGTTTAATTTTAAGAGAAAGGAAATATGAAAACTTAGCAGATATACAATTCAATGCAGTTGAGGTAGAAGCAAATAGGGCAGCATGAGGTAAACTGAAAGAAAAATCAAAAAAGGCAAAAAGGAAGTTAAAGGCTAGAGAAGAAAGTAGTCCATCATCAAATACTAAAGAAGAAGAACATAATATAGATGAAATAAATTCATTATCGATAAATGTGTCTAGTCGAATTTCAATAATGGAAACTCAACCAAGAGTATATGAACATAATGTAAATAGCCCTCCAGCACAATACATGAGACCTTTTGAGCCACAATTTTTGCAAAGAGAAAGACCAAATAATGACTGGAAAATTCAACCTCCATTAATGGTTGATGATCAAGACCCTGAAGAATTAGTACCAGTTGTGACCAATGATATCAATTATTTTGATGAACAACCATATGAAAAAATTATTTTCCGTATCAATCAAATTTTGACTCTTGATCAGAATAAAGAATCCTCCTAAATTTCTAAATATCAAGCTTTTTTCTTAATTTCTCTTTGTTGGAGTGAATACAATATATGACTTAAGACCTAGACAAGGCCCTGGTAGACCTACAAAAAAGGTTACCTTTGATGTCTTACAAGACAAATTTGTTGAAACTCCATCTGTTCAACCTCAAAGCCAGTCACAAGACCAATTTACTATAGAAAAATTCTACCTCTTGTTTTTAATGTGGAAAAAGAATTAGAAAGGGTAAAAATTCCAATTCCCTTGTCTGAACTTTCAAGGATTCCAGGTTACAAGCAATGGGTTTCTAAAAGGATACATTCTTCAAGTGTATATGTTGAGGGTGATGTGATAAGACTACAGGATGAGAAGCCTTCAGTAGTTTTTGGGCTTAGTTCGGACATGATAAATGAAAGTGTGCCACCTTTCTATGTCACATTAAAATTTCATGATTTTATTTTGTACAAATGTATGCTATATTATGGTGCTTCTCATAATTTAATGCAAAAAGTTATTATGGACTAGCTTCAGTTGCAAATTACCAGGCCCTATCATGACGTGTACACATTTGATTCAAAGAAGGTACCATGTTTGGGGTTAATCAAAAATCTAGTTGTTACCCTTGCTCAAATTCTTGTTGAAATCATAGTAATGGATATAGTAGTGACAGATATCCCTCCTAAGTTTGGTATGCTATTATCAAGATCGTGTTGTGTTAAGCTTGGAGGAAGCTTACAAATGGATATGTCCTATGCTACAATTCCAATTTGTGGAGGTGAACATTTAAGGTTGTATAGAGAAGTGTGAATCATAAACACTCTCTGCAATGCTAATCAAGTAGTAAATCATCCTATATATTCCATTGATAAATATTTAGGATGTTTTATCTTGGCTACAAATGATCAGTGCAATCCACAAAAAATAATTGAAGATATTATAAATGTCCCTCAAATTTTAGATAATGATGTTTGGAAAATGTATTTTGATGGAGAATTTTATAAAGATGGAGTTGGAGAAGGAATTTTGTTAATTTCACCTGAAATGAAAAACATTATTGAATCCTTTAAGTTATATTTTGAAGTCAGTAACAATGTGGCAGAATATAAGGCTTTAATTTTTGAATTAGAGTTAGCTAAAAATTTGAAGGTGCAAAATCTGGCAATATTTGGTGATTCAAAATTGATAGTGAAGCATGTCATAATTATCTATCAAACAAAATATTCTATACTGAGAGTTTACAAAAATTAAATATGGGACTATGTGAAAAATATTTTCAAGCTTTCAACATTTCAATTATTCCAAGAGAAGATAAAATTCATGCAAATTCCTTGGCAGTTTTTGCAAGCACTTTCAAAATTCCAGATCCTTTATAACTACAGTAACAATTTGAAGTGAAGTGCATACCTTCCATTCCAAACAATTTAAGACATTGACAAGTCTTTGAGGATGGTGATCAATTGAAGAATTGTTTGCAAGCTATTGATGAATTTTCTTGCTTACATGTTGAATAAGAAAATGGTGATGCGATAAAAGAAAATGTTGTTGATTTAGATACAAATCTTAAATACAGTTTCCTAAAATTCTTTTCCAAAGGGACTAGTTCCTTTTAAAAATTTGTTTGACAAATATTATGTGCCAGAATATTCATTATTAATTCATAGCAAGAAAATATACAGGATTGTAATATTGGTACTATAGAAGAAATAAGAAATGTAAAAATATCAGCAAATTTGCCCCGGGATATCAAAGAAAAATATGACAGCTTGTTCAAAGAATACAAAGATGTATTTGCATGGTCATATGAAGATTTGAAAACTTATGATATAGCTGTTATTGAGCACAAAATTCCCTTGAGACAGGGAGCTAATCCATTTCAGTAAAAATTTGAGAAGGATTAATCCAGTTCTATTTCCTATTATTGAAAAATAAATAAGGAAGTTGTTAGATGCAAATATAATTGTTTCTTTAAGATATTCTAAATGGATAGCTAACCTGGTGCCTGTTAGGAAAAAGAATGGAGAAATAAGATCGTGCGTTAGAAACTTGAACAAATAGTCATTAAAGGAAAATTATCCACTACCAAAAATTGATCAATTACTTAGAGTAACAGGTTTTGATAGGATTTCAATGCTAGATGGATTTTCTGGATATAATCATATTTTAGTCACCCAAGAATACATAGAAAAAAAAGCTTTCACAACACCCTAGGGCACATTCATGTATGCTAAAATCCCTTTCAGTCTAATTAATGTTTGTGCAACATTTCAGAGAGTCGTGGATTTGGAATTTGTTGGTAAGCTAAATAAATTCATAGTTATTTACCTTGATGATTTGATAGTATTTTTAGAGTCTGATGCAAAACATAGCAAAGTATTTTAGAGATGTAGAAAATTTGGGATTTCTCTCAATCCAAAAAAATTATTGTTTGCTATGATGGAAGGTAAAATGTTAGGGCATATCATTTAAAACGATGGAGTCACAATTGATCCTAAAAGAGTTTCAATTATTTAGTTAATTAGCCTTCCTAGAACTAAGAAATAAATTCAATCTTTCTTAGGGAAAAATTGTTTTTAAGAAGGTTCATATGTAATTATGTTGAGATTATTAAAGATATTACTGATATGTTGAAGAAAAATAATGAATTTAAATGGACCCAACAAGCAAAATCCTCTTTTTCTCAAATTAAGAAAGCAATTTCAGAAGCACTTTTACTTTTCAGTCCTGATTATTCAAAAATATTTAGTGTTTTCTCATTTGCTTCAGACACCACTATCGCAGCAGTTTTATTGCAGAAAAATGAAGACCAACATGAGAAACCAATTTCTTTATTTAACAAAATCATGAGGGATGCAGAGCTAAAATATGAGATAATAGAAAAATAGACATATTCTTTATTTCGAGCTCTAAAAGCTTTTAGAATCTATAGCATGCATTCTCCCATAATTTATTATGTGCCTAATAGTGCAATGAAAACATTGTTGACTCAACCAGATACATATGGAAAAAGAGAAAGACGGATTTCTAAGTTCATAGAGTTTGATCTAGATATCAAACCCACAAAATTGGTTAATGGATAAGATCTAGCTAAGTTTTTGGCAGAATCAAATTGCAAATTTTTGGGTATCAGCTCAATCATGCAGGTTTTAGAGGAGAAGAATCCACAAGAACCTTCTTTTGTCTCAGAGGAAAATAATCCATAAGAAACTTCTTCTGTCTAAGAAAAAAATTCCACAAGAACCTTTTTTTGTCTCAAAAGAGAAGAATCCACAACAACCTTCTCCCAGTTCAGTAACACTTCCTTTGCATATTGATGAAAAAAAATTATTGTCATATTGGTATAGATATTTTTACATTTTTTGCATTATTTTGAATATCCTCTTCAATTCACAAGGAATCAATGTATATCTATTAAGCTCGGAGCAATGAAATATCGTATAGTAAATGCAAATCTCTATTAGAAGGATCCATTGAATATTCTCTTATTGTGTTTTACTGAAAGTGAAATAGAAAGAATGATTGAACAGCTTCATGAAGGAGTTTGAGGTCATTATGCTTGGAAAGCAACATCACACAAAATACTTAGAGCGGGATTATATTGGCCAAATGTGTTTGCGCATGTTGGTTTAAAAGTAATAAGATGTATTCCTTGTCATATTTTTACAGGAAAACAGAGATTAGTTTCTCTCCCTCTCATTCTAGTTTCAGTTGAAGATCCCTTTTTACTGTGGGGACTATATTTTATTGGTGAAATAATTCCTTCTTCAAATAATCAACACAAATGGATGCTTACAACAACCGATTAATTCGCAAAGTGGGTAGAGGCTATTCCTATGAGGAATGCAACTGATATTTTAATTACGAAATTTATTGAAAAAATCATTTTGTGTAGATTTGGTTGCCCAAGACAAATAATTACGAATAATGCTCAAGCTTTTAGTAGCATTAAAATGATTTAATTTTGTCAAAAATATCATATTGCATTACATCATTCAATGCCTTATTATCCACAAGGCTTCAGAATAGCAGAATCATCAAATAAAATTCTAATCAAAGTTATCAAAAAGGTGCTATCAGATCATAAAAGAAACTGGGACAGTCATTTGAAATATGCAATATGGGAAAATGGGGTTTCACCTAAGAGATCCACTGATAAATATTATTTTCAGCTTGTTTATGGAATAGAAGCTATTTTCCCTACTCAATGAGCATTTTCAGTCATGAATTTTTTTTCAAAATGCATGAAGAGACTGATGACTTTTCAATAAGGATAAATCAAATTATAGAACTAAATTAGGACAGGGAAGAAGTTGAGAACAAGTTGCTACAATATCAAGACAAGATGAAAATTTCGTTTGACAGAAAAGCTAGAGAAAGGGATTTCAGATAAGGATATTTAGTTCTTAGATGGGATGCAAAAAGAGAAGAAAAAGGAAAGCATGGAAAGTTCAACAATATTTATTTAGGACCTTTCAGCATTGTTGAAGTCAAAGGCAATAGCACCTTCATTCTCTGAAATTTGGATGGATAATATTTCTCATTACCAGTTAATGGGAAGTATTTAAAACATTACATCTAGTACTAAGCAAGTTTTTTTCATCATCATTGTATATATCCGGTTTCATTTACAATTCCAGAACAAGTGTGGCTTTATACAACAAATACTCCATAGCCCGAGGAGAAGGCACATGGATCTGCAGGTTCTCTGCATCCCCAACGAGAAGAAGTCCCAAGATGGAGTCAATGTTGTAACTTATTTTTACCTATGCATTTTAATTTTTTAAGTGCGTAGTTTAAAAAAATAAAAAAGGAAAATAAATTAAAGTTTATTTATGCACTTTGTAATAAGCGCTCTAGATTAAATTCCATTTTTTAAATAATCATTCTATTTAAATAAATTCACTGTCACCAAAGGAACTAAACTTCGTGCAGTTTTTTACGCTTGGATCTTCTCAGCTTCAATCAATGGTTGTAAATCAATTGCAGGACCCCCTGCACTCCCGATGATTAACAAAGGGAGGGTGGCTGGTCCGCAAAGTGGTTTCTTATTTTCCACCCAAACATACGTGTCACTCTCCTGACCATTGTGGGACCCCCCCCCCCGGCACAACAAACTTCCTTCACCCTCTACTAACACATATGCCAAAGTCTTTGGAAGTTTAGCACACTGCCAACGCTTCCGCCAAAATAACTACTGCTAAATCCCCCAATAATTTGACAATCTTATAATTTTTAAATTATTAAAGCCAATGCTCCTTCCAATGTTCTGACTATGAAATGGATGTGCATCAATAATGGTCATTGAAAACAGTTGAAAACCCCAATAGATTTAAATCTCTGTTATTAGTTTATTAATTGTTCGTCAAACATTTTTAGCCAGAACACTATGTGATACCAAATTGACCAATTATAGCAATCACCAGCGTTACCAGTCGCAAATTCAACCGGGTGATTTCTCTAAACATCATGTGTTCTCTTAATTTTTATAATGGCGAATCAAAAATGGAAATCCAAAGTAGTTGTTGAAAGTCCAACCTTACCGTCTGTAATCAATTTAGATGAACTTCCTTTAATTGATACCCAATTCAAAAGCAATGAAACCTAGTGTGAATTTGACCTTTATGAACTCCATAATTAAACATACCAAAAATTTGAGGATGCCAATGACGAATTCTACTTCTAGCAGTCTATGTTACCCCCATTTTATTTTCCCCAAACCCATTTCTTTCCAGAATTCATCACCTGGTGTGAGAGTCGATATTTACCCAGTCAACAGCTATAGTTTCCATGAACAATGAGATGTTATTTTTTGTAACCCCTAAGTCAATTTTCCAATATTTATAGATTAATCCTCAAGGTTCCCTTCATTATTTTTCAACTGATTCCCTCATGAAAATTTACCAAAATCTTACCTTTTAGAAGCGAGCCCATATTTTTGAGTCTTTTATGCCTGAAAATTCAAAATTTCCATGAACCAATCCACCATACTCTTCTGCATTTTTTCCATAAATGTCTAGAAAAGGCATTTCTATGGTTTCTTGTCTTATAGGGTATCAAACCAATCAATGGGTAGATGAATTCATTTTAGGATTTTTGTCAATATTCTCATCCAAAAAAAATCCCTCAGTCCTATTCAATTTTAGTCAGTTTTTATTATATATCATCCATGAACAATTTATAAAATTTAGTGTTGAGGGGTCTTTCAATCATCGGCCTATTTTAGTGTATCTATTTTTTTATCATTAGTTAGAGAGATTCAAATTTCCATTAAAAAAGTTGGATTCACATAGCAAACCGCAGTCAATTATCCACTGGACTTATTTGGTTTGGAAAAACACAGAGAAATACTCTTTCAGTGATTTTTTTAATCAATTTCTACATATGGCATTATGTATTTTGAGCAATGATGCGGCTCCTAGAGTCTCCACAGAAATTAAAATGATTTTACATCTCGGTGAGGAATCTAAGGTTGGATATTACTATATTTACCAAAATTTCACATAAATCAGAGTCTATGGTTATGAACTACCTCCATATAAACTGCCAATTTTCTTTCCTATGAGGATCTTTGCTTTAGAATTCATTAAGAAGAGAATGAATATGGATGATATCCATTTTTTGTTAAGGAAATAGAAAGCTCATTTTAAGTTAAAAGCACAAATTGGTCCATATTATTAATACGAGAGCAGCAGAGAAGGAACTGGACAGTTTACACAAACAAATGAAATTAAAACTAAGCTTCAACTGGCCTTATGAACCAATGGGAATAATTTCATCCTTAATATATGAGCAGAAGTCAACACCTTATGTTCATATATAAAAACCATAGATTGAGTAGCTTTCAAACTGAGAAGAATGGGAGGAAAGTACACTGGAATAACTTGAAGAACATACCTCCAATCAGACAGTGCTAGAAACTCCAAGATTAAAGGTAAATGAACTAAAAAGACCAAGAGAAAGTGTTTCACCTACAATTTAAGGGCTTAAAGCGGTTGGTTTCGAAGTTTTCAAAAGGAGGAAATCAATGAATGTAGAAGAAGAATCATCACAGGGGATAAATTCAGAGGAATATACTACAATACTGCTATTAGGCAAGCATATATTATTTTTACATCAAGCTAAACAAACAACCATTGATTCTCCTACTTCTCTTCTTTCTCCTTCTTCGGGATAAAAAAGTATCTTTGCCAGATTCAGATAAATGAAGAAAATGAATGAAGCATTAAAAACTTCTACCTATTCTAAGTTTTGGAAACAAACCTCCTCTACTCAACACAGACTCTTATCTGCACTAGACCATGATAGAGGAAGATTTCAATTGGCATTCATTAGGCCAAAATTCCCAGTTCCTAAAAGTGCAAATGGATATAAGATATTTTGTTTTATTTTGATACCAAGCAGATCCATCCAATTGATCAAATTGATATTCATAAACAAGCAGGTGAGATGATTTGTTCCTCACTAACAAGTTCAGTTATGGAAACATCTAAATTACAAGCTTCCTTAAACAATATTCATTCTCAGCTCAAGCTAGAAAGAATGTCTTCCTTATCCAAGGATATCATAATAAAATGGTTTGAAGATTTGGTGTTAAAATTAGGATTATATCCTAATGATGTCAATGTTGCTGAAGAAATAATTTATAATATTAATACAGATATCCAAGCACTGAGGAAGCAATTGAAACTACCTACAATAGAGCATCCACAAACTAAGGAAGTAGGGCAATTAGAAAAAGAAAAAGGGAACATGATGAAGACGATTGTGGAGCAGAATATTCAAATACAAAAAATGGAAGTTGATATGGAAAGTCTCTTGAAAGAGAAGAAACAACATACCAGTGCAGGAACTTCCACAGTACAAACAAATTCAACCAATGAACAAGCCTAGAGAGACTATCAAAGGCCATGGGAGATTTATCCCTAAGAAATGTAGAGATATAAAAGTTGAAAGCAACATTGCAAAGGATGGAGGAGAACAAAATCAAAGTATATAATGCATATATATTTGAAATGAAAAATAATTTCAAGCTATCCAAACAGCTTTAAAAATATTCAGATGAATCACTTGTTGAACTAACATTATCTAAGGCAAAATAAAAGATCTTGGTTGACATCAATTCAGCAATTTCGGAGCTCTGGACATCCATTGAGATAATTTTTGAACAGGAACAGCTGATACAAAAGGTCAAAGCAACTATAACGGAAATCAAAGAGAAATTAGATCATATGTTAGGAGAAGCACAAATAATTACTAAAGTGTTGAATTCATAGAATAAAGATGAGCTCGAAGATCTCGGAATTGAAGATAGGACAGATACAGTTCTGGAAGTTAGAAAAAAAATGACTAAAATAAACTTGATGTTACCGTTAGATAATAAATGTCAAAACTTAGAAACTCAAATTAAGAAATTTCATAGAAAATTTTCTATCCTCCACCAAAAATGACTTCCATATTTGAGAGATTCTATTGGCCAATTGATTCCACTAGAAAATTACCATTATAAATTCCATGATATAGCAGCAAACGGGGAAAAAATTTCCAAAGTAAAGGGACTCATAAGTGGTAAAGATTTTATAGAAGGTCTAGAATATGACTTATTTATCCAACATGAAATCCGGCATTTATTTATTACCATGCCACCCTTTGAAAAGTACACATAAGTGGATGAAGCCTATAGGAGGGTTGTTAAATTCTAAATTCCAGGTGATGAAAGGTGGGACAAGTTTCTTGAACTTACTGAATAAAATAGAATGAATCATTTCAAGGTAGGAGCACAGGAAAAATAGGAGCTCAATCCATATTTTTATGTATCAGTAGATCAAAAGGAGCACAAAGAGCAGAAACAGGTTTTTAGGTATCGGTTGCAAACAACACCCTCGAATAGAGTGTTGAATATGAAAATCAATTTCATTAAATATATTTTTGGATTGTATTAATTTGATATATCCAAATCATTTTGGATAAAACTTTATTTTGTAAAATATTTTATTAGAATAGATATTTTTTGAATTACACTATATAAATACTTTGTAATTCAAAGTAATAAGGGTTGAACCTTTGTGAGAGCCAAGATACATAATTGTACTTTTCTAAAAAAATTTGAAGACAATCAAAGGATTTTGACTTCAGTTTTAACAATGCTTACATTCATGTGAGTTTTTCTAGTGTATTCATCTCTATTTTTCATCATATGTTCAAGGTAACATAGGATTTAGGTTAAGGCTAAGTTCAATTTTAATTTCCATGACAGCACACTGCAAAGTTATCATCAAAATGGAGACTAGCTAATTTAACAGTGTGTTTGAATTAGTACCTCTGCATCATTTAATTGTTTCCTTTTGTCGTCTCTTGAATGTATATGTTTTTGGTTGTAGAATTTTATCTACATGTATATGCAATATATGAATGATTAAGTATTCAAGATGAATGCTTAATTATCATATATCTTCTCATTTCTCCTTTCAAAATCAATTGAAGTATTGTATATTGTTAGGAATGAAAATTGGCACTTTGAAAATATCAAAAGTCTTTTTATTATTCAAGTGTTAATGGTTTGATTCACTGGTCATCCAATTAAATTATAAAACCTTAGTTATATGTTTTGGCACAACTCCCAAGCCTATAATTGTCTTCAAAGGTACAAAGCCTGGGTGGACACAAAATTTCCAAACTGGAAACCACCCTTAACCCCTATATTTTCATATCACTCTCTAGCTTTCAACAGATCCATATTTGGTCACACATTCTCTCCACCCTAGATACATTATATGGAATATATCCTCGCACGATCTTTTATCTAGTGAGACCCATCTCGAACACAAGATTTGTGATCATAATAGTTGGCTCCATGGATATTCCGCATTGTGGGGTTCTCCCACCATGTGTAAATTGTCAGATCTTGTGGATTCTCTTTCAAATATTTAAAGTCTACATTTTCTTGAAGGAGGGCCCTCACCAAATATTGTTTCACGTTTCCATAAACATCTATCCAACCCCCAAATACCTATACAAATTCCTACCAGAATTCACAAAGGAAGAAATATAATTCTTCAAACCTGAATTCCCTTAAGGCGAGGCATTTTCCAGATTTCCAATTTTCTAAGGATTAAAACCCAGAGCTAGGCGTGAAGCTTATAAGATACAATAACATATTTAACGACTCTAATAAACATGCCTTATACCTTATCAAATTATGATTAAAGGTAAGAGTTTTTCCTACCGCCATATTTACAGGATGATCACTTACCATGCTTCCTCTAGGAAGCTCAAGACAATGCAACATTATACATATGTTTACATCCACAACATGCTCTAAACAATAAAATATGAAAAATCATGAATACCATACAGCACATGGATAACCTTCATAACATGTTTAATAAATTACATTCTAAAACAAGGAAAAGAACCATCAGATTCATAAACATATAAAATTTAAAAAATCACATGCTATATCATATCAAATAAGGAACTTCAAGCATCCATGCACTAGGATACTTCCTCCTCTCAAGATGGATTCTAAAACCTCCAACAATGAAATGAACCGTGTACTTAAAAAATGTTGGATTATATATATCACATACTAAAATAGGTTGAGTGAAGCATATTAGTGATCATGCATATGCATGTAAGTAATTTTGTAAATCATAACAATATCAACAACCACATAGATTCATAAGTTAAATGATAACCATGATGGCATCTTGTTGGAATAGGGTCTCCTGCAAGCTACGAATCTGGTCCATTTTATATATTTTTTATTATATTTATTCTAGCGCAGGGGCTTTGGGGCGGGTCAAAGCCCCTAATACATTGTAAGCAGGCCAAGGGTAGACCAAGAGTCCACAAACCGTAGTTTGTGGACCATTGGATGTGTAGGCTAAGATAGTATAAGTAGTTAAACATTTTTTATTTATAGGACAGATTTGGATCAAGATTGATGCAACTTGCGAATTAGTAGATCTTTTTGGGTTTTTGGGGAAAGGACTCCTGCTGGCTGTGTGCACGGAGATCCTCAGTCCTGCTGTGTGCGGACCCTGCTGTTGTGTGCGCAAGCGAGATTTTTGGGTATGTAAGAGACTTTTTGATGAGTAATATATGCGAATTATTGTGGATATCTGATGTTGTTTGATCTATCTGGTTATGATTATTGTGGACTCGAATTATATGTGATTCTGTTACAAGCTGCAAATGATATGTGTTTATGAGCTGCGAATTATCTATGTTATGATAATTGTATCTGCAATATGATTAAGTCTACTGCAAATATATTGTTTTATGCTTATACTTGGCTGTCTGCACATGGATGCAAGCCTGTTATATAAATCTGGTAAAAATTGTACTCTGGTTAATCATTGAGAGTCTAGCGAACGACCTCTGACTAAGTAGATCTAGTAGTTGTTGCACGGTTTGACTTACCTGCTGTCCCTCCCAGGGTGCAGAAACCTAGTTCCAACACCCACCCATTATGCTTCAGGTGAGACTTTTTCCTACGCAAGCAGGTCACTGCCGAAAGGGCCAGTAGTATAGGGGTTTGTTGGCAAACCTTAACCTCCGAACCTGGGTCAGGACCCCTCGAGCCAACAAATGGTTCTGTTGCCGGGACATGGACCATTTTGAGAGAGGGATCGGGTAATGCCAAGGCCGTACTAGAAACCTGAAAGAAAATAAATTGATGAATGGTTCGAACAGCAAGTTCAGCAATTCACAGTAAAATAAAACCGCAGTAACAGGTTGATCACCAAAGAGTGGAAAAATAGGTATATTTTCACATAAATCTACAAGATCTTCTTCGTAACTATTGTGATCGAGCTCCAGGAGTGGCTCACCAGGTTGGTCAAATCTCAAAAGTGTTGAAAGGATGAGCAGGTCACATAGTGGACCCCAGAATTGATCCAACAATTAGAGAAGGTTGATAACACCATCACTCGCACCGTATATCACTGGGTGGATAGCATGCTAGGAGGATTCGTGACAGAATTTTCCATCAATTAATTCATCTTCTACTCTGAATCAGAGCAGAGATTCTTCAAAGGATTTAGGGGTAAGTTTTTGAGGAATTTACCATTGTTGATTAAGATATTACTGTGTGAAAAAAGTATTCTATGTAGCCACACCGAGTGAATGACCGCTGATCCGAATGGAAGTACGACACAAAGCGGAAAATACTATCGAACCAACCTAGAAGGAAGTAGATCTGTCTGCAGCCCGATAAGAGAAGCAATTGCGCAGATTCCTCCATCCACACCACTTTCAAACCAGTGTAGGGGTAAGAACTCACCTACACCTCCACCCCTAGAAGACGACATGGCTGCACACATGAAATTTCCTACCTTTAAGGGTGTGGGAGATGAGGACATGGAGCAGTTTTGGTTTGTCACAGAATCAGTATGTACAGCGTAGAACGTAGCTAGTGACGCAGTGAAGAGGGCACAGTTCCTTTGGATTATTACATGGGATACATCGGACAACATGAAAACTCAAAAATTGAAGAGGTAAAGGACGCCTTAAAACAACAGTTCAAGAATCCTAAGTCCTATTCTCAAATAGTGGTCGATCTAAAGGATTTCAAGCAAGGGCCTTCTAAATTGGTATGGGAGGCCGATCAACAGCTGAAGAAGGTGATCAGGGAAGGACGATTTCAATACGATGACAGAAAGCACATAGAGTGGTTCATTGCTATGTTTCTGCCTCACCTGTGCATACCTATGGGTCACCAAACTTTCGAATCACTAGAAAAAGCCCTGGAGGTCGCTATGAAATTAGAAGTTGCGCCCAGAGACGATGCCTAGCTAAGCATCCAGCAAATCCAAGTACAACTGGAGGCGATGCACATAGAGATCCAGAACCTGTGGAAGGAGCGAGGCACAGAGGCTAGCCTGGAAAGATGGTGCATATGATGCAAGACGAATGGTCACACCAAGGATAACTGCCCGTTGTTAACAAACTACATGAAGGCCGAGGGACCTAGTCCATTGTGCCCTAGGGAAGTGGTAGGCCCAAGTGGGATGGCACTATGGTGCGATGATTGCCACGTTGCAAGGTTGCATGACACAAATCACTGCCCCCGCCTTGTTGTATATGTCCCATAATTAAAAAAGTAATGGTGCAAGTTCTACAGGTCGGTAGGACATGATGAACAGAACTGTCGGACATATGATTTGATGATCGATTGGGGGAATCTCTATAGGGTGCAGTCAGATCCATCCTCACCTAGATCCCTCTCGAGTACAGGGGTTCACCAGCAAGGGGCAGGGGAGGTGGAATAGGTGGAAGCGCAGGTCGGGGACGAGGGCAACTCATCTATTATAACTGTGGAGAGGTAGGGAATTTTTCCAAGGACTTTCCAAACCCCACAATACATACCTACCGGTATTGTAGGCAGCTGGACCATGCGATTGAAGATTGTCTAGTCCTGATAGTGAAGATTCAGGAAAAGCAGCCGACACCTACGCAAAATGTGCAGAGGGTTAAGGCAGAACTACGAGACAAATATCCAAGCGTGAATGTCGTAACATGCAGTGGGATGGCCACCGGGGGGCCTGCAGAGAAGACTACAACCGAGCCTCTGATCCGACCACCAGTTAGCAAACAAGAAAGGTTGGATCAAAAAAAAGATAAAGAAACATTTATCGCAGCTCACAAGGACTTTTCTGAGACAGAGGCATCTACTTCGCAGCCGCCTGAGGACCTCAAGGCAGATGAGGAGGTCAAACCCTTTTTACAAGCATGTATGAAGAGTCTGCGCAACCCGAGGGCTATGGAAAATCTTCAGGCATAGATAGATAGTTGTGCAACATGACATATCTTCCTTTCGGAAGTCAAGGATGTACATAAACTCTATAGGTATAAGAAACGCATCGGCAGGGAGATGCGGTTGAATGCGCAGATCGGTGACTACGAGAGGGATCAAGTTATTTTGGACCTAGAGTCGGATGTGAATGTATTACCTAAAAAAACTTGGCAACGCATGGGGGAGCCTAATTTGGAATGGTCCACTATCCAGCTATGTATGGCCAATCAACAGAATATCATTCCATTAGGAAGACTATCGAAGATTGAGGTGGATATCGCAGGGGTTAAGGTCTGGGTTGACTTTGAAGTAATTCAGATTGTCGAAGATGCGAACCCCTACCCTACACTCCTAGGCTTGGATTGGGCCATCGATATGGGAGGCATCATTATCCTAAATAAAAGAAGCATGGTATGCGAGAATAACGGTACGAGGGTAATAGTACCATTAGATCAGTGAAGGGTGAACAATACATAGAACTAGTGTGTGACGAAGAGGATGTGGATCACATCTATAAGTTAGCTACGCACGATGAATACTGGATCAACCCCATGGCGAAGGGGGTGCTCTATTGGGAAAAGGATAGCGAATGTTTCTCTGACTCTAATGGGGAGATAGAGAACTGGAAAAACTGATTACACGATGCCTCTGTGCTAAGATGTCCTCGGATCATGAAGAACTTCTACTGCATCTCCTTGGAGGTAAGAGATATACCTTATTGCAATGGTTCTGGTAATGTTAGGGACTTTTTGCGGGCATTTGAAGCCGAGGTTCCCCAAGAATGACGGTTATGTGCCTATAAGCTGGCCATGCAAGGATTACCTACGCAATGGTGGGTAATGCATGAGGAGGCATTCCGAGATTTGGAGGAGTGTCAGAATATGTTGATCCTACAATTTTAGGCCCCAGCTGACGTGCGAATCAAGACGTTCCTTGGACCCAAAAATCCACACAAATATCTAGTCGCTGGGATAAAATAATGGTGCGATAGAACTACCCAGGAGTGGGTTCATCTACTTATTCATGCCTTGGGACCACTTCCCACCACATGGTACTTAGATGCGGATCTCCACCAGCACACCCGCCACAGGGAGGCTTTGAGGGATAAATTTCTGGGAACATTTGGGTTCGTAGGCGGGACAAAGGTGCTAAATGCAGCTCTGCGAAACATTGACACTGTAGCATGGGGTGAATCACACCTGTGTATCGCACCGGAAATACCCACGTGGGAAGCGCAGGCACTAAGTATGGTTGACTACCGTAGCCTAGCCCCAAAAGAAGGTAAGGATGATCCATAAGCTGCCTCTGACTCAGAATTGGAAGGGATGTGCATGGTTACCAGGCCGCTTAGGCTGCGAATGGGTAGCATTGAGACGCACCCTACGTTGTCTTAGATTGAGGAAATGGATACTCCTACAGCAAATAAACAGCTGCGTTCAATCCTTGGCCATGTAGGTTATTACAGGAAGTTCGTTCAACAGTACACACTAATCACAGCACCTCTGAGAAAATTTCTTACAAAGGTGGTTCGGTTATATTGGGATGACGCATGTTGGAAGAACATGCATTTGGTTTTGAAGTACCTAGGGAACAAGCTTGTGTTGAGGAAGGATGCGCAGGAGGCACAGTAATTTAGTCCAAGCTCATAAGGTACGCTAAGCGCACATAAGGAGCAGAAAATAACCTTAGAAACAGTAAAATTTGGTAAAAAGGAAAAGTTACCATTGAATGGAGTAGGCGGATGGAAACTAATGAGGCAATTCCCTGAGATTTTTTACCGTTTACTTGATGGTAAGTTCCAGCTGAATTTTACCCCACCGTTGGATGACCGCAGGCACTATGAAGTAGGACAAATAGCTCAGACAAAGGTTATGTATCGCTTCCATAACTTGTATGTATTTTCTTTATGCGGCACGGTTCATTAGGCTTGTAGCGTTCTATTCATGCCTAATCAACCCACCCCTGCTGCTAATAGTCCCCCAGAATCATGGTTCCTTTTTCATGCTAAAAAGACGGTTACTAACCCTACAAAAGCTTCAACACCTACAAAGCCAGCAATTGCGGAAATCATGGAGATTGGGCTTGAGGACAAGGAAATTAATAGGATACTTGCGCTCTGGCTCCATGCGTGGAGGAGTGGCTTCAAAACCGACGAAAGGAGCACCAAAGGGACCAAAGCGATAAACATGACCCCCCCTTTCAACCTAAAGGAGGTCGTAGGACCAAGCCAGAAGGGCTTAGACGCAACCACGGAAAAGGATGCATAGCCGCCGCAAACTGCCGAAACGGACGCCAAGACCGAGACTCAAGTCGGTTTGCAGCTAGCCCTAAGCATGAAAGGATTGAATGAAAAAAATACCACCTTTTCCCAGGTACAAAGCGGCCAGGCGAGCCTGCAAAAGGGTCCCGAAAGAAGCAGTGCGCCCAGCGCAAGGAATATGATGCAACGGTCACATTAATTGACGATGACCTTGAGTAAATCACATACGCGGTTACACTGGCTAAAGAGGATAGGTGGGCATCCATAGAGGAACAACAGAAGGTTGTGATCACCACCATCCAGGCTGAAATTAGCACCCTCTAGTTGAAGACAGATACGTTACAGACCAACGTAATTCAGGTACAGACTCCTTTAGCAACCAACAGTGCAGAAATTTGCCTCTGCTCGTTGCCTAGTGCTGCCCTTGTATAAATCCCACTCCAAGCAAGTACAGGGATATAGTTGGATCTAGATAAGATGCCCCATGAATAATTACAAGGCCTCCACACTTCCCTGTTCCAAGAGATCCACCATCGCAACCAGAAAATCCACCAACAGATCAGGGTGGCCAAGCAGACCATCGCCCAGCATAACACATAAGTGCTCCTCGCTGTCTCGCAGAAGGCAGAGCTTGAAACAGTGATCCACCAACTCTGCACAGAGGTTAAAGAAGAGATCCCGGCCACAGCCACGCCCTGAGCTAAAGTTGAAGGATTTTTTGCAGCGTTGAAGGCATCCAAGATAGAAATGTGAGTCATTAAGACACAGCTAGAGCATCAAGTCTCTGACTTACACACCAAGCTGCAGCCCGAAACACCCCCAGAGGTGCGAGCCCAGCGTGCTGCACTAGTGACCGAAGCTACCAACACTATTACAAGACAAATTTCTTAGGGCGCCCGGTTACTCGAGGACGCCATGCAGCTTTGGACCAAGATCCAACGCAATCCAGTCCTCTAGAAAATCAATCAGGACTTGCGACATAGGCAGGAAGCTTTCGATCAGATTGAGGCTACATTACCTACCTTGGTCCCTGCACAACGTCTGGCCCATCTAAAGACAAACAACTCCCTCCAAGATGAGATTGAGGAACTCCGGCATAAGAAGGACGTCCTCAAACAATGCTTGAAGCCTTAGACTGTCGCAACCCTCCAACTATCACAGGGTGTCGATGTTGTTGTTAAGTGACTAAATCAGACATTGGAGAGCGTCACCACCGATATAGAAGGACCGACATCACAAAATCTCGTGGACATTGCACAGAGTGCTGCTACTCAGAGTCTAGAAGTGCTACCCCCACTAGTCGCAGCCATCAATGCACTACGCGCGCAAGTGGAGACCCCACCACCACAGTGAATCGGGACGAGTCACAAGATTGTGTTGGGGGACTATTGGAACGGGGTCTCCTGAAAGCTACGAATCTGGTCCATTTTATATAGTTTTTATTATATTTAGTCTAGCGCAGGGGTTTTGGGGCAGGTCAAAGCCCCTAATACATTGTAAGTGGGCCAAGGGTAGACCAAGAGTCCGCAAACCGCGGTTTTCATACCATTGGATGTGTAGGCTAAGATAGTATAAGTAGTTAAACCTTTTTGAGTTATACGATAGATTTGGATCAAGATTGATGCGAATTGCGAATTAGTAGATCTGTTTGGGTTTTTGGGGAAAGGACTCCTGTTGGCTGTGTGCGCGGATATCCTCAGTCCTGCTGTGTGCAAACCCTGCTGCTATGTGCACAAGCAGGATTTTTGGGTATGTAAGAGACTTGTTGATGAGTAATATATGCGAAGTATTGTGGATATATGATGATGTTTGATCTATATAGTTATGATTATTGTGGACTCGAATTATATGTGATTCTGTTACAAGCTGCAAATGATATGTGTTTATGAGCTACGACTTATCTGTGTTATGATAACTGTATCTGCAATATGATTAATTCTGCTGCGAATATATTTTTTTATGCTTATACTTGGTTGTCCGCACATGGATACGAGCTTGTTATATAGATCTGGTAAAAACTGTACTCTGGTTAATCATTGAGAGTCCGGCAAACGACCTATGACTGTGTAGATCTAGTAGTTGTCGCACATTTTGACTTACCTGCTCTCCCTCACAGGGTGCGGAAACCTGGTTCCAGCACCCACCCATACTGCTTCGAGTGAGACTTTGGCCTATGCAAGCAGGTCACTGCCGAAAGGGCTAGTAGTATAGCGGTTTGTTGGTAAACCTTAATCTCCGAACCTGGGTCAGGACCCCTCGAGCCAACACATCTAAAGCAAATTATTCACTATGATCATTCAGATATCGCATAAACTTCTAAGATATAGTTATTCCATGCACACAACACATAAAATGAACGGCTAATGACTTACCCCACCATTATGGTTATGGAAGTGAGAAACCCAAACTTATAAGTGTGTAAGAAGGATTGAAATTGGTGAAACCATAGTTATGCCTAAGTGATTTTCATATTATCAATTAGGAAAATTCTATAAAACCTGTACATGACTAAGAAAGTTGCAACCACATCACTCAAACAACTCATAATCACCATAGATATACAAGTTAGTTGATCAACCATTATTTTTATAATAAATAAGGTATTCGTACATATATGACATAGGACTAATCATGAGTCATAAACAAAATAAGGCATGCCCTAGATTGTAGTCTAACATGTATAATATAGGAATACTTATCTGAATAGATAGAAATGGTTGGAAACTGAAGGAGGGGCTTCCACTCTCCACCCAACCATAGTCTAGCTACACTACAAAATTTCTTGGCACTGATCATCGTTAAGTTGAATCCAAGATCTAATGGAAGTCATAGACATATGGCCAATCACTATTGCGCCAGGAAAAAAAATTCCCAAATCAGGCTTAAACAAGTGGAGAAAAAGCTTAAAGAAGCTCAAATGAAGCTCAAGGGGAAATAAAAATTATACCTCCTTGTCGAGGCATCCATGGTTGTTTAGCCTATCCTCCATAGGTGTTATAGAACAATTTTGGTCAATTTTGAGCACTTTTTGTATTTTTGATGATTTTTGCAAAAAATTGGAAAATTTGTCTCTAGAGAAGTGCGCGACGCTTTCTCTCAGAGATTCAAAATCAAGATTTTTTTATATGGATGGGTGCATTTTGACTATTAAACTCTGTATATGGACTTTTTTTTCCAAGATAAGCTCTGATTTGAATAAAAATGCAAAAAAATACCTCATTTATATGCTTCTACCGATTTTTTGGACCAGGCGCGGCACTTCTAGAGTGAGGTTGGGAAAAATCACTTTTGGAGGCCTTCTTTTGGGTGTTTTCCAAAAATTCAAAGTGAATTGCAAACTAGACTCACTGATCTACTCAGAAAAATTGTCATATTTTCATTTGGATGCTCCTAAGTGGGTCAAAATCACCCTTGAACTGGTGCGACTCTTATGCCAGGCAGGCGCAACGTTTCTGCATAGGATTCCTCTCAGACAGTTGTCATGCCTAGAAAACTCTAGAAATTTGATGCTAGTTTTCCCATGAGGTGTCATTTGATGTGTTTGAATTTTTTTACCTCTATAATGAGGAAACATGTAATTTAATGGAGGGGACACACACTCCTAGTCCTTAGCTAAATTTCAGGGATTAGTTTCTAACTTCCCTAGATTCTAGGAAGTGACTCATCTTATGTAATTATGATGCTTTTTGGATATGATCTCCACTCTATGAGGTTTCGTGAACTCTATTTTATATAAGTAGTCCACGTCAAGTCTTTTTAGAGGTTGTATAGTTTTTATTTGCATTGAATCTATTGTACAATCTTTTGTTAATGAAATCAAGGACAGTGTTGCAGACATAGTGTTGAGACTCCACTGGTATGCCTTTGAGAATTTTTTTTTTCTCTGTAAAATCATCATGTTGAATGTTATGTTACTTATCTTTCATCTATAAGCTTCTTTATGGTAAGTCTTATCAGTTTATTGACATAAATCATGCTTTCCATGCTCTACTTTTCATAATATTTACATGAAATTGTTTATGCTCTTCTGATGAATGAATTTTATTTAATGGTCATTATGAATCCCTCGCATTTCACTCTATACATAATGAAAAATTAAGCATGCTTATTAGCTTAACTACCTGGCCTCACCCTTACCTCTGCAACTAAACCTTTGAATTCATATCAAAACAATAGATATAGTTTCCTAACTATCATTCATATCCAACAAAAATCCAAACAAACAAAAAACCCAAATCTTTTGAGAATCATAAATAGCCTAAAACATTATATCCAGTAATACTTTTGGCTGCTAAGTGACATTGAGAGAGACTTCTCTGGTCTTATTAGGGCTAGCTACCTGACCTAAAGGTTGCTCTATGGTTACCTTCCTTTAGCTCCATTCTCAGCCTTGGTAAGAAGGGAGGAGTGATAACATTTTTGGAGTCGTTGCCAGCAATCAATTTCAAAACTTTCCTTGGGAAAATATCTTTAGTTCACTGAAGGTTAGACTTGTGGGTGACAAGTTCTGACATTCAAAGAAGGTTGATTCTGTAAATTTGATCCAAAGTACCAATTTTCAAGAAAATCTAGCTCAAAAAGTACTCACTAGGTGAAATCCACACCCAAATACCTCACCAATTGTAAATGACCCTAAGAATCTTTAGGAAATCAAAAGGCAAAGTCTAGGAAAGTCAGAATGGCTATTCATCCACTTGTGAAATCAAACTCCTTTCCTACAAGATTTTCTTTAGAATATTTGTCATATCATTTTGAATTTGAAACATCTTTATTTAGTTCTAATTTTGAATCTTTTCTTTCAGATAATGTCTTTGATCCTATCGATTTTGAGACCTTTGTACCATTTTTTGAGTCTTCTTATTCCGAGGTTGGTAATGAAGTTTGGTATAATTTCTACAAACTTAAAGGTTTGGTGGATAAGTTCCAAGTAACTTCAGACAGAGCTTATCTCCAATACCAACAACATGCTTTTTCTTCACCTCCTTATATTACACCTTCTCACACAGCTACATCATCATCTCTTCCTTTCATTCCATCATTACCTCTACAAGTTTTCACTCCATCAACACCTTTACAACCCCCTCCATTAATCATGGCCAGATTGGCTTCGTTGATATTACCCCAACAACTCACTGCACTACCTCATAATTATGGTCAAATATTTCCCCTTTTTTATGGAACATCAGAGGTTACTGCTTATCAACACATTGTCAAAGTGGTTTATTTCATAGATCTTGAATAGATTGACAATGATGATGCCAAGATGTGTATCATAGCATAGAGTTTCTTGGGAGAGTTTAAAAAATGGTTATGCTCTCTCACAGCTGGTTTAGTAGCTAATTCACAGTAGCTGATTGACTTATTTATGGGAAAATGGGAGGAGAAGAAGAATCCATTGCAAATCATAGCTAAATATTATGCCTTGAAAATGAATCCTAATGAGTCTATACAAGACTTTACAGCTAGATTCAATAATATTTATGATTCTATTCCTAAAAATATAAAGCCTCCTCCAGGCCTTGCTTTACTTCATTACCCTGATGGTTTCGATACTAATATTGCTTACCAACTGAGGGAAATAAATCCATCAACCCTTGAAGAAATTCAAAGATATGCAATGAGCGTGGAAGCCAATTTGATTATCAAAAATTCAAAAATCAAGACAGAGAAAAGGGTTACTATCAAGGAAGAAACATCTACTTCATCCGAGGGGATGCTCGACACCTTGATCAAAACCATGGATAAAATGATGGACAAAATTTCCATCACTGGTAGAAAAGCTGAACCATCCTTTAGAAATCCCAATTTCAGGAGTCAAAATCAGCAGCCTCAATACAAGATCAAGAAAAGGGAACATAGGGGTCAGTATCCACAAAGTAAGCAGAAAATTCACACTCCATTTTAGCAGAACTTCATAGAAGGTCCTCATGAAGAAGATGAAGAAGATATTTCTGGCGAGAATCATTTATTCGAGGAAAATCAATAGCTTATTTTCCTCACTAAAGAAGATCATTTTTTTGCAGAAATTCATGAATTGGACGATCAGCAATATGTCTTGTCAAATGATGATATGCCATCAGTATGGACATAAGATTATCAGATGGGATATCATAACGCTCTTACTCAAGTACAGAGGTAGTATGTTTTGAAGAATAGGAATTTTCCTATCATCTCCAATAATAAAAAACATAATTCTCAAACCGATACTCATCATAAAGAGACAACTACTTCAAATCAAAGAAAATACAAGGGATTTGTTGTTCCTAGTCTTGCAAAAGGCAATGAGGCTTCTACCAGTAGTTAAAAAAAATATAAACAAGTCCAAGATAGAGGACAGAGGAGGGAAATTTCGCACAAATATTAGCTAGAGAATAAATATGCATCATCCAAAGAGGTAGAAAAACATTTTTCCCTTTTTAGCCTTGAAAATGAAATCTCTAAACTGAAAGTCTCCATTCCTTTAACTAAAATAGTCAAAAATTACCAGTATAGGTTTCAAGTAGCCAAGTTGCATAGGGTAGATTAGATGTCTGATATGGTTAATGTAAGTGATGATCACCCGGAGCTTTTATTTGGTCATGTTTTTCATGGTGATTTAGAAGATAGTGAGGCCCCTCCATTCTATCTTACCCTCAAAATCCAATATTTTATCCTCCATAACGCCATTCTTGATTCCATAGAATCTCATAACCTTATGCCCAAAGCCATCATGGAAATATTAGGCCTTACCATGACCTTTATTCATTTTATTCGGGTAGAGTGAAATGTCTTGGCCTCATTAAATATCTAGTAGTGTATTTAGAGAAAATATTATCCAACAATGTCCTCGTGGATGTTTTTGTGGCTGATATCCCTCCCAGATATGGAATGTTGCTCTCCTGGTCATGGGGAGCGAAATTTAGAGGTACCTTGCAGCTCGACTTTTCATATGCTACCATATTGGTCTTTGGTCAATTCAGAAAATTATACTAGGAAATTAAAATGAGGTACATGATCAGTAGCAGAGAAAAGCCTAATAATCACCCCATACATTTTGTTCACACGGATTTAGAGTCTTTTATCTCATTCAATGATCATTGTTCAGCATCTTCAGAAATTTTGATTGAAGAAAAGACATAAATTTCTGAGTTTTCAAATTCTATTTTAGAAATTACAAATGTAGAAAATCGATAAAATATGCCAAGTGGTTTGGAACCAAGTGCAACAGCACAAAAAAGAGATGAAACAGTGAAAGGCACGAAAATTTTTGGTACAACAGACCTTTCTCAAGCAGTAAGTAAAGTTTATTCATCCAATTTGCAGCATCCCGACGAAGAAAGTGGTTTGTGGACCATGGACTTCATTGGAGCCTTGGGTAACGAAGGGGCTGGAATTGGAGTGTGGATTCACAGCCCTATAAATCAGTCTCTTAAAATTCCTCCTAATGTTCGAATGTCCTCTTACAAGTTAGCATTCGACTATTCGAACAATGAAGCAAAGTATGAGGCTTTGATAGCTGGCTTGAAAACTCTCAAGAAGTTAGATGCCAAGAAAATTTTTGTGTATGGCGACTCTAAATTGGTAATAAAATAAGTCAAAGGGGAATACCAGGCCAACCATCCTAGGATGCGAGCTTACCTCAATATTAGATATCCTCAAGACCTTCATCGAGTATACTTTGTCATTGATACCAAGGGACAACAAAGTTATTGTTGCTTCTCTTTCCACTTCGGCCAGCATGTTCAAAATTCAATTGTATCTGATAAGAAGTATGAGATAAACATCAAACATCACCCTATTGTTTCATATAATGTTCAGTATTGGCAGGTCTTTCAAGATGACAAGCATATCAGCAACTTCTTACAGATGGAAGAGGAATTTGTGAATTTACAAACGGATGAACAATTTTCTGAAAATGACCAAGAATTGCATGCAGCAGAAATGAAAGTACTTCACCTAAAAGAAAAATCCATTCCTAGAGGTCTTGTGCCTTTGGAGGAGCTTTCTGATCAAGAAAATGTTACATGCAAAACGTCCATGCTGCTAAAAGAAGTAGGAGTGGAAGATCTTAATCTTGGCACTCCTCAAAAGCCCAAGATAGTCAAGATTTCAAAATCCTTGAGCCCAAATATGAAAGGTAAATATCCAACGCTCATGACTCAGTTTTATGATGTTTTTGCATGGGAGTATTATGATTGGAAAAATTATGATAAGAGTATAATTCAGCATACTATTCCTTTGAAACTGGATCAGAAGCCTTTTTGCCAGAAATTGAGGAGAATGAATCCCAAGCTACTGCCCTCCTTTCAAAAAGAGGTAAATAGGTTATTTATTTTTGGTATTATAGTTCCACTTTGCTTCTCAAATTGGATGTCTAACTTAGTGCCAGTAAGGAAGAAGACCGAAGAAATTTGCTTGTGTATAGGTTTAAGAAATCTAAATAAAGTGTCTTTGCAAAAGGTAGTTGGATCTTCCAGAATTTCATTGTTGGATGGATATGCCAAGTATAATAATATTTTATTCCACCCAGATGATCAGGAAAAAACAACCTTTACAACACCATGGGGTACCTTCATGTACGCCAAAATGCCCTTCGGATTGAAAAATGCAAGAGCGACTTTTCAGCGAGTGATAGACATTGCTTTCGCCAATGAAATGGATGTATTCTTGGTCATCTATATTGATGATGTTATCACCAAAATAGGATCCTGATAGGCTGTTGATCAGACTACCTCAGTGTAACTATTTCAAACCAATCTTTTAGCTGAGGCTTAGCCTCCTCGGCCTGAGAGGGCTCTCTCAAGGGTTAATGCTATAAGTTATAGTTAGATGGCTAACTCTGTGGTTTGTGATTTTTTATGTTTATAGGTTGAAAGTTGAAGGCTTGCTACCATTGGGCTCTGGAGTTAACAATTCAGTAGATTCAGTGGCAAGGTTTCTAGACATGGAAGCTGAGGCAAATGGGTTTTTCAAACAAAGATATTTCACTCAAGAAAATAGGTCAACATAGTAATTCCATTACTAAAGGAATTCAGAGCACATGGTTTTGAATTCTAAGTAATATCAATGAGATCTACAGCTAAACACAACAATTCCATTACTAAAGGAAGTCATAGCACATGGTTGTGAATTCTGAGTAATAGTAATGAAATTTACTGCTAGTGTTTCAAAGGTAGTTTACTCACAAGACACAGAAAAAACACAGCCATCCCATTACTAAAGGAAGTCAAAGCATAATATTATGAATTCTGAGTAATAGCAATAAGATCTACTGCAAATGATTCAAAGTAACATATAAATCAAGAAAACATTAACCCCATGAGAACTCAGATATGTTCAGGAAAACCTCTCTGCATTACTGATTATAGCTCATAGCATAAAGCAGCAGCTGGGCCAAAAGTCTTCAACCCTTTGCTAATTCGACCTCTTGCTTCATATATAGCTTTTACAATATTGGATTCTATGATCCATCATCAAGAGAATTCGAATTTCTATTATTGACACCTATTCTACTCCTAAAACAGACTCTTAATTACAACTGACAACTAACTGTCTCTTTAGGAGTCCTAATACAAATAGGAATGAAAATCCTTATCATGTCTAAAACAACCTTATATAAACCTTTAACACTTCCTTTGACAGCTACAACCTCATGAGGTCAAATTTGGTGATGCCTCCAGCCTTGTTATGAACCCCACTGTTCCATGACCTAACTGCCCTAGAAACCAGGAAACAGAGTTTGCTGAAATGTAGCCCTTACCTCCATGCTTGTCTTCCAACATCTTTGCTAGCCTTCATGAATATCTTGTATATTTATCATGTGTTAACATCCCATAAACTCTTCAATATTTCCACCTGTGCAAAAGAAGCCTTCGAAAAAATGAAAAGGAGAGGAAATATGATTGCACTACGAAAACAGCCTGTTATCATAGCGCAGCTTTTATACCACTGTAAAAACCTTTCTTTGACCATTATTTTCGTTGCTTTTCAACCTGGAACTTCGTTTATGACCTTGATCATTCCATTCACAATGCTAAACTCTGAAGACTAGCAGTCCTTACCTCCAAATTTCATGCAAAAAGGCCAAAACATCACCCTCAGTAGTTTCGTAGCGCGCTACGAAACTGCTGTGTGTACTCCTTTAACACAGTTTTTTCAAAAATATACATTTTTGGAGATATTTAAGATATTTTTAATGATTTATAATGGAGATGTTCTTCTTCAAAAATATCTTGATCTTCATGCCAAAACTTATTCAAGGATTTACCATTTTTTGCACTTTTTCATCTGAAAAATAGATGTTGAGACAGAGCTTTTATCTTCTCACCCATAATGCATTTTACAAAAATGAAGGAGGCTTTTGGAGACCAATTTATCTTGAACAAAAACCTCTCTTGGTTTTTTTAAATACCTCTCCTGCCCAAAAACTGTCTTTGAACAACCTGTGTAAAACTGGAAAATTCTGATTTCTGAAAATATGGCTTCAAAGAAAGCCTTGTATCTCCCAACTAGTACCACTTGTGAGAAAAGTGAGATAGGTTATTGTAGCTGGAGATTGTATGAAGAGAAACCTCCTTCATAATTTCAAAATACCTTTTCTTATAGCCATAAACGGATCTTGAAGTGAACTACTAAAACCAGACAGCAGAGTTTTTTTGTTAATGACTTTCAGCAGTTTCGTAGCGCAAGTTGAGTCATCAATTTCTCCCACCTCATAATGAATTTTAAGAAAATGAAAGAATTTTTTTGTATTTAAGTATGTTAGGAAGAAAAACCTCTTTCATTTTTCAAAAATGAGTTTTCAGTTGCTCAAGGACCCCCTTAGAAGTTGACTACTAAAAACAGAAAAACTGGGTTTTTGCCTCATAGTGCACTACGAAAACAGCTTGTTTTCATAGCGCAAATCACCTTTTTTGAACTAGCTGTGCTACAAAAACGTGGATTCTTGTATGATTGCAAAAATTTAATCCAAGACTTCATGGCATGACCCCTAAATAAAAAACATGACCTATTTGACCATGAAGTGAACCTAAAGGACTTTATTTGAAAATGAAAACTGACCTTTTATAACTTCTAAATGGATGATGGGATCTTTAAACCATGGAATAATACTTATAAAATTTATTTGGAAATGAAAGATGACAATTTTGAGACTCAAATCCTATCACTTACCCTTTCAATCATGAAATGACTTAAAACCTATCTAAGACCTCCCTTAAATCATGACCAAAAGCAGAGCTGACACAATGATGTTTTGAGAATTTTTTGGGTGATAACAGATGATATCACTTTTTTTTACAAGAGAAATGAGAAACACTTACAGCAATTGAAAACATTTTTTCAAAGATGTAGGAAATTTTTCATATCGTTGAATCCTAAGAAGAGTCATTTTGCTATGGAGAAAGGAAAATTGCTAGGCCACATCATTTCAAAAGATGGCATCTTAATAGATCCTTCAAGAAATGAAACGATTCAGAGCTTCAATTATCCTAGAAGAAAGAAGGAAATTCAGTCATTCAATGGTAAAATCAATTTTCTGAGAAGGTTTGTTCCCAATCTTGCTGAGCATTTAAGGCAAATTACTGACATGCTAAAGAAAGATAGTGAAGTAAAATGGTCTAAGGAGGCAAAAAAGTATTTCAATCAAGTAAAATTTTCTTTACCTCACGCTCCTATTCTTATTAGTCCAGATTACACACTTGTTTTCATCATTTTTTCCTTTGCTTCGGAGAATACTCTAGATGTTTTCCTCATGCAAAAGAAAAATCAGAAAACAGAACAGCTCATTGCTTTCTTTAGTAGAACCATTAGAGATGTAACCTTGAAGTACTATATCATTGAAAAGAAAGCATTGGCACTAGTTAAAGCATTTAAGGACTTCTGAGTCTATATTCTTCATTCTCATGTGATCGCATATGTCCCAAATGTAGTTGTCAAAGATGTGCTTACACAAAATGATCCTGAAAGTCGGTGTGTAGAAAATCTCTAACACAGTTGTAATACCATGTAGAAATCATATAAATGAATTCAATCTAATTATGTAATGTACTGAAACAAGATATTGAATCCTTCTACAATATTTGCAGAATATAAATCACGATCGCTCAATCACATGCAAGTAAGAGAAAGAATTAAATCACACAAACCAAATATTCCTGGGGAAAGAAATTGCTCAAAACCCCTCCATATTTATTTTATAATCAACCGAGGAATCATGAAACAATACAATGTATTTGTGATCACCACAACCTCATACACTCTACCAATTTCTTCATAATTATCCAGGAAAAATTGGACAAACATATAGCCAATTATCAACCTACCCTGCTTACGTAATCCCTAGAGAATTAAACCCCTATTAGATAGAAAATTCAACTTTCCTTGATTGTGCAATTCATCATGGGATTCCCATGGTTTTATAACTGAACCTAGGCAGCTTTCCTAAAATACAACTGCTAGTTTACTAGCCTTGAACCTTTGTCTCAACTGGGTATTTACTAGAATTAGCATGCATGCAAATATAAATAGTGAATCATAAGTTACTTGGTAGATCACTACTAGTGAATTAAATATATTTTAATCCACTTGATCTTCCACTAGCTCATCAAACAGATAGAACTAGTTAAACTGATTTTAACTCAATTATTGTGAGTTAATTGATCCCACCCACACTACACTAGTGCTACAACTACAACTAGACCCCGTTAATAAAAGAATCACTCCACATGTCTATCCTTAGACCCTCAGCTCGAAATTCTTGAGCTAACTAAGTCTATCACACTTAGTTAACTATTACAAGTTGTTATGAGATAAGATTACAATTAATTTTCTAATTTATTTAATAAATTGGTTGCACACTAATGTATCGCTAGGACCCATCACTGTGTGACCTGTGATCCCACACCAGTGCATGTGTTGTTTCTGGATGCAAATTTCATTGTTTCTTGTTGATAATTTCAACACTCCCTCTCAACAAGAAAGGAATCAATCTGTACCGATCTGGTACCTTTGTAATGTTCTTGAATTCAACACTTCCTAGTGTTGTTCACACATGAAACTCTCCTGAAAATGAATAGAATCCAACAACTAAATCAGTATAATGCATCTATCATTAGAGTCTTCTGACCACTACTAGTTACTACACATTTCTACTGGACTCTCTATGTTGCTGACATCTGCATCCATGCACTCTGCACTGCTGCCAACTTTGATCTGTGCTCCAGTATCTAACACTTGTCACTCTAATTTAGGTCTTCCTGACAACTAACTGCATCAATTTAACTGATCCTTCCTGCTACTACTATACTGTGGGCTCCTCATAGTCAGGTTCAATCCATGAGACACACCATCTCAATGGACCCTGCCCAAATTTCTTCTTGGGTTCATATTTTCACATTGCCCCACCTCACACCTAGAGGTATAGCTACGTGTACTCCCTCTACCCATCTGGCTCGAAATTCCCCCTCCTGGAGATCTCTATTTTCTTAACCTTGTAGATCCACCTGGATCCAACCACTGACTTCCCCACTGGTCTTGGGACAACTTCCCATGCACTATTTATGATAATGAAGTCATACTCCTCAACCATGGCATCAACCCTTGTTGGTTGCTACACTGCTTCCTCAAAAGAGAAGCAACCACTCACAATACACTCACTCATAAGAGCCATGTATCTATTTTACCTGTATAGGGACCTTCTCTTCCTGCATTGTGATGTATTTTCTCCTACATGCTCTGTTGCATCTAGCATCAATATGTCAGTCTCTCTGGTGTGCTTCCTACCATTTCTAGTGAATGGCTCTACATGAGTGGTTTTTTCCACTCCATGATCCTCATATTATGGTTGCTCCACATCCTAAGGTTCATCCTTTGGAACTAAGAGTTCCTCATCTACATGCAATTCAAGCTCCCTCTCAAGGTACAATCGCATGGTTTTCTCCTCGTCAACTCTAACATCTCTCCTGAAAACTGTCATCGTGTTAGCCGTGTTAGTGTTAATCTTTGCAGTCTTCCTCCAGTGATCAAACATGCTCTTACAAAGTGATTTTAAGGTGTCAAGGTCAAATTTTTTCATTTAAGTGAGTCTTCAAGCAAAATTTGGTCACTAGGTATTAGGTCTATGGTTTGCTTTTACTCCTGTCAAAGTTGTCCAAATTTCGGTCCATGTCACCAATCAGTTGAGTGTACAATCATTCAGAGGTTTTAATCATCATGTCAAGTTCCAATGGGTCATTTTACACCTTGTTCATGCTTCAGTTGTGCCTAGGTAAGGCTCATTTCCCTCTCCTAGGGTTTTGGAGGTAATTTCTCTTGGATGGTCAAATCATCAGCAAAACTTGTATCATGATGTTCATACACCTTCCCCTATCCTTAATGTACCTTATTAAACACTTCCCATCACTGAGATTCCCCAAATTCATCATTTTCGCACAAACTCTAGTTTGTTGCTACAACTTGGCAATTTTCTAGGCTAGGCCTGTGTTTTGCCCTTTTGGACCCCTTCCCCTCACTCAATATCTAAAATTTCACTTTCCCCTACTTCCTAACATTCCTCCCTACTTCCAAAAATTTTCTCAATAATTTAGAAGCCCCTTATCTCCTTAATTTTGCTTCATTTCGACAAATCCCTTGTTCCACACATCGAGATAGGTTTTACTCCGATGATGTTTCTGAGCAATAAAATATGAATTTGGAAAAACTGAGAGAGGTTTTTGTCAAAACTAGTCCAAGAAATAAAAACCCCCTTCACTTTTTACACAGGTGTCATGGTTTTAGAGAAATGTCAAAAATACAGTTGCCTCAGGAGAATTGATGCACCTCTGAAGTGACCTTGGGAAAATCAAGCTTTCTCCTAGCCTAGTTGGCCAAATAAATTTCTTGATGAGTCAAATGATAACTAGACATAAATGGCTTTCCAATGAGCTATCATGAGCTCAATTTGGAGTTGAGGAAGACCTTAAAAATTTTACTGCAACAGAACTCTGCCTTGAGGCAGCCTCATTTTTCACATTTTGACCAATCTTGGGAGATTTGATTTTTGACAAGGAAAATGAACTCCAAATTGAAAAATTCTAATTGGGTTGGAAATCAGACTCAATAAGCTTTCCAGCAAGATATCCTTCTCCCAATTTTGACACTGGGAAGGTCTCCAAAAGTCTCCTGCAAAAATGTGCAGCGCATAGAGATGGCGTGACACATTGGGCAGCCCTCTGTAGTGTAAAAAATGAACTGGCGCGGCACATTGGGCTAAAAATCCTGAAAAACCATTCAAATCTTCCTCCAAAAGCTCCAAAATTGTAAATTCTTCATTCCACAACTAATTTAACATCTCCATATTGCCAATATATGAGTTTCCATCAGTGTTTATGGTGTTTCAATAGGTGCAAAATAAAACCCTAGCTCCTTGCACAGTTTCATTGAAAATATGCCTAGGGTTTGCAAAATTGCCATTTTTTTTTGTCTTATTCCCCTCTACCACTTTTACATCCCCTTCACTACATTTCATTAGTTTAATTTCCCATTCCCCCTCTCATTTCCACTCATACTACTCCCCTACCCCCAAAAACCTAAAACCCTAGCTTCTAGGGTGAAAGCTTAGTTTTCTTCATTGTACTATTGGTTGTATACCCTATTCCCTTAATCCCACTCCCCTCATACATTTTCCCCTTAATCCCCTTCTCCACATATAATTTCCCAAACCCTACACTCCCTAAACCCTACTCGCATCCCTAAAATTTGTTCACACATACATTTTTACACTCTCTTCCATACACTCTACCCATTTCATTCCTCCACCGTATTTTCACACTGTTATCCACAAAACCATCCATGTACAACCACATTTTTCAAAACCAAAGGACAATGGAAAGAGACAGTGATCATGGGTATGAGCAAGAGATTGAACATGACCAAGAATCTTGGCTTGAGAAAACAAACTTGCATTTGGGAAAAGATGCTAGAGAAGGCCAACAATGAGAAAAATATGTTGAGGAACATGGCATGCCACTACTTGGCAAGAAATCATGTTTGCAAGGCACGAATCAAGATCCTAAAGGATAGGTTGAAGAGGGCATCAAAGCGTCGGAAAAGGAAAGATAGACTTCAGATTTTGGCTGAGGCTTCCTTGGCCCAGCATAGTACATGATGGAGGACACTCAGCCCAAATTTCAAGAAATTTGGGACACATTTTGCAAATTTTGTTTTTTTTGGCCTAAACACAGATTTCTCAGCTCTACGCGTCGCGCCACTTGGCGCGCGCTTATGATTAGGGGCTTATCTTGGATAAAACTTTATATTTTTGGATTTTTCATGAAAATTTATGCATTCCTACCTATGGCCAAGAGATTTGGACAGGTTTTGGGTTTCCAGAAGGATCAAAAACACCTTAAAATTGACCTTTCTGCCCCTTTTTGGACATGCAGAAAGCAGTGTTGGGAAAACTCATTTTTGGAGGGGCAAATGGAAGCCAAATTCAGAAATTTTACTTCTGTTGGAAACTAGACAGGAATACCTTTCCAACAAGCCCACTTGGAATAAATTCAGACACCGGGAAGGCCTCTGAAATTAGCTCCAAACTGGCACGGCGCATTGGGGATTTTTGCTCATTTTTGACTCAGTAACTCTATTTTTCGCCTAGTTTTGGACAGTTTGACTTTCTTACTTCCAAATGTTAAACTCATGATATAATTTCATATAATTTGATGGGTCTTGATGTAATTTTGTCAAATTTTTACTCATGGAAGTAGATTCATCCATCAAAAGGTGAATTGCAACTGAATGAATCAGTTTCCTATCTTATAGAGGCAAGTTGTTCCACTGCCTATTTTCCAGTTCTTAGTTTAGATCTTGTTGAAACAGTTCCTAAACTTGTGAGCTCGACCCCTAGAGGCTGGGGATGAGTTATGCTTGTCTATATCTTGTATTTTTTCAATCATTTGCATGTTTTGACACTTGGGAATGCTTTGAGCATCATTGTACATTTTCATCTCTGCAGTTTGGCAAAGGAATAGACTAGGGTTTGCAGCACTCCTTGGGATTCATGTGGCTCTTTGTTTTGATGATGTGTTTCTCTCTGTTAATGTAATTTTACTGGTGTTTTATTTGTATCATTTTCCCTCTTATTTCTTCTTAAGTTAAACAAACAAGGATAAAGGTGGAATTCATTAGAATTTGCAGTGCTCTACCTAGGGTTTGTTTAATTTTCTATGTTTTCAACTGTCTGAAGAGGATTCCTGAAATTTTCTTGCCCTCTTCAACTCCTCAATGGTCTAATCTATCCATTTCATTCAAAATTGAAGTTTCAAAACAATTGCCTACCTTTCCCCATTCAGATCTCTGCAAAATTGGGCCTCATTCCCCAGAGCCAAAATCCACCTTTCCCTTTGATCCAACAAAAACCCTCAAAATCAAATCAAACTCTCTTGAATATATACCTAGCCTAAAATAAGCCTTTATTCAAGTCATATCAAGCCTTACTAATTATTTTTTCTGAGATTGACTAGGAGAGAGCCCTCTCCCGATCTAGTAGGGCTAGCTACCAGGTTAAGCGTGGTTTGATGTTACCCTAGACTCTGCCTTCCTCGGACTGAGGCAGATTTAGGCCATAACATAGTGGCGACTCCACTGGGGACTACAAAATGGTTTTCTTGTTAGTGTTATTCATTTTATAAACTACAGACGGAGCCTGAAATTATGCCAGGTAGCCTTCGAACTGCACATTTCTTTGCAAGTGCATAAGTAGATAAATGCTGCTTCAATCAATCTTCGGTCTAGTTTTATAAACGTAACATATGACTTGCAAATTTCCCCAGTACATGTACCGAGTTAGATCTAATGGTTGATGGTGGACAACGATCAGACATAGGAAGGCTGAAATCATTCACCTGGCAACTCCAATGTCGAAGAATCCCAAGTTTCACAATTTTTATGGTGACTCTACTCTTCAAGAATCAGTAGCCTGAGGTTTTTTTTTTTTTTGGTGAATTCATTGTTATCAAAATGGTTTCACTAGATAGAAGGTATGCTCCCATGAGCCGAGATCATATTCCAGGTTTTCCAAATAAAATTCCTAAGGTAGATTCGCAAAGGAATTTGCCTACGTTTAAAGATGATGATAAGAAGGATGTTGCTTTACATCTGGTTAGATTTCACATACATATTCGCAAGTTGAAGGTTAATTTTCCTGAAGATTGCTTGATGAAGATATTCATGGCCACTCTGGAAAGATGAAACCTGATCTTGGTATGAAAGTTTTCTGCCTGCTTGTATTTACTGTTTAAAGGATTTTCATACCATGTTCTTTGAAAGGTATAAAGAATCTTATCCATCCTTAACTTTTGTTCAGAACTGTTGTAGCCATGTTCATAGTTTTATTGAAAATCTTGAAAATTTTTATGAAGATGATGACTTCATGGAAGATGAGATCATGGAGGCTCTGTACGAAAATCCATTTCAGCAGCATAAAGAGAACTTAGAGGATACCCATCAAGATGCAGCAGGATTAAGATCTTAGTACAATGGAAAATGATGAAAGAGAAGGTTTTGTTTCAGACCGATCCATAGAAGAAGTCAATATGCAGGAAATTCAAGTTTCAATTTCAGAATGTGATAAAGTCAAGTCATTTATTTCAGATCTAGATTCAGATCATGATGATCAAGAATACCTTGTGCTAAATCCCATGAAGGAGAGCTTTGCTGTTGAGATCATTTGGAATTAAGAAGAAAGAGTTATTGATCCAAATGTTCTCATTTCATTAGAACAAAGCCTTCATGAGGAGGTAATCCAGTCAGTTCGTGAAAAACAAGATGAGATCTTTGTTCAAGTAAGTGAAAAATCTTCTTTCAATAACTCAATGATAAATGATAATTTGATTGCCATGTCATATGAAGATGATCAACAATGTTTTCAAATTTCAGAATATCAGGGAATTAAGGACTGTCATTCAGGTTTTTCATGTTTTAAAATGTTATTTCATGAAGACAATAACTGTTTGAGAAAAAGAAAACAAAAAGTATTATCTCCTTTGTCTGAAGATGAGATAGATAAACTCCTGAAAGGTCATGTTATAGCCCAAGCTAAAGTAGATTTGTAGTGCCCACATGGTCAAGAAAGTGTTCGTGAAACTTCTTCCTCTTTTGAAAATGATGACGGTCTTGTAATTAGCTTTATAAATCAAAAAACAGATAATATTTTCTTTCATGAAGATGATAAGGCTGTCATGTTTGATAATCTTGAAGATTGTTTTTTGTTTAAGAATGACCTAGAAAATGAAGTTGAGGAATATGAGCTTGAGAAATACAATATGCCAGAATTTCTCATGGTCAAGGAACTTACAGCTAACACTCAGATGGCAGAAGCATATACCTCTTTGTGCCTTCCTACCACTCGGCAATCAATTGTTCTTTCATATCAGAATGAAGCGAGTAGTCGTAATTTTGCTGCTGGATCTCAAGACCAACTAGTGCTTCAGGATTTTCAAGATACCTTCGGCATTCTTTTGCAAGCATCAGAAAAGATAAATGTTGCCTGGTTCGTTATCATAAGCCTTGGTTTCAGTGGTTATTGTGAGTTGCCTACATGTACATCATTCTACCTGCTCGAGAAAAGTGAGAGCAGAATTTTGGTGTGTAGCCATCTGCTGGATTGGTTACATTGGAAGGCTCACTATACATGATTGTACATATTCCATCAGTAGGTATTTGGTTGTCATCATGATTTGAATCCCTCAAATCTCGATGGACTGCTGCCATTAAAAAAGCTTTGTAAGTACTAATTTCAGTTAAGTAGGTCTTGAGTCATTTTTGTTTTAGTCATTTTCAACATAGTTTCAGAACAAGTGTGTACTGCTGTCATTCATTCAGTTTGGGGCCCAAAGTGAAGGCTATAAAACTGAAGGTCTGATTTCAGTTTTGGTGTGTTAGTTGTTTGAGTCAATTTCGAGTTAGTTTTCAGTCTTGTAATTAATTTAGTTTGTGTTGTCAAGTTGTCAGTTTTCATTCATGCATCTCAGCTTGAGTTTTTGACTCCATTTCCCAATGGATAAGGCACTGGTCTGCTCTCCCAAAGATCTGCCATTCTTGGCGCCTCCAAGGAGATACCATCCCCATTGGAGCCAATGTTAGTTTCGGTATTTGAAACCTTCCTCCAGTGATCAAACATGCTCTTACAAAGTGATTTTAAGGTGTCAAGGTCAATTTTTTTCATTTCAGTGAGTCTTCAAGCAAAATTTGGTCAATAGGTATTAGGTCTAGGGTTTGCTTTTACTCCTATCAAAGTTGTCCAAATGTCAATCCATGTCACCATTTAGCTGAGTGTACCATCATTCAGAGGTTTTCATTATCATTTCAAGTTCAAATGGGTCATTTTACACCTTTTTCATGCTTCAGTTGTGCCTAGGTAAGGTTCATTTCCCTCTCCTAGGGTTTTGGAGGTAATTTCTCTTGGATGGTCAAATCATCAGCAAAAATTGTATCCTGATGTTCATACACCTTCCCCTATCCTTAATTTACCTTATTAAACACTTCCCATCACTGAGATCCCCCAAATTCCTCATTTTCGCACAAAACCTAGTTTCTTGCTACAACTTGGCAATTTTCTAGGCTAGGCCTGTGTTTTTCCCTTTTGGACCCCTTCCCCTCACTCAATCTCTAAAATTCCACTTTCCCCTACTTCCTAACATCCCTCCCTACTTCCAAAAATTTTCTCAAGAATTTAGAAGCCGCTTATCCCCTTCATTTCGCTTCATTTCAACAAATCCCTTGTTCCACACATCGGGATAGGTTTTACTCCAATGATGTTTCTAAGCAATAAAATATGAATTTGGGAAAAATGAGAAATTTTTTTGTCCAAAATAGGCCAAGGAAGAAAAACCTCATTCACTTTTTGCACAGGTGTCATGGTTTTAGAGAAATGTCAAAAATACAGTTGCCTCAGGAGAATTGATGCACCTCTGAAGTGACCTTGGGAAATTCAAGCTTTCTAATAGTCTGGTTGGCCAAATAACTTTCTTGATGAGTCAAATGATAACTAGACACAAATATATTTCCAATTATCTATCATGATCTCAATTTGGAGTTGAGGAAGACCTTCAAAAGTTTACTGCAACAGCACTATGCCTTGAGGCAGCCTCATTTTGCACATTTTGACCAGTCTTGGGAGATTTAATTTTTTACAGGGAAAATGAACTCCAAATTGAAAAATTCCAGTTGGCTTGGAAATTAGACTCAATAATAATTCCAGAAAGCTATCCTGCGCCCAATTTTGACACCAGGAAGGTCTCTGAAACTCTCATGCAAAAATGCGCGGCGCATAGAGATGGCGCGGCGCATTGGGCTAAAAATCCTAAAAAACCATTCAAATCTTCCTCCAAAAGCTCCAAAATTGCAAATTATTCATTCCAAAACTAAGTTAAAATCTCCATATTGCCAATATATGAGTTTCCATCAGTGTTTATGGTGTTTCAATAGGTGAAAAATAAAACCCTAGCTCCTTGCACAGTTTCATTGAAAATATGCCTAGGGTTTGCAAAATTGCCATTTTTTGTTGTCTTATTCCCATCTACCACTTTTACATCCCCTTCACTACATTTCACTAGTTTCATTTCCCATTCCCCCTCTCCTTTCCACTCATCCTACTCCCCTACCCCCAAAAACCTAAAACCCTAGCTTCTAGGGTGAAACCTTAGTTTTCTTCATTGCACTAATGGTTGTATACCCTATCCCCTTAATCCCACTCCCCTCATACATTTTCCCCTTAATCCCCTTCTCCACATATAATTTCCCAAACCCTACACTCCCTAAACCCTAATCACATCCCTAAAATCTATTCACACATACATTTGTTGGAAATATTGTCATTGATGGCAAAGAAGCACAAAGGAGCAGCACCTGAACTAGCAATAAGGCAAAGGAGATGAAAAAGGAGGAGCACTTGAAACATCAGCCAAGGAGCAGAGAAAGCATAAGAAGAAGTAGCAAGGCAGCAAAAGAAGCAATAGATAAGGAATTGAGGCAACAGACAAAGCAAGAGACAAGTGAATAGAAGCAGAGGCAACGTAATGTAAAAAAGAGTTGAACTTAAGAAATGTAGTGCAAAGAAGGCAGCAGATGCAAAGATAGGCAAAGAACAGAGGTACAGCAAAGGCAGAGGCAGAGGTTGAGTAGCAGAAGCAGCAAAAAGAAGAAAAAGGAGGCACAGTGAATACAATGGAGGCAGCAAATGAAGGCAGAGGAAGCGAATATAACAGAGGTAGAGTCGTTATCACTACAGCAGAGGCAGAGGCAGAGGCAAAGCGACAGGAGCAGCAGAGACAGAGGAAGAGGTAGAGCTGTTATAATTCCGAGAATCACCCAACCCGGAGGACAGATATATAATTCCGAGAATCATACCCCAAGCCGGGCGTTACGCATATAATGAAAAACCAAATTCCGGGAATTGCACACTCCAACCAGCGTTATAGATTTAACATAATTCATAAACATTATTACGGGAATCGCCTAACCCGCTGGCGGACACACACACACACACACACACACATATATATATATATATATATATATATATATATATATATAATATCCATCACAATACATATAAATGTCACGCATTTCATATTCTGCAATGGTCCAAGGCATATACATTGATATATATTTAAGTGGAGCGTGTTATGATCAATGGAAAGGAAGTAATATAAAGTGGGACCCTCACCCAATCGCAATCGTAGATCGCAAGGGCAGCGGAACATCGCAACAGAAAGTTGCGATTGCGATTGAAATGGCGGACCCGATCGAGTTATAAGCGGGAGTTGATATATGCAAATCGCATCCGGAATCTCAATCGCAATCGGAACTCTACGATTGATCGCACGACTTTGTAAAACGCTGCGATTGAAGTGACGGACCCGATCCAGTTATAAGCGGGAGTTGATATATGCAAATCGCATCCGTGTTCTGATCGCAATCGGAACTTTTCTATTATGCGCCCCGATTGCATTTGATTGAAGCCCGGACCCGATGGGCTTATTAACTATGACTAACAAGTGTTTGAGTTCCAGTTCTAATCGCAAACGAAAATTTGTGAAGGCGCTGTTATATATATATATATATATATAAAGTTGTTGCGATTGTATTGAAAAGTGCCGCGTGGTTTGTGGACCCACGGGCCTCGGCTTAAGGTGGAGGGCGATTGTTTATATAAAATAATTGCTGTGAGATATATAAAACATGGTTGCGGTTGTATTAAAACATGTCGCGTGGTCTGTAGACCCACGGGCCTCAGCTTAACGGGAGGGCGATTATTAATGTAATACAATTGTAATATATGTATGTTCCGGCCTGCGGAACCTGCCACATCAACAAGACACTAATGGCATAAAAGGGATTGGAATTCCTCCAGATTTACAGTCAGCGGATATAAAAGGCACATTTACACATATGCAGTAGTTACACCACAGCAGAGGACAGAAGAGCAAATAGATCCGAAAGAAGATAAAACACAGTCACATAAAAGACAAAGACAGCCAAAGAAAAGACAAATGCATACCAATTCAAAAGACTAAATGAGTTGAGCTGGAGTTCTCATTTAAATTTGAATGTAAATGTTTTATTTAAATTTTTATTGTTTGTGATGCATTGGCAAGTCTCCGAGAGAAAACAAACTCCCACTATAATGTTAAAATTGACACCTACAGTTATAATTTCTGAGTAAGCTGATAAAAGGAGTGAGAAGGCAGAAGGCAAAGAGACATGACTTTCCATTTCGAATTCCAAGCAGAATACAAACAGTCATGTGAGGAAATCTATAAATAATATCTTCTTGATATGCAGAATGAGTTTTTTTTTAATGAAGAGAGAGTAAATCGAGAGAAGGCAGAATATAGAAGAGTAAGACAGAGAAGATTAAGAAAAGCAGAATAGAAGAAGCTACAGAACAGAGCTTATATCTGAGGTAAATCAGCAAACTTTCAGTTTGATAAATTGAGGAAGTTGGAGCTTCCCTATCAAGTTGCAGCTTGATAGTCGTCAGTTGTAGCTGACTGAGGTTGGAGCCTCCTGTAGGTTGGTGCCTGCAGAAAACTGAAGGGAGTTGGTGCTTCCTTGCAAATTGCAGCTTGCAGAATTGAGGTAGGAGCCTCCTGTAGGTTGGTGCCTGCAGAAAAACAGTGGTGAGAGGGAGTTGGATCTTGCCTTTACATCACAACAATAATAAGATGTGGTTTTCTCCCTTTATGGGTTTCCACTTATATCTGGTGTCTTTGTGCATGTTATTTATGTATTGATCTAATATGTATCATTTGCTTAATACCTGCTGCTCTCAAATTAAGTCTACTCCTTTATTGAACTAATACTTTCAGATTACATTCTAAGATTACTCTCACATCAAATAGAGTTTGAAATGAAGGTGTAAATAAGTTTATTGAAAAGTTTAAAAGATCAGGAATGTATTAAACTGATTCACCCCCCCCTCTCAGTTTAATCAGAGATTCAACAATTGGTATCAAAGCAGGTTCCTTTGTACAAGTCTAACAACTGAAAGGAGATCCTAGGTTCCCAAGATGGCTAGTAAAGAAGGATGCTCAACCAATAAAGCCCCTTTCTTCACTGGTGAAAATTATGCTTTCTGGAAAATCAGAATGAAGACATACATAATGTCTCTCGGAATAGAAGTCTGGGCTACTGTGGAATTAGGATATGCCCCGAAGGCAACTGACTCAGAAAAGGACGCAAAACAAGATTTTGTGGCTAATGCAAAAGCCATGAATGCCATCCTGAATGGATTATGTGAAGCCGAGTTTATTAAAGTAATGCACAAAGACACTGCCAAGAAAATATGGGATACTCTTGAAGACATACATGAGGGAGACCAGAAAGTAAAAACTGCCAAACTTCAAGTATATAGAGCTCAGTTTGAAAACTTAAAAATGAATGATGATGAAGATGTTGGCAGCTTCTTCTTAAAAGTTGCAAAAATTGTTAACAATATGAAAGCTCTTGGAGAAACCATACCAGACAGTATAGTTGTGCAAAAGATTCTAAGATCACTCCCATCCAGATTTAATCCCAAGGTATCTGCAATAGAAGAGACAGCGGATTGGGGGACTCTGACCATGAACCGGATACTTGGAAATCTAACAGCCTATGAAATGAGGCTCCCACAAAAGAAGCCAAGTACAAGGGAAGCAGCATTCAAAATAGAAAAGAAGAAAGAAGAAAAGGAAGAAATATGCTCTTGCTCTGATGAAGAAGAGGCTAAATTTGTCAAGAAATTGGATAGAGGCTCAGGTAGATACAAAGGTAAACTTCCCTTCAAATGCTTTAATTGTGGAAGAGTTGGACATTATGCTGCTAAATGTCCTCACAAGAAAGTAAGAAATCAAGCTCAAGAATCAGAGAAAGACACATCAAAGTTCTGGCAGAAAGGAAAGAAATTCAGCAGAAAATCCTTCTATGCTCAGCAAGACAACAGTGCATCTGAAGACTCAGATGAACCCTCAAGTGAAGAAGGAACCTCAGAATTTTTATTGATGGCCATAGAAGATCTTGAGGGACTCCTACTAGAAGATGAAGAAGAAGAAGGGGAAGTAGACCTTGAGGGGGAGCTAAGAAGTGCTCTGGAGGAGATTGACAGACTCAAACTAAAATGCAGAAAACAAAAAGAGATTCTCCTAAAATGTGTGGAAGAAGAACAAAATTCAGAAGTCCTCATGCAGCGGAAGGTAAAGCTTGAAGAAGCCAAGAAGATAGAAGATATGTTACTTCAGCAAATCAAAGATAAATCTCGAGAACAAGAGAAGCTGGAAGAAGAAATTCTGTGTCTGAGAAAGAAATTAGAAAATGCTCAACAGAAAGTTTCTATATACCCTTATCAAACAACAAGCTCTATTAAGTTGAATGAAATTTTGGTTGCTCAAAGATCCCCTATGATAAAGACTGGAATAGGCTACGAAGGAGAATCATGTAAAGGAAAAGAAAAGGTTAACAGAGAGATTATTTTTGTAAAAGCAAAGAAGGATGAGGAAGTAGCTCAAATAATTCCAACAAAAGAAGAAATCTGCAATAAGAGAGACAAAGAGCAGAAGAAACCTCTAGTAACAAAGAATATAATGAATACTAAGATGGCAGAAAAAGAATCATATGCCCCTAAGTATATCAAATTTGGAAGTCATCGGAGGAAATTCTTCCCTCCTATGAAGAATGCCACCTGCTATGTCTGCCACAAGCCAGGACACATTGCTGCATATTGTTATGCAAGGAAGAGTAATTCAGACCTGCAAAAGATGCAAACAGTGAAGAGGCTATCTCAAACAAACAAATGGAAAAAACAACCCTACATCAGGTATGCAAATAATTTCTATGGTTATTGTTTTTATTGTAAGGAATTTGGCCATAAAATTATTGAATGTAGAAAGTATAGACAAAGACTGATGTTCAATACCTCAAGGAGGTTTATGAGTCAAAGCAATTTTTTTCATGCTCACAATTCTGCAAAAACTATAATCAAATGTTCAAAAGGGGGCCTCCAGTGGATAAAGAAGGTGAATAAATGTGACCTGGCTCTAACTGCTCAAGATCTGAAAAGCCAGTGGTACTTGGATAGTGGCTGCTCCAAACACATGACTGGAGACAGAAGCAAGTTTATAACTCTTGATGAAAAGAAATCTGGCAATGTTATTTTTGGTAATGATAAATCGGGAAAGATCAAGGGAAAAGGCTCAGTCAGCATAGACAATGGCAGAGGAAAAGCCCAAGAGGTACTATTTGTGGATGGACTGAAAGAAAATTTACTGAGTGTCAGTCAGATGTGTGACAAAGGCTGTGAAGTTCTTTTTAGAGCACAAGATTGTGTAATCAGGTCAAGCACAATAGGAAAGACTCTGCTCAAAGGCGTTCGAACAGAGAACAATGTATACATAGTGAAAGAGGAAGATGAAGCCTGCCATCTTAGAAAAATTGAGGAGTCATGGTTGTGGCATAGGAGATTGGGACATCTCAGCTTTGACCATATCATCAAATTGAGCAAGAAGAAAGTTGTCAAAGACATGCCAGAAATAAAAAGGCCTTCAAGTACTATATGCAAATCTTGTCAATTGGGGAAACAGACTCGCACATCCTTTAAATCTAAAGAGGATTTGTCAACAAGAAGACCACTCCAGCTTGTGCACATGGACCTGTGTGGACCTGCTAGAACTAGAACACCAAGTGGAGAATCCTATTTTATGCTGATAATAGATGACTTCTCCAGAATGACATGGGTTGCCTTTCTCAAAAATAAATCGGAAGCATTGGAAAAATTTAAGATATTCAGAGCATTAGCAGAAAATCAAACTGGATGCAAGCTGAAATGTATCAGATCAGACAGAGGAGGAGAATTCATAGATTATGACTTTGCAGACCTATGTAATGAACATGGAATAAAACAACAATTTACTATTGCAGGGACACCTCAGCAGAATGGAGTAGCAGAGAGACAAAACAGGTCTGTACAAAAAATAGCCAGAGCTATGATGCAAGAAAATAATATTGCTCAAACCTTCTGGGCAGAAGCAGTACACACAGCAGTACATATCCTTAATAAAGCTCACTTAAGGCCAAGCAGTGACAAGACTCCATATGAACTATGGCATGGAAAGCCAGCTTCAATAAAACATTTCAGAGTCTTTGGTAGCAAGTGTTACATAAAGAATAATGGTGAAAACCTTGGGAAATTTGATGCAAGAGCAGATGAAGGGATTTTTCTAGGATATGCTTCCAAAAGCAAAGGGTACAGGTGCTACAACAAGATCCTTCGGAAGATAGTTGAAAGTATTGATGTGAGATTTGATGAAGAACTTCCAAACAATACAAGAAATACAGACTGTTGCAGTCCATCAGACAACCATGAAGAGGAAGAAAAGGATGATGATGAAACAAGCAAGACAACAGATGATGCAGATCTGAGCTCGAAAACCCCCTCAAGATACACTCAGAAGAATCATCCTGAAGATCAGATCATAGGAGACAAGAAAGCAGGAGTCCAGACAAGAAGGCAGCTAACAAAACAAACAGAAGAAGTATACATAGCCATGTTATCACAAATAGAGCCAAAGAAATTTGAAGAAGCCAACAAGGACAAGTATTGGATAAAAGCAATGAATGAAGAATTGGACCAAATTGAGAAGAACAATACCTGGGAACTAGTTCCTAGACCTATTGAAAAAAATATCATTGGTTCAAAATGGGTATTCAAAAACAAAATGAATGAGCAAGGACAAGTAATCAGGAATAAAGCAAGGCTGGTCTGCAAAGGATACTCACAAATAGAAAGACTTGATTATGATGAAACATTTGCCCCTGTAGCTAGAATGGAAGCTATCAGAATGTTCCTGGCATTTGCATGCTATCAAGACTTCAAGGTATATCAAATGGATGTAAAGTCTGCTTTTCTTAATGGAGATCTAGAAGAAGAAGTGTACATGGAACAACCGGAAGGCTTCTCATTGACAGACAAAGAAGACTATGTGTGCAGACTGAAGAAGGCCCTATATGGACTGAAACAGGCTCCTCGTGCTTGGTACTCAAGACTGGACAAATATTTGCAAAAACAAGGTTTTAAGAGAGGTGGAGTAGACAGCAATCTATACATAAAAGCGCATGAAAATGAACTCCTAATTGTTGTTGTATATGTTGATGACATTATGTTTGGAAGCAACAAAGATGAACTAGCAAAAGGGTTTGCTGATGAGATGAAAACAGAGTTTGAAATGTCTATGATTGGAGAACTTAGTTTCTACTTGGGACTGCAAATTCAGCAAAAGGACACAGGCACATTCATTTCTCAAGAAAAATACTTAAAAGAAATGCTGAAAAAATTCAAAATGGAGGACTGCAAACCAATGACAACCCCCATGATCACGGGATGCAAGTTGTGTGCTGATGATAGGTCTGCAGATGTAGATCAAAAACTCTACAGATCCATGATAGGAAGCCTACTGTACTTGACAGCTTCAAGACCAGACATCATGCTAGCAGTAGGACTAGTGGCAAGATATCAAGCAGCACCTAAACAAAACCATCTTCTGGCAGTAAAAATAATACTCAGATATCTACAAGGAACTACACAATATGGGCTTTGGTATCCTAAAGGCAAAAGCTTCACCTTGACAGCATACACAGATGCAGATTGGGCCAGCTGTGTGGATGATAGGAAGAGTACAAGTGGAGGTGCATTCTATCTAAGAGAAAGTCTGGTGGCATGGCTAAGCAAGAAACAAACATCCATCTCTCTGTCTACAGCTGAAGCAGAATATATAGCAGCAGCAGCATGTTGCACACAAGTCATGTGGATGAAGCAGACACTTCAAGACATGAAGGTAAGCATTAATGAACCTATCTCAATCAAATGTGATAATACAAGTGCTATAAGTATATCTAAAAATCCTGTGCTTCATTAAAAAACTAAACATATACCAATCAAGTATCATTTTCTCTGAGAACAAGTGGCTCAGAAGATAGTTAAACTGGACTATGTATCAACGAAAGAACAGATAGGAGATATATTTACCAAACCACTTGCCAGAGAACCATTCGAATACTTGAGAGACAAACTAGGGGTAGTATCTGTAGATACTATTCTCTAATATGAAGAGAAAGTACAGTCTCAGGGGGAGAACAAAACGAAGATATCATTCCAGGGGGAGAACAGCCAGCAAGATAAGCATAAAACAAGTCCACGGGATCAACATTATCAATATTATCAGCATTCAGAAGCAACAAGAACCTTTCAATCGTAAAATGCATCATCTCTGTCTGCAATCTAGCACATATTACAGGCACTACAAATGAAACACAGCATAGTCCAATTTCGGCAGAAGAGGACCTAAACGTAACTCGGAGAAAGGAAATACAATGACAGAACCCATACGGAGGGATGAGGAGTCATCCTTTGCCATTGATGTCAAAGGGGGAGGAAGAACAAATAGCAAACAGGAAGAGCAAGCAACAAGAGAAAGAGAAAGCAAACAGAGAAAGTGGATTGCCATCAATGCCAAAGGGGGAGACTGTTGGAAATATTGTCATTGATGGCAAAGAAGCACAAAGGAGCAGCACCTAAACTAGCAATAAGGCAAAGGAGATGACAAAGGAGGAGCACTTGAAACATCAGCCAAGGAGCAGAGAAAGCATAAGAAGAAGTAGCAAGGCAGCAAAAGAAGCAAGAGTGATAAGGAATTGAGGCAGCAGACAAAGCAGAGACAGTGAATAGAAGCAGAGGCAACGTAATGTACAAAAGAGTTGAACTTAAGAAATGTAGTGCAAAGAAGGCAGCAGATGCAGAGATAGGCAAAGAACAGAGGTACAGCAAAGGCAGAGGCAGAGGTAGAGTAGCAGAAGCAGCAAAAAGAAGAAAAAGGAGGCAGCGCTGAATCACAGACAGGCAAAGGAGGCAGCGCTGAAACAAAGACAGAAAAAGGAAGCAGTGAATACAATGGAGGCAGCAAATGAAGGAAGAGGAAGCGAATATAATAGAGGCAGAGTCGTTATCACTGCAGCAGAGGCAGAGGCAGAGGCAAAGCGACAGGAGCAGTAGAGACAGAGGCAGAGGTAGAGCTGTTATAATTCCGAGAATCGCCCAACCCGGAGGACAGATATATAATTCCGATAATCATACCCCAAGCCGGGCGTTATGCATATAATGCAAAACCAAATTCCGGGAATCGCACACTCCAACCGGCATTATAGATTTAACATAATTCATAAACATTATTCCGGGAATCGCCTAACCCGCTAGCGGACACATATATATATATAATATCCATCACAATACATATAAATGTCACGCATTTCATATTCTGCAATGGTCCAAGGCATATACATTGATATATATTTAAGTGGAGCGTGTTATGATCAATGGAAAGGAAGTAATATAAAGTGGGACCCTCACCCAATCGCAATCGGAGATCGCAAGGGCAGCGGAACATCGCAACAGAAAGTTGCGATTGCGATTGAAATGGCGGACCCGATCGTGTTATAAGCGGAAGTTGATATATGCAAATCGCATCCGGAATCTCAATCGCAATCATAACTCTACGATTGATCGCATGACTTTGTAAAACGCTGCGATTGAAGTGGCGGACCCGATCCAGTTATAAACGGGAGTTGATATATGCAAATCGCATCCGTGTTCTGATCGCAATCGGAACTTTTCTATTATGCGCCCCGATTGCATTTGATTGAAGCCCGGACCCGATGGCCTTATTAACTATGATTAACAAGTGTTTGAGTTCCAGTTCTAATCGCAAACGGAAATTTGTGAAGGCACTGTTATATATAAATATATATATATAAAAAGTTGTTGCGATTGTATTGAAAAGTGTCGCGTGGTCTGTGGACCCACGGGCCTCGGCTTAAGGTGGAGGGCGATTGTTTATATAAAATAATTGTTGTGAGATATATAAAACATGGTTGCGGTTGTATTAAAACATGCCGCGTGGTCTGTAGACCCGCAGGCCTCAGCTTAACGGGAGGGCAATTATTAATGTAATACAATTTTAATATATGTATGTTCCGGTCTGCGGAACTCGCCACATCAACAAGACACTAATGGCATTAAAAGGGATTGGAATTCCTCCAGATTTACAGTCAGCGGATATAAAGGCACATTTACACATATGCAGCAGTTACACCACAGCAGAGGACAGAAGAGAAAACAGATCTGAAAGAAGATAAAACACAGTCACAGAAAAGACAAAGACAACCAAAGAAAAGACAAATGCGTACCAATTCAAAAGACTAAATGAGTTGAGCTGGAGTTCTCATTTAAATTTGAATGTAAATGTTTTATTTAAATTTTTATTGTTTGTGATGCATTGGCAAGTCTCCGAGAGAAAACAAACTCCCACTGTAATGTTAAAATTGACACCTACGGTTATAATTTCTGAGTAAGCTGATAAAAGGAGTGAGAAGGCAGAAGGCAAAGAGACATGACTTTCCATTTCGAATTCCAAGCAGAATACAAACAGTCATGTGAGGAAATCTATAAATAATATCATCTTGATATGCAGATTAGAGTTTTTTTTTTAAAGGAAGAGAGAGTAAATCGAGAGAAGGCAGAATATAGAAGAGTAAGACAGAGAAGATTAAGAAAAGCAGAACAGAAGGAGAAGCTACAGAACAGAGCTGATATCTGAGGTAAATCAGCAAACTTTCAGTTTGATAAATTGAGGAAGTTGGAGCTTCCTTATCAAGTTGTAGCTTGATAGTCGTCAGTTGTAGCTGACTGAGGTTGGAGCCTCCTGTAGGTTGGTGCCTGCAGAAAACTGAAGGGAGTTGGTGCTTCCTTGCAAGTTGTAGCTTGCAGAATTGAGGTAGGAGCCTCCTGTAGGTTGGTGCCTACAGAAAAACACTGGTGAGAGGGAGTTGGAGCTTGCCTTTGCATCACAACAATAATAAGATGTAGTTTTCTCCCTTTATGGGTTTCCACTTATATCTGGTGTCTCTGTGCATGATATTTATGTATTGATCTGATATGTATCATTTGCTTAATACCTGCTGCTCTCAAATTAAGTCTACTGCTCTATTAAACTAATACTTTCAGATTACATTCTAAGATTACTCTCACATCAAATAGAGTTTGAAATGAAGGTGTAAATAAGTTTATTGAAAAGTTTAAAAGATCAGGAATGTATTAAACTGATTCACCCCCCCCCCTCTTAGTTTAATTAGAGATTCAACAACATTTTTACACTCTCTTCCATAAACTCTACCCATTTCATTCCTCCACCATATTTTCACATTGTTATCCACAAAACCATCCATGTAACCACATTTTTCAAAACCAAAGGACAATGGAAAGAGACAGTGATCATGGGTATGAGCAAGAGATTGAACATGACCAGGAATCTTGGCTTGAGAAAACAAACTTACATTTGGGAAAATATGCTAGAGAAGGCCAACAATGAGAAAAATACGTTAAGGAACATGGCATACCACTACTTGGAAAGAAATCATGTTTGCAAGGCACGAATCAAGATCCTGAAGGCTAAGTTGAAGAGGGCATAAAAGCATCAGAAAAGGCAAGATAGACTTCAGATTTTGGTTGAGGCTTCCTTGGCCCAGCATAGTACATGATGGAGAACACTCAGCCCAAATTTCAAGAAATTTGGGACACATTTTGCAAATTTTGTTTTTTTTGGGCCTAAACACAGATTTTTCAGCTCTACGCGTCGTGCCACTTGGCGCGCGCTTGTGATTGGGGGCTCCTCTTGGCTAAAACTTTATATTTTTGGATTTTTCATGAAAATTTATGCATGCCTACCTATGGCCAAGAGATTTGGACAGGTTTTGGGTTTCCAGAAGGGTCAAAAACACCCTAAAATTGACCTTTCTGCCCATTTTTGGACACACAGAAAGAAGTGTTGGGAAAACTCATTTTTGTAGGGGCAAATGGTAGCCAAATTCAGAAATTCCACTTGTGTTGGAAAATAGACAGACAGACCTTTCCAAAAATCCCACTTGGAGCAAATTTGGACACCGGGAAGGCCTCCAAAATTAGCTCCAAACTGGCGCGACGCATAGAGAAATCAGGCGCGGCACATTGGGGGTTTTTGCTCATTTTTTACTCAGTAACTCTATTTTTCGCCTAGTTTTGGACAGTTTGACTTTCTTACTTCCAAATTTTAAACTCATGATTTAATTTGATGGGTATTGATGTAATTTTTTCAAATTTTTACTCATGGAAGTAGATTCATCCATCAAAAGGTGAATTGCAACTGAATGAATCAGTTTCCTATCTTATAGAGGCAAGCTGTTCCACTGCCTATTTTCCAGTTCTTAGTTTAGATCTTGTTGAAACAGCTCCTAAACTTGTGAGCTTGACCCTTAGAGGCTGGGGATGAGTTATTCTTGGCTATATCTTGTATTTTTTTAGTCATTTTCATGGTTGGACACTTGGGAATTCTTTGAGCATCATTGTACATTTTCATCTCTGCAGTTTGGCAAAGGAATAGACCAGGGTTTGCAGCACTCCTTGGGATTCATGTGGCTCTTTGTTTTTATGATGTGTTTCTCTCTGTTAATGTAAGTTTACTGGTGTTTTATGTGTATCATTTTCCCTCGTATTTCTTCTTAAGTTAAACAAACAAGGATAAAGGTGGAATTCATTATAATTTGCAGTGCTCTACCTAGCGTTTGTTTAATTTTCTATGTTTTCAATTGTCTGAAGAGGATTCCTGAAATTTTCTTGCCCTCTTCAACTCCTCACCGGTCTAAGCTATCCATTTCATTCAAAATTGAAGTGTCAAAACAATTTCCTACCTTGCCCCATTCAAATCTCTGCAAAACTGGGCCTCATTCCCCAGACCCAAAATATGCCTTTCCCTTTGATCCAACAAACACCCTCAAAATCAAATCAAACTCTCTTACATATATACCTAGCCTAAAATCAGCCTTTATTCAAGTCATCTCAAGCCTCACTAATTTTTTTTGCTGAGATTGACCAGGAGAGAGCCCTCTCCCGATCTGGTAGGGCTAGCTACCAGGTTAAGCGTGGTTTGATGTTACCCTAGACTCTGCCTTCCTCAGCCTGAGGTAGATTTAGGCCATAACAAGCCGAAAAATACACCTGATAGTTGTGGGGAGTATCATTGTACCCCAAAAATATCCCAACCTCTATTGTTGGCTCTAGCTTCTTCCTGGCATCTTTGGTCACATAGCAATAGACAGATGAGCCAAAAATTTTAAAATCTGAAACATCCAATTTCCTACCTGAAAAAGCCTCCTCTGGTGTACTCATGCCAAGTATCCGATGAGGACTCTGGTTCTTCACAAATACCATTGTGTTGCATTCCTCTACCCATATATGCAACGATAGGCATTGATCATGTAACATATATCATGTTGCTCCCACAATTGATCCGTTCTTTATTTCTGTAACCCCATTTTGTTGTGGGTTATGAGGTACAATTAATTCTCTCTGAATTCCTTATTTGGCGCAAAAGTTCTTGAATTCAATAGAGATATACTCAGCACCATTTTCACTCCTTAGAGCCTTGACCTTCTTCCATGTATCTTTCTCTACCAGTGATTTGAACTCAAAAAAATTGGAGAACACCTGATCTTTCTTCTATAGAAAGAAGATCCAACACTTTCTAGAAAAATCATCAACATTTATCACATAATACATGTGCTTTGTTGTGAAAGGTGTAGAGAATGGTCCACACATGTCTGAGTGAACTCTCTCAAGGATTTTCATTGCTCGGTTCCTTCTCATGAAAGGTGGCCTTATTATACTTCCACATGGTACATCCCTTGCATGTGGCTATCTATGTAAGAGTACCCTTTGGAATACATGTATAAATATGTTGCATGATCCTCAAAGCATTGTAGTGTAGATGGCCTAATCTCCTGTGCCATAACTCACCTATATCCCGGCTCACCACCTTCCATGCTTTACTGCTCAATGTTGTGCAAACATCTACATCAAGTTTGTATAGGTTCTTCACACAAACCCCAATCCTCTTTACGTGTGTTGTGGCTTTGTGGCGAAGGAATGCCTTTCCTTCACTTAAAACCACATCATATCCAAGATCCTCCAACATAGCAATTGAAACTAAATTATTTTCCAAGCCTAGTACATGCATGACATATTTTAATAAATAAAATTTACCTAACTGTCTCTCGAAATTAACTGTACCAATCCTAGTAGTTTTATACCTCTCGTCATCACCCATATCGATGTGCATCTGAAGATCCTTCTCCTCCAAGCTACAAAAGAGTTCTTTGTTTCCCTTCACGTGGAAAGATGCTTCGCTATCCAAGTACCGCATAGATCCCATCACAGATGACTCCATGCATGCGATGAGAGAGAAGTCCAACTCAAACTGTGAGTTCAAAGCTTCACTCGGTGCAGCTCCTGGAGCCGTCTTGTTGTTCTTCTTCTTTTATCGAAAATTTGTGGCATAGTGTCCATGATCATGACAGTGAAAACATTTCACCTTTGTCATATCATGCTTCTTTCCTTCTTTTTCGGTCTCATATTTGAAATGGGACTTCCTCCCCTTCCCCTTCTTCACCTTACCATCCAAGGCACAATTTTCGTCATCATTAGTCTTGGATGAGGATCCATCCCTGGTATTCTGCTGAAACTCTTCTTGTACCAAATATGACCAAATTCGCTCCCAATTTGGTAACTTCTCTCTCCCATTCACAGAGTCCTGGTAACTATGCTAGCTCTTGGGAAGGCCTAGAAGTGATAGGCTTAAAAATTCATCATCATCTACAATAATCCCAACACTTCCAAGCTCATCTCGACATTGAGTGAACTTGGTCAAGTATTTATGGATTGTGTCGCCCTTCTCCATTTTGATTTTCCTAAGATTTTCCTTGAGTTCCAAATTGTTGTGGTCACTGCAGATTTAAAAGAGATCTGTCAAGGCCTTCCACACAGAATATGGAGTTGATTTTCCAAGGAGACTTTAGACAATATGATCTCGAACTCCCTCTAACAAGATCCTCCTCACCTTTTCTACCTTCTTCTGCCATGCATCAAGAAGTTGGGCATCTGTTGTCGTGGACTTGGGAATATCATTATCTATGAATTCCTTCAACCCATTTTCCTCCAACACTGCCTCCATCCTTTCCTTCCATGCAATATAATTCAAACTACCCTCGACTGCATATTCGAGTCTCAAGCCATTGAAAGAAATATTGATCCGCTTATATCTCCTAAGAAAGTACCTACAAATTTGAATATTGTTCAACACAAACTCAATTTATTCTCCACTATTGTGATTCCTAGCACTACGATACCATGTAGAAAATCTCTAACATAGCTATAATACCATGTGGAAATTATATCAATGAATTCAATCCGATCATGTAATGTACTAAAACAAGATATATAATCCTTCTACAATATTTGCGGAATATAAATCATGATCGCTCAATCACATGCAAGTAAGAGAAATAATTAAATCAATACACAACACCATATATTCCTAGGGAAAGCAACTGCTCAAAACCCCTCATGTCTATCCTTAGACCCTCAACTCGAAACTATTGATCTAACTAAGTTTATCACACTTAGTTAATTATTACAAGTTGTTTTGAGATAAGATTACAATTAATTTTCCAATTTATTTAATAAATTGGTTGCACACTAATGTATCGCTAGGACCCTTCATTGTGTGACCTGTGATCCCACACTAGTGTGTGTGTTGTTTCTGGATGCCAATTTCACTCTTTCTTGTTGCAAATTTCAACATGGCGTGGAAAATGGTTATTGTTATGTTGGAGTATGACTTGGAGATCAAGCCTACAAAATTGATCAAGGGACAAGGCTTGGAAAATATTATGGTAGAATCCAATCTTTGTGCTTTGGACATTAATTTATTTCTGCATTATCTGAAGAGAAAGAGGCTAATTCATTACCTCATGTATCTGAAATTTTTATTTCATCACCATGGTACGTTAATATTGTTTATGTTTTGCAACACTTGAATCCTCCGCTTGGATTCTCCAGTAGTAAAGCTAGATATTTGAATTTGAGTGCTCTTAATTATTGTATCTTTAAAAATGCTTTGTATTGGAAAGATTCAGGTGGAGTGTTTTTGAATTTCTTGGTAGAAGTAGAAGTTGAAAAAGTGATGAATGACTTTAATAAAGGTCACTATGGTGGTCATATTTTGTGGAATACTACAGCAAATAATATTTTGAGGGTTGACTTCTATTGGCCAAGTTTACTTTCAAATGTGTATAGTACTGTCATGAGTTGTCATCCCTGTCAAATTTTTCAGGGAAAAAGAAATCTTTTGTCGCTGCCCTTAAAACCCATCACATTTCAAGCACATTTCCAGTAGTGGGGTCTTGATTTCATTGGCAAGATCCATCCTCCTTCATCATATCATCATAAATGGATACTCACTGCCATGTATTACTTCACAAAGTGGATTGAAGCCATTCCAATGAGGCAAGCTACATATACTATCATCATTCAATATTTGGAAATCAATATCTTGTCTCGTTTTGGTTGTCCACATAAAATTATTACTGACAATGACATGCCTTTAAGTCTAAGAAAATGATTGAATTTTGTGATAAATATCACATAAGACTTGGTCATTCTAAAACATAATATCCTCAAGGCAATGGGTTGGCTGAATCATCAAACAAATCATTTGTGAATACAATTAATAAGATGTTGCAAGAGAACAAGATAAATTGGCACAAGAAGCTCATAAATTCTCTATGGTCAGATAGAGTTAGCATGAAGAGATCCATTAATATGTCACCTTTTCATCTTGTGTATGGTGTTGACACAGTTTTTCCCACTTATTTAGTTGTCCGGGTGATGAAAATTCTGCAAGAGATCGATAGTGAACCAGATAATATCCAACGAAAAATCAGTCAAATGACTCCTTTGTAGCAAACAAGAGAAGAAGTTTTCAATCATACTTCAAAACTTCAGGAGAAAATCAAGAAAGTGTATGACAAGAAGACCAAAGCTGATGATTTCAAAGTAGGGGATATTGTCCTTCGATGGGATGCCCAGAATGAATACAAAGGTAACCAAGGTAAGTTTGATAATTTATGGAAAGGTCCATACAAGATCACAACATTCAGAGGTAATTAGGAATTCTTGTTAGAAGATCTTGATGGGAAAGAAATTCTAGGATGACCAATGAATGGTAGGTTCCTCAAACACTACCTTACCTAAGTTTGAAGAAAAAAGTTCACTTTCATTGTAAATATCACTTTTATTCGTTGTCAAGAATAAGGAGTTGTTGTAGAAGTTTGAAGCCCGAGGAGAAGGCCATGAGACTTTCATGATCAGATGATGTTTTTCTTTCAAAAAATTCCAAAAATTTTAGTCAATTTTTGAGTCAGTTTTTCAATTTGTGGAAGTTGTTTCAGCTTTCAGTTTTGACTCCATCGCCCAATGGATAAGGCTACCTGATCTACAGTGTTCTTGACACTTCCTAGAGGAGTTTTCGTCCCCAGTTGGAGCCAATGTTAGTGTCCAATATTCAGTAATCAATATGTACTCTTTCAAATTTGTCTAATAGTGGTTCTAGGCCAAAATTTTACATTTCCAAGTCATTTTTCAAATACAATTTTAATCGTTGGATATGTCTAGGTTTCTTAAAAAGATACTCCCTCCAGTTTATTCATGGTTATTTTCATTTCATGGGTCATGTCCTTCATTTTCATCTAGAGTCTCAGGTCAAATTTCCATGTTTTCACCTAGGTCAGTGTCTAGGTGTCTTTCTTTTCATCACCATAAAAGTCCAAAATTTGTGATAAAGAAGGAAAAAATAAGGATCATTCACTTCCATCATAAAAATTTATCTTTAAAAGGGAGTTATCTTAGGTAGGAAAATAATAATATAAAAGACAATCTGTCTTCTTTCTAAAGCTTGTTACAGTGTCAATTTATTCAAAAAAGCAAAGTGTTCCTCAAAAAGGTCATGTTTTACTAAGTGATAAAAAGGGTGTTTGATTGATGTTATAAAAGGGAAAAAGTGATCTCTTTCACTCATTTTATCTCCTCTTGCTCGATAAAGTGCATCCCTCACCTTCATAATACCTTACCATTACAAAAGGTGGAACAAAACTAGAAATTTTTTCAAGAAAATCGAATTTTCTACACTTCTGGAGGCTCTGCGATGTTTCTGAAGGAGCAGCGTGATATTTCTTGGTATTGACGCTACGCTTCTAGGTCAGCGTTAAGTTTCTGCATAGATTTATACATTTTTTGTTTTCACTCTTCAAATCAGATTCTCGAGCCTCAAAATCAGTGTGCAAAATCTGTGTGGCCTCCAAAATCAGTAAGTGCCTACCTTAACTGCCTTCTTCAATTTAATTCATGATTGTATGAGTGTTTTCTATCCTTAGGATTTTTCCCTCCTATGTTCTAGGGTTTCTCCTTTCTAGATTGTTTTTAAACATTGGAGACCCTTTTTCCTACCATCTAAACCTTCATTTATCCTTTACAAAACCTACCACAACACCTCCCATTACTCACAATCTCATTTACCCTTTTTTCCATCAAAACCCTAAAACCCTACTACATTTCCACAAGAAAACTGGAAAATATCTGTGTTTTCCTATTTTGATTCACTTCCCCATACCCATTTCAAGTAATTCCACCTGTATCCTTAAGCTAACACTTTAACCTACTGCCTCAATTTTTTGGGGAATTTTCCTCAACCTCCTTGTTATATGGAATTCTAATCTATGGATAAACTAGATTCCCTGAGTGTGGTGTTCCTTCAGTCATAACAACAGAAGAAAGACAACTATTCTTTTCTCTAAGACAAATAAATAGGCATAAAGGAAATAAACCTTCTTGTGATCCTTTTCGCTCTCTTTCTCCTTCTGTAGTTTTTGTCGTCACTCTCAATCCAAATAAAGCCGCTAGATCGATTCCTTCAATCAAAGACAGAGAACAGCAAAAAACATACAAATATACATGTATCTACTTATCTTAACCAAATTGAACTAATTAGATCTAAGAATACACAATTGAGAATTCAATTCACAAGATATAAGCATACATATGAGAAAATGAACATATATCTTTATTAAGAAAGTAGGAGGAGAATATTACAACCAATAGATCGATTTTTCGTCAACCTGCTCCAACTTCATTTCATCCTCATCACAACAAGAATCATCTCAGCATCATAACAGTACTTCCAGCTCTCATTAATTGAGAATCTAATAGCATAACCTTACACAATTTCTTCCTCCCTAGAACTTATATGAGTGCTCAATTTATAGGGAAATTGAAGGTATTTTCTCAATAAATGGAATTGAATGGAATTATAATAATAGGTGAGACATGTTTCCAAGTTCAGAGGTGATGGATGAACACTTGTATTCCAAGTATGACACTTATGAGCTCTTCTAGAAGGCACTAGACATGTGGAGATTCCTATAACAATGATGATTTTTCTCCCAGGAGACCAACGCACCCTTGAGTGTGGGGAAGTGCTCTGCAATGCACCTTTGCATGGAGGTAAGTGCACTGAAACGCAATTAGGCCCTTGCAGAGGAGTGTTGATGAGTCAATGGGTCATATAATCTATACTTCAAACCTTGGAACTTACAATTGAAGCCATCAATGGAATGTCTTCACTTAAGGCATATAGCAACTGAATTAAGGGGATGATATAACCTATTCATTAGTCTTAGGGGATGATTACCAATTTGACCAGACCTTGGGGGATGATGCCCAAATTGACCTGTAACAACTTCCCCCTAAAGCACGAAGTCAAAATAATAATAATATTTGGATGAGATGCTTTACGATGTGATGAGTAGGATCTAAAGTGGACGGTGACCTGCATCAATTTGCAATACATTACATCATGATATCTTACATCTTGGACATGAATTATTGAGGGAGGCATACCCATGCTCAGCATATAAACTAGAATAACATGTACATAATTCATAAATTCGTCTACATCATAATGTTTCCCGATATAGACATGCCTACAGATATAGGCCAATGTTCGGATGACGATCTGTATGTAAAGCCATCATACAGATGATGTGTACAATTCCTAAAATCGCAGCTCGGATGGATGAAACTAGATCTGGGGTCTTCTTATCTCATTCACTTGATCGTTTTGGTACAATTCTAACCATGCAAATATATAATCTGAAGTCGAACATGGGAATACATCGTCTGATTACCATCCATTTATTTAAGTTGTTAACAGACGCGAGAGAAACCACCTTTGATGTTAATGGCTCTAAAGGTACTGCAGCACAATTTTCAAGGCGTAAATAGATGATTTGATGTCGAACACCAAACAAAATATTACAGTCTTAGGTACGGAAGTGAGAAACCTTTAGATGAGGTAGCAAGCTCCAAGGTACTGGAAAGATGTTTCTAATTTAACTTCTTGGATGATGAGTTGATGTCGACAGGAAGAAACTTTCACGAAACATGACTAATGATTTTGGAGACAAAATGTGACTTGACGTAGCAATGTTTAGGGATGGCGTTCATGAAAATGAAGTTTTATGAGTATTGCAGAAGATGAGGAATTACTGGATGACTTCTCTTGAACATATCGGAAACACTGAAATGAGTTGGCAGCATTGACCCAAAACCAAAGTGATGGTATGATGGACCATAGGTATGATGAACCGCCAAGAAGATTACCCAACCCAAAAGTCACGGTGATGGAGTGAAAGTGTCATATTCAAGAGCGACCTGCTACCATAAAGTATTCTGTTATTTTTCTAAAATTTTCCCCAATCATTTTTTACCAGTACCTCTTTATTTTTTAACAATCTTGAGGAGGGTAACATATGCTTGATCTATAATTCAACCCTTCGAGTGAATCCATCGCTATTTAATGATTTAACAAGTCTAGCGATAATGAAACTAGATCTTTCCATGATCGACAAGTTCGTCGCTATTTTATGTTTTGACGAGTCTAACAACTGCGAAAACTCGGTCCTTTTTCATGTTTAGAGAGTTTGAAAAAAGGGACAAAAAGAAAACTCCATGAGTCCTTTTTTGTAAATTTGTCGCTTAGGTCTGAAAAAGTGTAAAACGATACCTGAGAAAACCTCTTAGCCATGTTTGACTAAGGTTTTCCTTTTTCATAATTAATCTATCTCAGTCCGAAAAAGAGTTAAACTTATACTGAGTAGATGTCATTTCATTTACTTTTATGAGCTCGAAAAGACAAGTGCTCGGAAATATTTTCACATTATTGGAGTCTGAAAAGAGTTAAAAGAAGACTGCAGAGGGTTCCTTTTTCGCATTTATCAAAGCTCAAAAAATAGATAACATTGTGCTTTAATTCCTTTTTCATTTTTATCAAAGCTCGAAAAAAGAGGATAAAAGTGTGCTTTGTGGTCAAATAATTCTTAAATAGGTGTGCACACTAAACTCACTGTATAAGTTGTAAAACCTATTAAGAGAACCATAAAATGAATTAAAAAATTGCTTGTTTCATAGTAAAAATGAATCAAAATCATAGTCACGGCATTAAATATGAATAAAATAATCAAAATGACTAATAAAAAGAGTTTTTACCATTCCATAGTTACCATTTGAAAATTAGGAGCTTTGAACCAATTTTTCCCTCGAACTTCAGCGGTCGATTGCGATAGTTTCAGTGGATGATTTCTCTTGTCATTTGATCCAGGTTAGAGCTATGAATCTTCTCTTTCTTTTAGTGTCATTTATGCTGCATTTCATGGTAAATTTTTAGGGTTTTGAGCCCCTTAGGGTAAATATATTATGTTCTGAGGGAAACGCACCCTTGAATGTCGAAAGGTGTGTTCCAGTGCACTGAAATTGAAACCCAGGTGCACTGCAATGCTCTCTCCCTTGACTTGGGGTTCATTGGGCACATTTCTCATTTTTGTTTCTTGTTGTGTGTCCAAAATTTCCCAATTTTTTTGCATGAAATGGATCCTAATGAAGCTTATGGTTATATTTCAAGTATTCATCGAATTAAAATGACGATTATGTGGTGAGAAAGAGAACATGAAGAACAATATATGATTTCCCTAAATGATCCCGGTACAATAAGAGCCCTCATATATTGTGGGTTTCTTAAATACTTCAAATTGTTAGGGATGAGGTAGCATATGGAACTATTAGAATTCCTAGTTCGTTCATGGGATCTAGTATTGTAGGCTTTTCACATTGGAGACAAATTTCTCCCAATATTGGTTGAGAATATTTACTTTCTCACTGGATTATCAAGATGAGGTTCTCCTATTTCCCTTACAAGATCTGCTCTTGGAGGAGAGATAGTGAGGGATTACATATGCCAGCATTTCCAGCCAGGTACTGAACCAAGTAAAGATGGGAAAATAAATATATGTGATGTGTGTGATTTACCTTTGAGAACCATCCTTTTTACTATTGAAAATGTTGCTGGTTCCGTGACACTACATGTTGCAAACCAATCATACATGCAGTATGCTCTTGAGTGTTTAGAACCAACAATATTCAACTGGGTTCAAACAGTACTCTTTCATATGAAATAACAGCTAAATAAATCAAAGGGTGGCAGGAGGAATAATTTCAACTATGGCTCGATCCTGATTTCCTTCATTTTAGAGCGGGTTCCATTGATGCAGTCGCAGCATGTTACATTGAGTATATCTAGTCCTAGAGATCCTTAGATGCAAACATGGGTTGAATTGATGTCTAGACATGTTGGTCAATCAACCATCATATTCTCTACTTCATTCTTTGCCTAGTTCAGACAACAGATGATTTCCATAGATGAGTATCCATATGCAGGCGTAGATTTTCGTGGAGATCTAGACTTGATTCTACTAGATGGCGCTCAATGGGGTGCAATTGGTAAGAATGTTTTGACCATTTTTTTTTATTTTTGAGGTTTATACATGTTTTTGTATTTTTCGATGTTTCTCAAGACTAAATTAAATTTTTGATGTACACAGATGTGGGTTGTGTTTGACCTGTGCGTCGACCAGAGAAGGCAGAAGATGAGCCAGCATAGAGTGTTGTTGGGAGAGAAATCCTTCAGGATTTAGATTTGACCGAGACTCTTGTTAAGCTATAACAGCACATGGAGGGATTGACTCTTGGGATTCTCTATTGCCAGATTGAAGAGTTACCTATGAGGCTACAGCGCCATACTATTGGCATTCCTAGCCGTTGGATGCGATTATTGTGTAGGATAGCTAGAGCAGTTGCTTGTTATTATGAGCATCACTAGTTTAATTTTGATATTTTGTATAAATTTTGAGGTCATATGGCCAATGTGTCTCGAGCACAAATTTTGTAAAAACCTAAACTATCTATCAATTTGTTTTCAGTGTTTTCATATGTTTAGTGTGCAATGTTATTCATTTATGTGATGTGAATTGAAAATGTGTCTTTAAATATGTTTCAAATGTCTTTTTAAAACATAATTTGCTAAGGAATTAGTTAATGGGTTCAAGTTTTTGGAAATGTGTTGATATTGAATGTAATCAAAATGTCTTTCCAAAAGTAGAACTCTAAGGAACATACGATGAAGTGTTGGATTTCGGACAATATAAACGCTAGTAAGTTGCAATGTGACAAGTTGTGAGTCTAACCTATTGATGATATGGTTAATGCCAAATGAAATGGCATAAGAGAGAAGTTCAATCAACGCGCTATACTCAGCAATATTGTTTGTGGATCGACCAATACAAATCCCTTGAAAACTCACTAACTCGCGACCTAGATTGAAAATGGCCCATGTTGCAGAGGATAGGTTCTACGTACTACAACTAGCACCATCAACATACCCAACAAATGGTTCCAAAGTTTCAGTAATCTGCGATGAAATGTAAAGTGGATTACTAACTTCAAGAAAACTCTAGAGAAACAAACTAAGACAGTAAATGAAAATCAAAGCATATATACAATACAATACAAAATTTTACTATGCTAAATTAAGCATGGTAACGTTTAATATACAGCCCATTTCGAGGCTGCGCTAATGGAATTCCATCATAATCATCTAACTCGTAGGCACCCTTAGCCAGAACTCTTTTGACAATGTAGGGACCATGCCATAGTGGCTCAAATTTTCTTTTTCCTATCAAATCAGCTTCCAGATCATAAAGCAAGACCAGGTCTCCCTCTAAGAAGATGTGAGGCTTAACATGTTGGTCGTATTGCGCCTTGATTTGTCTCTTATGCGCTTCGTTGGCCAATGTGGCTTCACAATGCATTTCATCTAGATGGATGAGGTTAAAAAGACGTGCTTCTTCATTAGAGGTGTCATGTAGGAGGTCAATAGCGAGTTTTAATGATGGAATTTCACATTGGAACGGAAAGATAGCTTTCAGACCATACACCAATTGAAAGGGGGTAAATCTGGTTTCATTTCTCACCGAGGTTCGATATTCCCACAAAGCCGAGTACAGGATTAAATGCCAATTTCATTTGTGAACTCCTATCATTCATTGAAGCATTCGCTTAATAATCTTGTTAATGGCTTCTGTTAGAGTCGGTCTTTTCATCCCTCTGTCAGAGATCATTTCTCTTATTGCATTTCATTTTTAGGTGTCCCATTCAGTTCATTCATCTGCACTCCGTTAGGGGGCATGCCATTATCTGACAGAAGGGCCTTCTCAGTCACACTCCTCATGCCTTATCCTGTTGGCTCAAGTCTATTCATCAAATCAATTTTAAAGTCATTCATAGTCCTGTTTTGGCCTCTTGGCCAGCAAAGAGTCATTTTAGGGTTTTTATTTCTTTTTAGGTCTAGGGTTTCACAAATTTAGTCTTCAAAATGACTAATAATGCCAGCAGGCCAGAGGGAGGCCCAAAATAAGTTTTCATTTCAAAAATTTCACCGTCATATCGCTTGATCATGACTTTTCTTCAAAACTCTGTTTTGAAGAAAAATCATCATTTTATCTTTTGTAATAAATTGCCATGTAATTTTCAAAGTTTCTTCAGTTGTGAAATTCTTCGGCGCAGCCCTGGTCGCCTTTTCCGAATTTCCATGCCAACTATACCTGCAAAAAGTAGCCAAAAGTTTCGTCATTTAGCTCCAAGATCAAAGGAAACAAGAAAAACAGAGTTATGTGAAAGTGCCAAAGTTCTACAACACTAGGAAGTGGGTTTGTCAAAATGAAAAATAAAAACGCATTGGTCTTTCCAAGTTCAAGCTCCATTTTCCCGCAAGAGTCATCAAAGAAGCCGAAGAAAAACATGGAGGGCGAAGTCAGAGTGTGAAAGCCAAACTAAGGTGAAAGTGAGCTGCGCGGCGCATTGGGCTGTTGGCGCGGCGCATTGAGCCGGCCTGTGCAGTGTAAAAATTACACTGGCGCGGCGCATTGTAGATGCACTACGCATTGGGATGACTGCGCGGCGCACAGCACAGATAGCCAAAATTTTGTCATTGCTTCATAAAAATCCAAATTGAATCGGCCTCCTTCACTCCAAGTGAGTTCATGTGTTCATCTATGGCCCATAACTTGTGCTTGTTGTTGGTTATGTCATTGGTTTCGAGAATTTGAAACACACAAAGGCCAAACCATATCATTTTGTTGAAGTGCTCTCTTTGGGTTTGAAGTTGGTGTTTTAAAATTGATTGTGGTGCCAAACTTGTTTATTCCTCCCCTCACAGTTATACTATCATTGCAGTCTATTTCCCATCTCCCTACATCTCTAAAATTCATTACAGTACCTCCCCATTTCCCTATCCCAAATCATTTCATTTCCTATCATTTACATTTCCCATTTCACTTGAAAATTTCCCCAAATCCCAAAAATCAAGTGGCTGTCCCATTGTCTTTACATTTGTCAAATCACAAGTTTTAAAAAGGCATTCCACTTGAAAAAAATTCATTGTCCCCACTGCCCTATAGTCCCTCCCATATCACCACTTATTTGACAACAAAAATCAAAGACACCAAACTCTTCATATTCACCTCAGGCAAAATAGATGAAGAAGGCACTGAGGCAACGTAAAAGGCATGATAGGCTCCAAATCTTGGCCGAAGCTTCATTGGTCAAGCATAGTACTTGATGAGGGGACTTCAGTCCAAATTTCAAGGAATTTGGAGAAAATTTTGTCATTTTTTATTTTTTTGGTCACAAAACAGATTTTCCTGCCCAACGCGTAGCACCACCTTGCGCGCGCTTACGTTTGAGAGATCTTATGGAGGAAAACTTGATATTTTTGGATTTTTTATGGAAAATTATTTATGCTCAGGAATGGCCTAAGGATTTCATCAAGTTCTGGGTGGCCTAAAGGGTCAAAAACACCTTGAAATGGCCTTTCTGCCACTTTTTGCACACACAGGAACCAGTCTTGGGAGATTGAAATTTTGGAGGGAAACATGACATCCAAATCTAGAAATTCCACTTGGGTTAGAAAGTAGACAAGCAAGGATTTCCAACGAGCTATCATGAGATCAATTTGGAATTCGGGAAGTGCCTCAAAAACAGCTCCAAAGTTGTGTTACGCATAGAGATTTTGGGCGCGGCGCATAGAGAATTTTGGCCTATTTTTCACTCTTCAGCTCAGAATTTCGCCCAGTTTTGACTAGTTTCACTTTTTGATGTAACTCTTGATCTATCTTGATGTAATTTCATGACCATGATGTAAATTTGGCACATTTTTACTTGTTATAGAGGATTCATTCACTAAAAAGTGAAAATTAAATGAATGAATCAGTTTCCTACCATATAAAGGTAAGTTGTTTGATTGCCTAGATTTCAGTTCCTAGTTTAGAATTGGTTGAAAAAGCTCCTAGAAGGATTATCTCGACCCCTAGAGGCATGGGAATGGGTTAGGCTGGTCTATATTATGTATTTTCTGAGACATTTTCAGGGTTGGACTCTTGGGAATAGTTTGGCACCTCATTGTATATTCATTTCAGCATTTTTGGCAAAGGAAAGACCAGGGTTTTGCAACACTTGTTGGGATCCTTATGGCTCTGAGTTTTGATGATGTTTTTCTCCATGTAATTGTAAGTTCATTAATGTTTTATGTATGCCATTTCCCTTCTCTTTGCTTCTGAAAATTAAACAAATGAGTAACTAAGGTAGAATTCATTAGTTTGCTGGTGCTCTGCCTTAAACTTTTGTTTAGTTTTATGTGTTTTCATCTATTTGAAGAGGATCCTTGGACCCTCTTTCCCTCTTCAGCTCCTCAGCAGTCTTTTCTATCCATTCATTCAATCTAATACATCAAAGCCATTAACTTCCTTGCCCCAACTTGAACTTTGCAAGAATTTGGCCTCATCCCCAAGCCCAAAACTGCCTTTTCCTTTTTCCAACAAAAAACCCCTAAAAATCATTCCAAACTCGTTGATTAATATGCCTAGCCTAAAATTAGCACTCATTTCAGTCATCTCAAGCCCTATTGATGCATTTTTCCTGAGATTGACCCAGAGAGAGCCCTCTCCTGTTCTGGTAGGGCTAGCTACCAGACTTAGCGTGGTTTGGTGTTACCCTGAATCCCGCCTTCCTTCAGCCTAAGGTGGATTTAGGCAATAACATAGTGGCGACCATACTGGGGAAGAAAATGGTTTGCTTGTTGGTGTTATTTGTTTCATAAGCTATAGACGGAGCCTGAAGTTATGTCAGGTAGCCTTCGAAACACTTTTGCTTTGCATTGGCGGAAGTAGATAAATGTTGCTTCAGTCAATCTCCGATCTAGCTTGTGAACGTGACACTTGACTTGTAGATTGTCTTGCCCTAGTATATGTATCAAGTTTAGATCTGATGGTTGATGGTGGACAACGATCAGACATAAGAAGGCTGAAATCATTCACCTGGTGACTCCAACTCAATGTAGAGACTCCACTGGAGGACTAACTCTTTCTCTGCGAAAATGGAAGGATCTTACACAAAGTTCAGGTATCCAAAGTGGAATGGTATTCAGGATCTAGTCTACTTTCTTGTCAATTACTTCTTTGCTATTATTGAAGATATCTTGAAAGTTTTTCAGAATTTGTTGTATGATAAAGGTGGTCAAAATCTTCACTCGACCTATTCAAAGAGTGTAAATACTGAGTTTCCCTTTGATCCTGGCCTCCTTAATTTTCCCACATCTTATGATGACTCTCTTCAGCGTGATGAGCCTAAAGAAAACAAAACTGATCTCGTAGTTCTTGTATATACTCCTACACCTTATATAGTCCCAGATAGGTATAAACCTCTTGTTTTACTTTCTGTTATTCATGCTTTCCATAAAAATTATGACCTATATCTACCAAGATTTGACGGTGAATGTAACAATGTCAACGATGAGCAACATGTGCAGAATGTTGAGACTTTTCTAGACCTTTTTGAACTTGATGATGAGGATTTCAGTATTAGGATTTTTTCTCTTTCTTTGCAAGGCAAAGTCAAGAGTTGGTTCAAATCCTTGCCTGATGCGAGCATCTCAGATTTCTAGCAGTTCGTCGAAGTTTTCCTCGACAGGTGGGTGATCAGATAGAACCCTTTCTTGATTATAGCAGAGTATAACCAGCTGGAAAGACTGCCAAGGGAGACAGTACAACATTTTTCTGCTAGATTTAATCAAGTTTATTATTCGATGCCAGCTGATATAAGACCTTCTCCTAGATCTACTCTTTTGCACTACCCGGGTGCTTTTGATCCGGAAATGGAATTTCAGCTGAGAGAAAGGAATATTGCAACACTTCAAGAAATGCATAACAGTGCAGTAAATGTAGAGGCTCATTTACTAATCTGAAGGGCAAGGTTGAAGGAAGAAGAGATGAAAAACATATATCCGGAGAAATCGACATCTCTAGAGGTAAATCTTGACATGTTGGTAAGTGCAGTAGAAGATATTATGCAAAATATCACCACAAGGAATGAGTATAATGTTCAAGCCCATGGCTCGATGATTGAAGAAGAACAAGTTGCTGACCCAAAACATTTGGTTTCTTATCCCAGTTGTCATAGTGATTGTTTTATAGATCATTTTGAAGAAGAGAGAGCTGTTGATATGATATGTATGCTTGATGATGAACTTTATATCGATGATTTTCCTCAGTTTGATCAGTATGATGATGATTATGTTCTCCAACCAAAAGCTAATATCGCAGATAAATCAGCAGCTATTTTGTGGAAGGAGGAAGTTCACTTTCAGCAGCTTGAGTACAGTGATCAACTGATGCATATCAGCTATGACAATGATGAGGAAAGTGCAGCAAATTTTGAAGTAAGTGAAGGATCTTTGCCTTTTTTTTTTGACTCGTTTCAGTTTATCAGAGATAACTTCCATGCAATCAGAAATCAACTGTCAACAAGTCTTGATTTGGACCATTTTGAGGGCAATGAAAACTTTGTTCAAGATTTCTCATATTCAGATTTGCAGCCCCCGAATGCCATTTATTTTCAAGTTGCATATGAGGACTTGGAAGCAGGCACACATGATCAAATGCTACAAGGTGACTCCGTACCATTTTGTTTTGAATCATTTCAGTTTTTGAAGGGTAAATTGCAGAGTAAATCTTCAAATGAGCAGCATGTAAGAAATCAACAATCTCTCAGGGTTAATGTTGAAGATGAGACAGATAGTGAAATTCTTGAGCAAGTTTTTAATGAGAAATCTTCCCCTGAAATGACTGATGAAATTATTTTGGATACAAAACCCTCCCTAGCATCAGATTTGCAGCCACCAAACGAAATTGAAGGCCAGATTACATATGAAGGCGTGGAAGCTGAAATACATGATTTAATGATGCAAGAGAATTATGTACCCTTTTGTTTTGAAACAATTCAGTTTATAAAGCAGAATCTTCGTAATCTCTCTAAAGCAAAAGATGAACAGTCAGTAGGATGTCATACAGTTTCAATGGATACATCGCAGCAATATTCTCAAGTTTTTTATGATCCTATTGCTCGTGTGTTGGATGATGTTTGCTGTAAAAATTCTTCTTCATTGGCTAACCATGTGTCAAAAAAGAATGTTGATAATAATCTTATTCCAAAGTCCCCTTCATTGTCTTGTTTAACAGATTGTTCATTGCAAAGCCCATGTCAAGGTTCATAGTCATATGAGGAGATTGATAAAGGAGACCTTTGTTCTGTTTGGAATCAGCAACAAAATTTGGCACGAATTTCAGGATTCTTTTGACAGCTTGCTGCAATCCCCAAAGAAAGACAGCACAGATGTGAGGAAAATCTTAATATCCAGCTATGAAGATTACTTGGACCAGAGCAGTAATGTGTTGATGGAAATCAATAGCTATGTTTATGAAGATCCTTTCGCAGTATTTTTGAAGTCATCCAGTCAACTCATGCTTTGCAAGTTTATCACCAGTCAACTTGATTCCAAGTTTCCGTGGGAGTTGCCTTTCGATTCTTCCCTTTTCCTGCGCATCAGAAAGCATTTGGGAAGAAACCAAATAGCAGTCAGGATGCTTACATGGTTGCATTGGTTGTTTCATTTCACTTGATCGGGTGGTGAAAAGAACAATTAGAGTAGGTTTGATGAATAAGCTCAATTGTGAGCATCTTTCCAGTTTGTTAGTTATGTTTATTCATGTTTGGTTTTATTATGGTTTTCAGTTTTCGAGTCAGAGTCAGTCTGCATAATGTCAGTTTTCGTGTTTTGATTCCATTGCCCAATGGATGAAGGCACTGTCTGCTTTTCCAAATATCTGCAGTCCTTGGCACCTCCAAGGAGCTACCATCCCCATTGGAGCCAATGTTATAGCCGGTCTTTTCATCCCTCCGTCAGAGATCATTTCTCTTATTGCATTTCATTTTTAGGTGTCCTATTCAGTTCATTCATCTGCACTCCGTTAGGGGGCATGCCATTATCTGACGGAAGGGCCTTCTTAGTCACACCCCTCATGCCTTATCCTGCTGGCTAAGGTCTGTTCATCAAATCAATTTTAAAGTCATTCATAGTCCTGTTTTGGCCTCTTGGCCAGCAAAGAGTCATTTTAGGGTTTTTAGGTCTTTTTAGGTCTAGGGTTTTGCAAATTTAGTCTTCAAAATGACTAATAATGCCAGCAGGCCAGAGGGAGGCCCAAAATAAGTTTTCATTTCAAAAATTTCACCGTCATATCGCTTGATCATGACTTTTCTTCAAAACTCTGTTTTGAAGAAAAATCATCATTTTATCTTTTGTAATAAATTTCCATGTAATTTTCAAAGTTTCTTCAGTTGTGAAATTCTTCGGTGCAGCCCTGGTCGCCTTTGCCGAATTTCCATGCTAGCTGTCCCTGCAAAAAGTAGCCAAAAGTTTCGTCATTCAGCTCCAAGATCAGAGGAAACAAGCAAAACAGAGTTATGTGAAAGTGCCAAAGTTCTGCAACACTAGGAAGTGGGTTTGTCAAAATGAAAAATCAAAACACATTGGTCTTTCCAAGTTCAAGCTCCATTTTCCCGCAAGAGTCATCAAAGAAGCCGAAGAAAATCATGGAGGGCGAAGTCAGAGTGTGAAAGCCAAACTATGGTGAAAGTGAGCTGCGCGGCGCATTGGGCAGCCAGCGCGGCGCACTGGGCAGGCGTGGCGCATTGAGCCGTCCTGTGCAGTGTAAAAATTACACTAGCGTGGCGCATTGGAGATGCACGACGCATTGGGCTGACTACGCGGCGCACAGGACAGATAGCCAGAATTTTGTCATTGCTTCATAAAAATCCAAATTGAATCGGTCTCCTTCACTCGAAGTGAGTTCATGTGTTCATCTATGGCCCATAACTTGTGCTTACTATTGGTTATGTCATTGGTTTTGAGAATTTGAAACACACAAAGGCCAAACCCTATCATTTTGTTGAAGTGCTCTCTTTGGGTTTGAAGTTGGTGTTTTAAAATTGATTGTGGTGCCAAACTTGTTTATTCCTCCCCTTACAGTTATAATATCAATTCAGTATATTTCCCATCTCCATAAATATCTAAAATTCATTACAGTACCTCCCCATTTCCCTATCCCAAATCATTTCATTTCCTATCATTTACATTTCCCATTTCACTTGAAAATTTCCCCAAATCCCAAAAATCAAGTGGCTGTCCCATTGTCTTTACATTTGTCAAATCACAAGTTTTCAAAAGGCATTCCACTTAAAAAAACTTCATTGTCCCCACTTCCCTATAGTCCCTCCCATATCACCACTTATTTGACAACAAAAATCAAAGACACCAAACTCTTCATATTCACCTCAGGCAAAATAGATGAAGAAGGCACTGAGGCGACATAAAAGGCATGATAGGCTCCAAATCTTGGCCGAAGCTTCATTAGCCGAGCACAGTACTTGATGAGGGGCCTTCAGTCCAAATTTCAAGGAATTTGGAAAAAAATTTGTCATTTTTGAATTTTTTGGTCACAAAACAGGTTTTCCTGCCCAACGCGTAGCGCCACCTTGCGCGCGCTTACGTTTGAGAGATCTTATGGAGGAAAACTTGATATTTTTGGATTTTTTATGGAAAATTATGCATTCTCAAGAATGGCCTAAGGATTTCATCAAGTTCTGGGTGGCCTAAAGGGTCAAAAACACCTTGAAAATGGCCTTTTTGCCACTTTTTGCACACACAGGAACAAGTCTTGGGAGATTGAACTTTTAGAGAGGCAAATGACATCCAAATCTAGAAATTCCACTTGGGTTGGAAAGTAGACAAGCAGGGATTTCCAAAGAGCTATCATGAGCTCAATTTGGACTTCGGGAAGTGCCTCAAAAAAAGCTCCAAAGTTGTGTTACGCATAGAGATTTTGGGCGCGGCGCATAGAGAATTTTGGCCTATTTTTCACTCTTTAGCTCAGAATTTCGCCCAGTTTTGACCAGTTTCAATTTTTGATGTAACTCTTGATCTATCTTGATGTAATTTCATGACCATTATGTAAATTTGGCACATTTTTACTTGTTCTAGAGGATTCATTCACTAAAAAGTGAAAATTAAATGAATGAATCAGTTTCCTACCATATAGAGGTAAGTTGTTTGATTGCCTAGATTTCAGTTTCTAGTTTAGAATTGGTTGAAACAGATCCTAGAAGGATGAGCTCTACCCCTAGTGGCATGGGAATGGGTTAGGCTGGTCTATATTATGTATTTTCTGAGACATTTTCAGGGTTGGACTCTTGGGAATAGTTTGGCACCTCATTGTATATTCATTTCAGCATTTTTGGCAAAGGAAAGACCAGGGTTTTGCAACACTTGTTGGGATCCTTGTGGCTCTGAGTTTTGATGATTTTTTTCTCCATGTAATTGTAATTTCATTAATGTTTTATGTATGCCATTTCCCTTCTCTTTGCTTCTGAAAATTAAACAAATGAGTAACTAAGGTAGAATTCATTAGTTTGTTGGTGCTCTGCCTTAAACTTTTGTTTAGTTTTATGTGTTTTCATCTGTTTGAAGAGGATCCTTGGACCCTCTTTCCCTCTTCAGCTCCTCAGCAGTCTTTTCTATCCATTCATTCAATCTAAGACATCAAAGCCATTGCCTTCCTTGCCCCAACTTGAACTCTGCAAGAATTTGGCCTCATCCCCAAGCCCAAAACTGCCTTTTTCTTTTTCCAACAAAAAACCCCTAAAAATAATTCCAAACTCGTTGATTAATATACCTAGCCTAAAATTTGCACTCATTTCAGTCATCTCAAGCACTATTGATGCATTTTTCTTGAGATTAACCCGGAGAGAGCCCTCTCCTGTTCTGGTAGGGCTAGCTACCAGACTGAGCGTGGTTTGGTGTTACCCTAAATCCCGCCTTCCTTTGGCCTAAGGTGGATTTAGGCAATAATAGCTTCAACTTGTCCATTTAATTGTGGATAATAAGGAGTAGAACTATCATGCGATAGTCCTAATTTGGCAGTCAACTCATTCATCATGTTATTGAGAAAATTCTTACCATGATCTATAACTATAGCTTGTGGTACACCAAACCGTGAGACAACATGATTGAAAAAGAACAATGTAGTTGTTTCGCCTGTGTTATTGAATGTAGGCATCGCTTCAGCCCACTTGGTAAAGTAGTCGACTATGAATATAATATAACCATACCCCCCAGCTAAACGAGGGTTGCAGGTCATGAATTCAATGCCCCATTTTGCAAATAGTCCCACAGTGATAACAAGATGCATTGGTGCTGGTGGCATGCATATTTTACGATCAAATATCTGGCACGCGTGACAACTTATGACCGCAAGGATGCAGTCGCGAAATATGGTTGGCCAAAAGTAACTAGCGCAGAGAATCTTCTACGCAGTATCATATCCGGACAGGTGTCCACCACAAGATCCAGCATGACAATCGTTTAGAACTTTCTCAACCTCCTCATTAGTGCGGCTCCTCCTTAAAATCATACCGACACCAAGACGATAAATTTTATTTCCGACAATCAGATAATCTTTGGCTTGGTATTGAATACGTCGTTGTTGTGATCGAGATTTATCAGGCCGGAAAGTCTGGGTTTGGAGATAAATGATAAAATCCCCATACCAAGGGTCAGATGACCCAATCACAAATAGAGACTCATCTGGAATTGATGGTTCTAATGTAATTTCAGTATAATCAGCGGGAACGTCACAGAGAAGCTCGGCCAAAAATAAAGACTTCTTTGACTTGGATTTGATGAATTTCAAATCAAATTCCTACAAAATTATGATCCATTTTGAATACTTTCCCCCAGCAATTGACGTGACAGAATGTTTTTCATGGGGTTGCAATCTGAAATTACAATTGTCTTCTGGAGCAGCATATAATGGAGAAATATTTGGACATCTTGAACGGCTTCCAAGGTGATTTTTTCGATGTATGAATACTTAACCTCTGCATCATTGAGATTAAGACTCAAATAATATATCAGATGTTCTATCCCATCTTCTTCTCGGACCAAAACCATAGCAATGGTCATATCTGTCATGGTGATATATAGGAAATAATCACTCTGATAATTGGGGGGATACATTAATGATGCTCGGATTAGGGTATCTTTAAGAGCATCAAAAGAATCTTGTGCAACCTTATCCCAATGGAAGGGAGTCCCCTTTTTTCAAGATACGAGTAAATCCTTTAGCCATTTAGGCATATTTGGGTATGAACCTCCTTAGGAAGTTAGCCTTTCCTTGAAATTTCTGTAATTGAAGTGACTTTGATGGTGTAGGAAAATCAAGAATGGTCTGTACCTTCAATGGGTTGATTCGAATTCCATATTTTGAAATGAATATCCAAGAAAACAACCAGAACCAACACAAAACAAATATTTGTGTGGATTGAGGTGTATATTGTAGTGTTGGCAGCGTAAAAATATAGCTCTCAAATGTATTGGGTGATCATTTTGTTTTCGTGAATGTGCGGGTAAATCGTCTAGATAAGGTTGAACAATGTGCTTGATGTCATTGAAAGCATAATCCATTGCTCTCTGAAATGTGGCCCCAGTGTTATTTAAACCAAATGGGAGTTTTTGATAAGAAAAATTTCCCCAGGGACAGATGAATGTTGTCTTATATTTTTCCTTTGGGCAGATATTGATTTGATTTTAACCAAAGAATCCATCCATGAATGAAAATATTTCACACCCGACACATTCGTCAATAATCTGGTCGATAAAGGGAGTAGGATAGTTGTCTTTTGGACAAGCAATATTGGCATCCCGATAATCGATGGACACCCTAATTTTCCCTTGTTTCTTCATGACAGGAACAATGTTGGAAACCCAATCAGTAAGCGGAATAGGGTAAATGAAACCAACACACACAAAAATTTCAACTTCTTCTTTGATGGCAGCATCCTTCTTTGGATGAACAGGACGAAGTGACATCATGGTACATTTTAATTATGTGTTCAACAATACTAGAATATATGTCTAGCATTTCCTCATAAGGCCAAGAAAATATATCTCAAAATTCATGAAAAATAGAGTGATAAGTATAGAGTTCAGATGGAGAACAAGACACACCGACATGAATATTTTCTACAACGTCGAGTTTGGTCGAAATATCGATAGAAATGGTTTCTTCAATATTTGTAAGTTTCACTCGGATTCGATGAAATTAATTGGAATAGAATTCGAAAAACAAGTAGAGATCGTAGGGTGATATAGTTATAAGATTATCTTTGTTGTAATCTTGAAGATGGGAACGATGATGATGATATTCGCATGGTTCTCCTTCTGGCATCATGGATTCCAGAATGCTCTCATCAGTCAAGGATGTGGATGAAAGAGGACCAGATGGAGTACCAAAATCTAATGAACAATCGACCCAAACGATCAGCGACGACTAATCATGATGCGTCTCCCAAGCCAAGTAAATTGATTACTATGCTAGCTCAATTGGGCTTGGCGGTCGAAATTCATCTAGTGTAACAACTTCAGAATCATTGGTAATCTTCCTTAAGTCATATGAAGTGGAAGATATCATGAAGCAAGTCTCTATTCTTGCAATTTCCACCAATATTGCAGGCAGCAGAATGTAAAGGCACCCATTAGGGAAGAATCATTTAAGAGTCCTACATCAATGTTTGGAAGTGTTAGCTGGGGTGCATGAACTAACAAAATTCTTCTAGATACCTGGGAACTAGAGGCAAAGAAGGAGAGTTTATTGATGACTGTTATAACACCTCTATGATGGAAGGCGATCATTCTAAAGTAAGTAGAGACGATCATAGTCACAGTGTATATCCATGGCCTTACAAGTAAAATGTTGTAGTCAAGGGGTCCGGAAATGACCTAAAATTCAACAGTTATAGTTTTTACCCCTAGTTCGACATGCAAGTTATTGATGATACCGAAGGCTTGTATGTACGACCATCAAAATCTTTCAACGTCATAGGCAATTGAGATAAGCAAGGCGAGCCATGTGATTTCTAGCAGTTTAGAGACAAAATACAAGTAGAGGCTCCCTCATAAATAATAGTGTGATTAACGATGTGATTGAGAACATTTACTTGGATCAAGAATGTTAATTCAGCTGGTAATTGTGGCACATAGCCCGTATGATTAAATACTACAAGATTGGAATCTATCGGGTCAATTCCACCACTTTCCGACAACAAAGCCTACTTCTGGGAGGCACAATTTTGAAGTACCTAAAGCGTCGACATAACTGAAGGTGACTGAGCCAAATATTCAACTATATTATAATTTTGAGTTGCTCGGGCTCAAGGATTGAATATTGATTTGTGGACGACTCCCTTTGGTGGCTTTATTGTTAACTCTGTAATAGTAATTAGCGGAATTGATTCGGTAGAAGGATTCATGGTCGAGGTAGTAGGTTGATGAGTAGCCTGACTACCATAATATTTATTTTGTGTAGACACCAAAACATCATTTTGTGGCTTTGTGACAAATAGCACAAGCACTTGGGAACTAGAAGCGGGATCTATAGTAACCATGTTTGTGTTTGGATTTGAAAAATGATTTGTCAACACAGCAGATGCAGTCGACGTATTTATAAATTTTGAGAGTTCGGCATGGTGAGGATAGTCTTGAACAAAGTGCTACTCATTCAAGCAAGGGTAACGAGGTTTCTGATTATTTCTAGATTTTTTATTAGATGATCGTTTCTGCGGGGTTGAATTTTTAATTTTCTTCGCTTTCCCCTTTTTCTTACTTCCAGGTTGTTTGTCACTTTTTCCTTTGTTAGATGACACAACATGAATTTCGGAAGAAGGTGCAGGATCAGATGCAGTGGATTTGTGAGTGTTTGAAGAACCGATAAAACCATCTCTAGCATGAGAGTCCTTACCAGATGGAATAGGAACAATAAAAATTTAATCGCAACGCATTTGGAATTTTCTCATAGAGCATGTCAGACTTAGTATAAATAAAATCTAAGTATTGGGCACAATCAATGACCTTCTCTTTAGTGATGACTCCACCTTTAGCTCCATCCTAGGTGATATATGGCAGCAAGGACTTAATATAACACTCAGCGAAGAGCTAATCGGGAAAAAATGTTTTAACCATTCGTCGACGATGACGCCACTCATGAATATGATCATAAATGTGAGTAGCAGTTGTATGTTTAAAATTGTTCGGTAGTTCCATTCCAGTTTCATGTCGTATGGGTAAATAAAATTTGGTTAAAAAGGTAGTGGCTAAGGCAGTGAAGTTATCAAATGAAGCTCGTGGTAGTTCAATGTACCAGTTCGCGGCCGAACCAGTGAGTGTACGCTGGAAAAGACGTAGTCTAATGGAGTCATCATTTAAGGAGTTTGATGAGCACCATAAATGATATGTTATAACATGCGTTGATGGGTATTCTCCAAGGTTTCCAATGAATTTAGGAATTTTGGAAGGTAATTTATGTGGTATCACCAGCCACCAAGGAGAATAGTTGATGGGATCATTGGTAAGTCGGTTTAAATCAGGAAATTCTAAAGTTGCGACACATGGAAACTGTCGATTCAATTCAAGTTAAGCATAACCATGATATAATGGAATTTCCTGGGAAGCAGGCTTTTGAGCACCAGCATAAGGCATTTGTTGTTGGTAACCCAGATAGGGGTTGTTTTGATGACCAAACGCTTGAGGGATCTGTTGACCAAGACCCGGGTAAGTTGTTTGTTGTTGGAATTGTTGTTGTGGCATTTGCGGTTGTGGCTGCCAAGGAGACTGCCCACCAAGATTATAGCCCAAACCATAATAGCTTAGACCCGGTTGTGAATAGGTAAGACCGATAGGTTCCTCTGACATCCCATAAAAGGGTAATCTGGCCCGTGAATTAAAGATTCCAGATACATGTGGTTGATGTAAAATAGCCAAAGGAGTTGGAGTCTAGAGGCCCAAACTTGAGGGTAATGGGTCGAGGGACCTGTTGAGCCTCAAAATTGTGCTTTCCTTCACTTCATTTTACCTCATTTTCCCTTGTCCATTGCTATCTTAGACCCAATTGATCAATAAATATAGTTAAAATTACTTCTAGAATGATTTACATGACTGACTTGCTAAGTTTTGTGATTTTTTCCATTGTAAAGCATTTTGGCCGGAACTAGCTGCAGAATGCAGACATTCCGTAGCTAACCGGCGATTCTGCAGATGCCTTCATGTTTGAGTATGTTTCAAGTGGCCTCTTGAGAAAAACCGCATATGGGCATGATCCACGTCATGTCTACATGGTTCGTTGCTCATCATGGAGGAAGAAACGAATTCTGGGTATGGTTTTGAACATGGGGAACACATTTAGGAAGGAAGACTTCTATTAGGACTGTCTCAGTCCAGATGTCTTTTCCTCTTCACGCAGCCACTTCAAAGAGTCCTAACGTGATTCCGATAAGGAAAGACAGCGTTCCTGAATTGTTGCCAATATTTTTATGTGCATTTGCTTTATAAACACTCGGGAGACCGAGAGCTATGTTAGAGATTTTATGTTAGATTTGCTGCTAGATTTTGTTTATACTCTGTGCTACATTTATGAAGACGCAGAGTGTTATGTTCAAACTATTTCATCTTTAATGGATCAAACCGTGTTGTTTTGAAGCGTGATTTAATTTGGAGTTGAATTTCGTCAAGTGGTAGAGGGCCCCTGCCTCTTGCACGGATTTATTTTGCGTAAATTAGATAAGTTTCCTAGCCGCCTTTACGTTTTGCATTTGAATTAATAGTTGTTTTAATTAGCTACTGTAGTCGTACTCATTCTAATTCTTCCACAAGAAGATGCTCTTCCAAAAGACTATAATGATGAATGTTGAATGACTAGAGTATTGTAGGATTAGGAGTTGAATTTATAATTGTTTTAACTAGCTACTGTAGTTATATTCATTCTAACTCTTCCACAAGAAGACACTCTTCCAAAACATTATAATGATGAATGATGAATAGCTATAGTACTGTAGGGTTTAGTTGTAGTTTTTGCTGATTCACTATCACAGTTACACTTGTTCTAATCACTCTTCCACAAGAAGAAACTCTTCCAAGAAATTCTTAAGAAGTTCAAGACATGACCGTGATAATGAATGATTTAGTTGTGTGTTTGTACTAAGTATCATCTCTGTTCTTTCTCTTAAACGCTTGCCCAAGACATCATAATGACGAGTAGGGTATGGATATGATATCTTAGTTTTTCATTCGCTTTCAGTCTATTTGCTTACAATTGCACTCAATTACACAGTCAGAATTGTTTTACCTCTTCCAAAAGAAGGAACTCTTCCAAAATATCACTAATGATGAACAAACAGATTGTGTAACTTCATAGAATAATGCATGTTAGCATAGTTAGAATGCTCTGAAGTTTCATTGCATTTAACTCATGTTCAATTACTTTGTTTCAAGTTTGATGATGACTTATAAGTTCAGCATTGTTCTAGATTAGTGGCATCTTAGGTTCATTCTTAGATTAACTCATTGCACTTGCACTTCATACTCAAATTGTCATCTATTGCACAATAGATTACTTCAGTTGTTAGGATTAACAAGATAGCCTTCATTATTCACAAACCTCTTCTTGTTCTAAAATCTACAAATGATCCATAATCACATGAACAGAAGATAACACCATTTTAAGGCCTGAAGTACTTCTGCAATTTCCTCATCATTTTATAAACAGAGCTCTTCCTCAAAAGCCTACTTTGGAAAGAAATCAATAAACTCTTGATTAAAGGTTTTGTGACATTCAATTAAATTGCAGAATAGAGATAGGAACTAGTTCTAGAATAGAGAATCTTATAATGATAACAATGATTTTCCTCTAAATATGTTTCAAATCTCTAATCAAGGACAAAATATTGTATCATTGTAAGTTAGTTGTTGCATTGTTTAGTTAGAGGATTTGCATGCTTAGTGATCATTTCTCAAGTTTAGTTTGTGTTTTGAATCATTTGTTTGAAAGTCATTATCAAGCTTTTCTTTTATTTAGTCATAGTTTAGATTCAGCTTAAGTGTTTCCAATTGCATTGCCATTTGTCATTCCATCAATTAGGCTTAACTCTGTTTTTAATCACCAGCTTCTTTCCACTAGCTTTCTAGGCATTTTCCTGCAAACATAAAACCCACAAAAGACCAAAAACATCATAAACACTACACACAACGCATTAGGAAACAAGCACCTAGGTACATACGGTACACTTCACTTCAGCAGTTTACAAACCCTGGTTGACAATTAAATGAGCTCAGTTTAGGAGACTAGATTGAGACCAAACATTTTGGCGCCGTTGCCGGGGAAGTGAAAACTAGGTAACCTTTGTTTCTTAGCATCCAAAAACAATTTTATGCGTAGGGAGAGAGATTCAAGAGGAAGATTTATAAGCAGCAGAGGCAGGAGTTTGATTTCTAGAACACCACTTGTTTCATCTAGATCCAGAGCTAGTACACCTTCAACTCAAACCAATCTTCCATCCTTTACTGATCCTGGACTTCTAGAAGATCTAAGGTCACCTATTCCATTAGAGAAACCTTCCACTTCATCCACTGAACCTGCCATAGAAGAAGATTTAAAAACTCTCGTTAGGAACACAAACCTTTCTACTTCCACAGGAGAGTCAACCATGGCAGAAGAAGGAGGGGGAGGAGTTTTTAATGGAGAACACACATTATTTGGAGGAGGAGGTAGAGGTAGAGGAAGAGGGGAAGGAGGAAGAGGAGAAGGAGGTAGAGGTACAGATGGAGGAAGAGGTAGAATAGGAAGCTCTTTTGGGTTCCCTATACTTGATGAAGAAACCAATACAACCATGAAAAACATTTCGCCCTCTGTCCTTCCAAACTTCTATGGACTTAAAACTGAAGATCCTGAAACTTTATTATTCGAATTTGAAGTGCTGTGTAGGACTTATGACTACCTACAGGATGCTCAAAAATTGAAATTATTTCCTTCAACTCTGAAGGGAGCAGCATTGAAGTGGTTTATGAGTCTAATCAGTAGTTCTATTAGAACATGGGAAGACATGAAACAAGCATTTCTAGAGAGATACTTGGATTATTGTATGTCGGTTAATCATAAGGAAGAAGTGTTCAAGATGTTACAAAAAGAAGATGAAAACTTAGAATATTTGTTGGAAAGATTTAATTACAACATCAAAAGGGCAAAAATGGAAAATCTAGATCAAGACACCTTAAAAGCTCTTTTGTTGAAAACAATTAGGGATGAATGGTTGGATATCCTAAATATGATGGGAAAAGGGGATATATCACAACTTACATTACCTGAAATATCTGAGTTATGTATCAACCTTTCCAGAGGAAAATCCAAAACTGTCAAAGGTCCAAGAGATCCTGCTCTTGCAAGGGCAAGTAAATCTGCTTCTGGGACAGTAAGTAGATCAAAAATAGGACATATGCTTGATGATTTTAAGTCTGACATCTTAGGGAGTCTTAGTGAACAAATAGACACCCTCAAGATACAAAACAAGCAAAAGGCTGAATCTGATGCCTTGACAATCTTTTGTCCCAAATGCAGAAAGAAACATGCCTTAAGAGAATGTCCTTTGGATGTAAAAGTTATAGAAACCTGTGTCATTTGTTCTGAGAAGCATGAGACCAAGAATTGTCCTTCTCTTCCAGGTCTCAAGGCTGTTTTTCAGGAAGAAATTCCTACAGATTCCACAGAGTCTCTTAATTTTGTATCTAGAAGACCTTGGCAGGGATCTCAGACACAAGGATTCCATGATCAAATGTATAATCAACCTCCACCTTGAAATTCTTGGCAGCAACCTTGGCCCCAATTTCAAAATCAATCGCAATCTTGGGCACAAGGAACACAAAGTCCCTATGGAAGATACTCTCCATATTATCAGTATCCACCATCCTATCCACCATATCCACATTTTTATCCTCAAAATCCTCAGCAAAATTTCCCTCAAAATCTTCAACAAAATTTTCAACAAAATCCTCAACAACATCATCAGAACCAACCACATCAAAATCAACCACTTCCATTACCATTCCCTCAAAAATCCAATCAATTGCCAGCTCAGCCCATACCAAACCCCAATAATAAGAACCCTCGGAATACATACATGATAGAAGGACAACAATTTCCAACTTATTTAATTACTCCTCTAGACCTTAGTGATGTTCAACTTAGGTCTGGAAGGATACTTGAGAAGAGGAAACCTTCTGTGATCATACAAGAACAAGATAATTCTGAGGAAGACTCCCTACGGGTTAATAAAAGTCTTGAGGAAGACACAACCTTTCAAGACCAAAACATTGAAAAACTGAAACAAAAATATCCAATAAATCCAACTCATGTATTAGAGCAACCATCCACATCTACTTCTATACCTCCCTTCCCGGAAAGATTACAAATTGATAAAGGTGTAGAAAAACAAATCATGGTGCCTAATTATGATTTCTTGGATGAATTGAGAAATGTTTTCATTAAAATTCCATTATTGCAAGCCATCAAGGAAATCCCAATTTTAGCCAAAACAATAAAGGAGTTGAGTATGAAGACAACAAGAAAAAGAATAAGAGAAACCAAGAAAATTCAACTGGTAGGACAAATAGCAGACATTATGATGGGTAAGATTACTATTCCAAAGTACCTTGACCCGGGAAATCCAGTTGTCAAAATTCACATCAATGGAATTGAAATTCAAAACACACTCATTGACTTAGGAGCAGCAATAAATATCATGAGTAGACAAATCATGGACAAGCTGAAACTTCCTAATCTTCTCTTTACACCCACACTATTACAATTAGCAGATAGATCTGTGATCAGACCAGATGGGGTAATAGAAGATATTCCAGTGTCCCTAGATTCTTGGGAGTACCCTGTGGATTTCCTGATCCTGACACCCAAGAATAATCTAGGAGGCCATCTTGTTATACTAGGAAGACCTTGGTTGGCTACAGCTGATGCTTTTATTAGTTGTAGGTCCGGTGATATGTATATTTCTGATGGTAGTTCAACAAATAAATTCACTTTATATCCTCCAGCTAGGACAATTACAGATCTAGATGACACTCAATGGATAGAGGATGAAGAATATTTACAACCACTCTTCACAATTTCATAAATTAGTGAAGATAATCAAATTTTGAATACTCTAGAAAATTTTGAATCCTCTCTAGAACACAAACATGAATCATTTCAAGAGGGATCCAATATCGAGTTTTTGTCATCTAGGCAGATGTCTCTTCATTCTATGGACAAATTTGGCAGCTCTACAAGTGAAATTTTTCCAGGCAAAACCTTGAACATAAACAAAAACCTAGAAAAATCTCAACAAGAAGAGTTAATCAAAGTATTACAGAGACATTCTTTTGCATATGCATGGGAATACACTGACATGAAAGGGATAAGTCCCAAGACTTGTACTCATCACATCTATATAGAGGCAAATTGCAAACCAATTAGACAGCCTCAAAGACGGATGAATCCAAATCTTAGGGAAATTGTCAAGGAAGAATTACAAAAATTGTTAAATGTTAATTTCATCTATCCGATTTCAGATAGTCAGTGGGTTTCTCCCTTGGTGATTGTGCCTAAGAAAAATGGAAAATGGAGGGTGTGTGTTGACTACCGAGAACTGAATAAAGCTACTCTTAAAGACCATTTTCCCTTACCTTTCATAGATCAAGTATTAGATACATTAGCTGGAAAAAAGTACTTTTCATTCCTAGACGGGTTTAGTGGTTACAATCAAATCCAAGTAGCACTTGAAGACCAAGATAAAACCACATTTACTTGTCCTTGGGGTACCTATGCCTACCGAGTATTTCCATTTGGGTTATGCAATGCACCTGCAACATTCCAAAGGGCAGTATTAGGAATTTTTTCTGATCTGATACATGACTGTGTAGAGGTGTACATGGATGATTTCACAGTCTATGGGGATACATTTGAAGAGGCTTTAGAAAACTTGGAAAAATTCTTAAAAAGATGTCAAGAAGCAAACCTTTCACTTAGTCATGAAAAATGTTTTATGATGTTTACTGAAGGTATTGTTTTAGGGCACCACATTTCAGGGGATGGGATTAGAGTTGATGAAGCAAAAGTTGAAGTTATTTCTAACCTATCCATTCCAAGTTGTCAAAGAGATGTAAGAAGTTTTCTAGGATTTACGGGGTACTATCGAAGATTTATAGAAAACTTCACCAAAATAGCATCTCCTCTCTTCAAATTACTCACCAAAGATTGTGAATTTAAGTGGACTTCTGATTGCCAGTTAGCTTTTGAAACCCTGAAAAGCAAAATTTCTGAAGCACCTATATTAAGGGGACCTAACTGGAAGTTACCTTTTCATATCTCGACAGATGCTTCCGATACAGCTCTAGGAGCAGTATTGGGACAGAAAGATTTGATTCCCTATGCCATCTATTATATCAGTAAAAATTTGACTCCTGCAGAGTTAAACTATACTGTAACTGAAAAAGAGATTTTAGTTGTTGTTCATGCCATAAACAAGTTTAGACACTATATAACAGGCTATGAAACTTTTATTCACACTGATCATTCTGCCATTAGATACTTAATGAATAAATCAATCACTAATGGTAGAGTTATAAGATGGTTGTTATTATTGCAAGAATTCAACATTACTATTCTAGATAGGCCTGGAAAACAAAACACTGTGGCTGATTTCCTATCTAGAATCCAAAATATCAAAGATGACACTCCGGTTGAAGATCAATTTCCTGATGAATATCTTTTTGCAATCTCTACTCAAACTCCATGGTTTGCTGATATTTCTAATTATTTAGTTTCAGGAAAATTTCCTTCAATTATGAATGCAAGGGATAAAAGAAAAATCATTAATGATAGTGCAAGATATTCATGGGTCGCTAATGAGTTGTACAAGACAGGTCCGGATTTGATTATTAGAAGGTGTGTTCGTGAAGATGAGATGCCTGAAATTCTCAAGGCATGTCATGATGAACCTTGTGGCGGACACTTTGCAGATAAGAGGACAGCCTATAAGATCCTTAATTTAGGATATTATTGGCCATCTTTTTTTAAAGATGCAAGGGAGTATGTAAAAAGGTGTGACAGTTGCCAAAGGGTAGGGAAACCTTCTTCTTCAGGTGAGATGCCATTACAACCTCAGGTACACATTGAACCTTTTGAAAAATGGGCTTTGGATTTTGTAGGACCTATTAGTCCTCCATCAAGACAAAAGAAATATATATTGGTTTGCACTGATTATGTTACTAAGTGGGTAGAAGCTAAACCATTACTTGTTGCTAATGAATCATATGTAGTTACTTTTCTTTTTTAGGATATTTTTACTCGTTTTGGTGTCCCAAGGGAAATTGTTACAGATCAAGGAGCTCAATTTACATCAAGGCTAGTGGAGCAAATGATGGAGAAGTATAAAATCAGACATAGAACATCCACTCCTTATCATCCACAAGCAAATGGTCAAGTGGAATCCACTAATAAGGTCATTGAAGGAATTCTAACAAAGACTGTTCATCTACATAGAAGAGATTGGGTAGATAGGCTTCCTGAAGCCTTGTGGGCCTATAGAACTACATGGAGAAACACAACAGGCCATACTCCTTATGAGCTTGTTTATGGGAAGCAAGTTTTGTTTCCTATAGAGTTCCAAATTCAAACATTCAAGATGGCGGTTCAGCTAGGACTTGATCTAACGGAGGCACAAAAGCATAGACTGGAGCAAATTAATGAATTGGATGAGATCAGACAAGATGCAGTTCAGAAAACAAGTCTAGTCCAACAGCAAAGGGCTAGGTGGCATGACAAATACATCAAGGAGAAGAAATTTAAAGAGGGTGACTGGGCTCTCTTGTTTGATTCAAAATTCAAGGATTTTCAAGGGAAATTTCAGACACATTGGCTTGGGCCATATGAAATTGTTGAAATTTTTGATAATGGGGCAGTCAAAATTAGAACTATAGATGAAGAAAAGGTCACTTTTCTTGTGAATGGTCATAGACTGAAGCTTTACCACAAGCCACTCTCAAGGGAAGAGTTTTTCAAGAAGTTCCAAGGAAGTAATGATGTGAAGTTAATGAAGAAGAGTCCCTCTTCTTCATCAACTTGATTAAATTTTCTGAAGCAGTTCTTTTAAAAAAAAAAATAAAAAAAAATAAAGGTATAAACATGAAAACCAATCATTGATTGACATGTTTATACAGAAAAGATAGGGTGAAAATCAGAGTCTCTCTGACACTCTAACTTTTCCCATTTTTGTTTTTATAAACAGCTGTTACAAAAATCATAAGTTCAGTTCCATAGTGCTTATGATTCATTTCATTTCATTTCACTCCATCCACTTATTCATCCATACTCCATCTCATCCATCATTCATATTTCACTCCATTCCACATTTCATTCATCTCATTCCTTCTTCCATCCATTTCATTTTCATATCAAAATACAAAATTTGATATCTTACTGTAAGTGAATAAAACATGTCATGAATTGCAGTACAGTCCTTATGTTATTTCACTCCATTTCATAAACTGAATCCATTCCATTTCATCATCCACTTCATACATATCATAATCCATCATCCATTTTCATTCATACCACATAACATTTCACCCATATTCCAAAAACACTCCATTTTCATGATTAAAGTGCTCTACAGGAACATTCTGCAGCTCAGTGGACATTCTACAGCTGATCAGCCTTTCTGCAGCCAGACAGTCTTTCCGCAGCCACAAACCCTGAAGGCATCAACCAACAGACATCAGAATTGCAACAAAATGACCCAGTGTATTCATGAATCAAAAGCATCAAGAAAATTATGAAGACTCCTCCAAAGATGAACAAGAAGACAAAGGCTAAAAAAAAAAAAATCAAATGAAAGGCAGAGGTAACAAGTTTAAATTATAATTGCATTTCATAAAAGTTTAGCATAGTTTAGTTATGGATTGTTCGAAAAGGTTGTTTTAATTTTTTTTATTGATCAACACCAACAAACCCTCTACAGACTTTGGATTAAAATCTTCCATTTCAAATTTCATATCCGATATCATTTAAGCGGTTAAAAAATGGCCGAGGTATTTGAATTTTCCACGTCTCTTAACCAAATCATTCAATGATGATTTCCTCTGCCGTCGTAAAATCATCCGCCATCTCTTCAATCATTAATACATTCCCTCCACCTCACTCCACTACTTCATTCCGTGACCACTGCCATAACTTCATTCTGTAGCCGGCATTCCATTCCGAAGACAGAGATATTATTATCACCGAGAACAGAGCCAAAGGATATCAGTTTGAATAGCGTTGAGCATTGTAAACTCAGAGCAGAGCAAAAAGGTAAATTTGAAAGCATAACAGCGTGAGAATTTGAAGCCATTTGATTCCGTGGGTATACAAAGTATCATTGTGGGCAGAGTTTGAGCATTCTTACTATAAACACAGAAGTGTAGCAGCGTTGAGTTTGAAGTCTTTTGCTACCAGAGACAGAGGTATTGCAGTGTTGAAATTGAAACCATTTGCTACCAAAGACAGAGGTATTGCAGTGTTGAAATTGAAGTCTTTTGCTACCAGAGACAGAGCTGTTGCAGTGTTGAATTCGAAACCATTTGCTACCAAGAGCCAAAGGTATTGAAGTAAAGAAGTCGAAGCCAGTTGTCACTGTCAAACAGAGACGTATCAATCCAAAGTTCAATTGTCAACAGAGGCATATCAGCCAGAGGTTTTGAAGTTGTTGCCACTATAAATCAGAGGTATGTCATTCCAAAATTGAAGCCATTTTCATTTAGAGCTTGAAGCCATTTCAATCCGAAAGTGAAAGTCATTGTTTTGTGGGTAGAAGAGTGTTAATTTGATATTGAAAAAAAAAAATCATGGGTTTCATCGTAAGGACTGAACCAGTGGGTTCAAAATATTTAGAAGGCTACCCACAATGCAAAGAAATGTTACAAAAAATAGGATGGCTTCAATTTTTGGAGAAATTTAATGGCTTCCACAAGGAAGTCACTAAAACATTTGCAAGATCATTTCAAGGAACCGAAGTTGAAGTAGGTGATGTTAAATTTACTGTCACTGAAGTTTTCATTGCAGAGGCTACAGGATTACTCAGAACTGGAGAGAGATGGTTTAAAAATAGAGAATTCCACAATGACTCCTGGAAACAAATTTTAAAATCACCAAATATGGATGTCAGTGTATTCAAGAAAGGAATTCCCAGTTCTGCATTGAAAAACAAATGGAGAAACATACTACTTCTTTTGCAAAAATTTATTACATGTGAGGGTAGATATGGGACATTTTATGTCTACCACATTAGACTAATGATGCATTTCTTGGGGGAAGACTTAAACCTACCATATTTCTTGCATCAAAGTTTGAAGAAGATGGCTTCTTGTGTTCAGAGAAGAGTTCAATTTTTAGAGACAACCCTATATCATCATGGTTTGGTCAAAATTTTGATTGAGCATCATCTAGCTAAAACAAATGATACATGGGATGATTTCTTAATAAGAAATCATTTTGAAGAAGCAAAAGAACCATCACCTGAACCACAGCCTACAAAAAGAAGTAGGAAATGGAGGGCTTCAAAAGTTGAAATTGACAAACCAGCCCAAGAGAGCAGTGAGGAAATCATTTTGGAGAAGTTGACTCGAATCAAGAGGCAACTTAAGGAAGAAAAGATAATCAAGGAATCTACCACAGAGAAAGGAGAGGGATCCTCTCAGCCTAGGAGAAGCCACGGATTAAAGGGAAAACTGAAGAAAACACCAATCAAACAAACAGGGGTAATCAATATAGAAGATGAAGAAACACCCATTGAAGAGGATGATGAAGAGGATTTTTATGAAGGAACCCCTGAAATTGATCCTGCTCAACAGGAAATTTATGACTATGTGGAAACTTTAGAGAGGACAGCTTCAGAAAGCAGAGAGAGAACCCCCAGTCCTCCACTGTCTGAAATTGATATATTAAGAAGGGATAGGTATGAGTTGGAATTGTTGAATATACACATCAAAAATGAGAATGAAATTCTCAAAGATCAAATCAAGCTCAAAACTGATATGAACTCAACCTTATCCCTGCATATAGACAAAGTGGAGAGGACCAATGAGAAGTTGAAGACAAGGAACAAAAAGCTAATCAGGGCACTCACCAACCTAAGGTTCAAACTTGTTATCAAGAAACCCAGAAGACCTCTAGCTTCCAGACAAAGGAGAAGGAGAGGATTAGATGTCATTGCAGAAGCCTCTGAGTTCATAGGATAATTTGCATGAGGACATGCAAAGAGACAGCAGTGGGGGTATGTTGAGCCTCAAAACTGTGCTTTCCTTCACTTCATTTTACCTCATTTTCCCTTGTCCATTGCTATCTTAGACCCAATTGATCAATGAAAATAGTTAAAATTACTTCTAGAATGATTTACATGACTGACTTGTTAAATTTTGTGATTTTTTCCATTGTAAAGCATTTTGACCGGAACTAGCTGCAGAATGCAGACATTCCGTAGCTAACCGGAAATTCTGCAGCTGCCTTCATGTTTGAGTATGTTCCAGGTGGCCTCTTGAGAAAAACCGCATATGGGCATGATCCACGTCATGTCTACATGGTTCTTTGCTCATCATGGAGGAAGAAACGAATTCTGGGTATGGTTTTGAACGTGGGGAACACATTTATGAAGGAAGACTTCTATTAGGACTATCTCAGTCCAGATGTCTTTTCCTCTTCACGCAGCCACTTCAAAGAGTCCTAATGTGATTCCGATAAGGAAAGACAGTGTTCCTAAATTGTTGTAATTATTGTTATGTGCATTTGCTTTATAAACTCTTGGGAGACCGAGAGCTATGTTAGAGATTTTATGTTAGATTTGCTGCTAGATTTTGTTTAAACTCCGTGTTACATTTAAAGCGATTATTATTTTCAAACATTTCATCTTTAATGGAAATGAGCCATTTTTGTTTTGAAGCGTGATTTTAGTTGGAGTTGAATTCCGTCAGGTGGTAGAGGGCCCCTGCCTCTTGCACGGATTTAGTTTGCGTAAATTAGATAAGTTTCCTAGCTGCCTTTACGTTTTTCATTTGAATTAATAGTTGTTTTTATTAGCTACTGTAGTCGTACTCATTCTAACTCTTCCACAAGAAGATGCTCTTCCAAAAGACTATAATGATGAATGTTGAATGACTATAGTATTGTAGGATTAGGAGTTGAATTTTACTAATTGTTTTAACTAGATACCTATAGTTATATTCATTCTTTCTTCACACGAAGACACTCTTCTGAAAGATTTACTAATGATGGCCATTGAATAGCTATAATCTTGTAGGGTTTAGTTGTAGTTTCTTGATTCACTATCTGCTGATTATAACAATTTCTAATCACTCTTCCACACAAGAAGAAACTCTTCCAAGAAATTCTTAAAGTTCAAGACATAGTAGTGATAATGAATAGATTTAATTGTGTGTTTATACTAAGTAATAAAATACTTCATTCTTCTCTTAAAGCACATGAGAGACATCATATTAGTGGTGTGGATATGATATCCAGTTTTTCATTTAACTTTGATCTATTTGCTTACAATTGCACTCAATTACACAGTCAGAATTGTTTTACCTCTTCCAAAAGAAGGAACTCTTCCAAAATATCACTAATGATGAACAAACAGATTGTGTAACTTCATAGAATAATGCATGTTAGCATAGTTAGAATGCTCTGAAGTTTCATTGCATTTAACTCATGTTCAATTACTTTGTTTCAAGTTTGATGATGACTTATAAGTTCAGCATTGTTCTAGATTAGTGGCATCTTAGGTTCATTCTTAGATTAACTCATTGCACTTGCACTTCATACTCAAATTGTCATCTATTGCACAATAGATTACTTCAGTTGTTAGGATTAACAAGATAGCCTTCATTATTCACAAACCTCTTCTTGTTCTAAAATCTACAAATGATCCATAATCACATGAACAGAAGATAACACCATTTTAAGGCCTGAAGTACTTCTGCAATTTCCTCATCATTATAAGCAGGCTCTTCTCGAAAAGGCCACTTTGGAAAGAAATCAATAACTCTTGAGTAAAGGTTTTGTGACATTCAATTGAATTGCAGAATAGAGATAGGAACTAGTTCTAGAATAGAAGATCTTATGATGATAACAATGTTTTTCCTCTAATTATGTTTCAAATCTCTAATCAAGGACAAAATATTGTATCATTGTAAGTTAGTTGTTGCATTGTTTAGTTAGAGGATTTGCATGCTTAGTGATCATTTCTCAAGTTTAGTTTGTGTTTTGAATCATTTGTTTGAAATTCATTATCAAGCTTTGCTTTTATTTAGTCATAGTTTAGATTTAGCTTCAGTGTTTCCAATTGCATTGCCATTTGTCATTCCATCAATTAGGCTTAACTCTGTTTTTAATCACCAGCTTCTTTCCACTAGCTTTCTAGGCATTTTCCTGCAAACATAAACCACCAAAAGACCAAAAACATCATAAACACTACACACAACGCATTAGGAAACAAGCACCTAGGTACATACAGTACACTTCACTTCAGCATTTTACAAATCCTGGTTGACAATTAAATGAGCTCAGTTTACGAGACTAGATTGAGACCAAACAGGACCCACCTGAGACAGTCGAGGTACAACCAACTGAACTTGTAAAATGGGTAATGAAGTATTAACATGTGGAGTATATGTAGGTGCAATAGGTTGAAACAGTTGGTATGAAGGCACAACCGTTTGTGGTTGAACGGGAAAGATAGGCTCCCACTGACAAATAGTCATTCCAACATTTGGGTGACCATAAAACGACAGATTACTATCAAAATGGGTGACCATAGGTTTCCCCCCAGCATGAGGAGTATAATAAGATGGAATATATTGTTCTCCAAATGGTGGGAGTCCAGTCGAGATTGAATTGAATGGAATGTACCCAAATGTACCAGCTTAATGGTGCACTGAAGATGTGTATAAAGGATCAATTCGTTTAGTACTCGTCAAAGACGTACCAGATAAAATACCATAAAATGACATCGGTGAATTGCATGGATTTGAGGATGCACCAGAGTAGGTTCCAGATAATGATTGTTAACCCAGTGGGACGAAAGGACCACCATAAAGAGTGACTCTGGTGATGTGGTAAAAATCGACGGAGTAGCAACGGTAGATGTTGTCACAACTGTAATAGATGGTACGGTCAGAGATGTTTACTCAACCATGATCAAATGACCCATTGTATAACCTACAGGATCTACGGTAACTTGAATTGAAATAGGATCAACAAAAGCCGGGTAATTCAATCGAGGAATAGACTCGTAAAGCTAAAGCCCCAATCCAAAATGAATTGGATTTTAAGGGTGTGTTTCTTGTTGAGGTTCTTCCTCAATCGAAATCAAACCAGGTGGAAGAATTTTGTCTTCAAACCCGAGATATATTTCAGGTGGTTGATTGCGTGAAAGGGAAGACTCAATGGCTACAATCAACTGAGGAGCGACCGATACGAGAACAACTTCAAGTTGTTCGACTTCGGGATCTAGATGTTCTGGTAAAAGAACGATGGGATCTAGATCAACTTCCAATTGTACAACGTCAGGTTCTAGAGGCATGGTCTCACTGATTGGATGTACATTGTCCACAGGTAGATGTGAGGACTCCATTTCAACGACAGTGGATAAACTAGGATGTGTAGAAACTTCTCGAGACGACTTTGGTAGATGTGATGAAGATGACGCACCAGAGGTATTGATGATATTGGTTTCTGTTACAACATTTTTTGGTCATCTAACCTTTTATCATTAGATGAAACCAAGTACACCATGTAAGACCAATTTTACCCTAAGTAAAATTACTTTCACTATGTGAAATAACTTAGTAAAACACCTTTATTAAGTTGTTTATGGTCTAAACAAGAAACCCCAAAAAGGAAATAATAAACAAATCTACATTTGTTTATATTTCCTGGTCATATTTAACCCAAAACAAGGAAATTAATTAAATAAATCATTATTTATTTGATTATTTCCTAGGAATAAGTTATTTAAATCATTATTTAAATAATATTCCTAGTTAAATTTGACTAAATCATTTTTAAATAATTAAATAAATCATTATTTATTTAATTATACTCCCACCATTTCCCTAAAATAATAAATAAATCATTTATTTATTTATTGTTTATAAATAAAGGAATTGACCCAAGTCAAAAAACCTTTTCCCTCCAACAAATATAATAAAATATTCCCAAAGGGTGGTTCTAGAATTTGATTAATAATATTTTATTCATGCACCAAGTTCTAGATAACCCTAATATTTCATTATAAATAGAAGGGTTTTCCCCATTCATTAGTCACCTCCATTGCATTATATCACTCTTGATCTATACTTGGTCACATTTTCCATTTTTGCCTTTTGAGCTCCCTTTGAGTTCTATGTTTGTCTGGGTTTTCTACACCAACAATAGAGAAATTTTAGATCTGAAATTTTGAAGACTTTCAAGAACCCATCCCATTGAGGAGAATTGGAAAACTCCTTTCTTGTTTTCCTCTCAGGTGCCCCTTCTTAATATAATATAAAAATTCTTTCAAACACATTGTTCTTGTCCTATCTATTGGATGCATGGAGCCTCATTTTACTTTATCTTCTTAATGTCTTATATGCTTAGATCTGGATTTGTGCAGCATTATTTGGATCACCTAATTGCAGATTTAAAGATATTTGGCAGCCATAATCGATGTTAGGGCTATTTTTTATGCGTAGCTAAAGTGGTCTTTTATGACAAAATATTCATACTAACAATTTGCGACTCCACACGGGTTTTTGTGACCGCTGTCGTTTTATATATTCCTGCATATCCAGATGTTTCAGACCCTAGTGTTTCTCTTTCGTTCTCTGTTTTTCATATTTTTGTGGTTCTTTTCACCTCTAAAACCCTCAAACATTAAAATTTTTAACTTTCGTGTGTTTCTGGCCCTATTGCGTAGGTGACAGATATCAACCGCAGCTGAGACGACAATTTTTTCTGAAATCTGCCGCCGAGAGACCCGAATCTGTAGGTCGCACTTATCAACCCACAAACTGCAACCTGGCCTTGAGGTCGCACTTTCCTGCTCCAAACCTGTGACCTGGACTGAAAACAGATCAGAACCTGCGACCTTCACTTTTTCTGCAATTTTCCAGCACTTTTTCTGGGTTTGTCTAAAGCTTCTGTCAAGGTTTTCCAGCCTCTGTCTTCCTTCCGTTTAGACCTGTTTCTGATCTGTTTCACTCAACTAAATGGGAATCTTGTCCCTTAGGGCTCTAGTACCCTCCACTTTTTGTGGGAGAGTTTTCGTTGTTTCAAAAGTCTGAATTTCCAGAGTTTCAGCCTTATTTCTTTCAGATCTGATACCTCATTTTCATATCCCTACAAATAAGCTCTTATCCCTTTCAAATCACCTCATATAGTTTTGTTTGGGTTCATTTCTAGGGCCACCTCCTTGTCCCTTCTACCTTTAGATGATCCCATCCTTTCTAGCAGCAACCTTGCCTCTACGTCTTTGCTGTTCTCTGCACCTATTTTCAGCAGAGTTCCCCTTTAGATCCCCATTCCTCCCGACCTTAGATCTATTGGCCTCGTTTTAGCGTGCTTTGATTAGATTTTTTCCCTCTTACAGACTATTTTTGAGAGACCCACCTTCTTGGGTTATATTGATGCATTGATAGCTGTTAATTTTCTGTTCTTTCAGTCTTATTTATTGCAGATTTATTTTCAGTTACACATCACACTTTTTCTTTTACTCTCAAAACTTCTGGGTTTAATAAATTAAAATTAACGCACGCCACACACTGACCCTAAGTGAAGAAGAGCCTGGTTAACACCGCCTGGAAAAGACTTTAAAATCAATTGACACTGCACCTCTCTGCCCTTGTTTCGACATTGACCTCACTTGATTTTGCACCTCCCTTCCCTTGTCACTTTTTCTTCTTCCCGTCATCATTGCGCCTCCAAGGCGTTTGTCTCAGAGACTTCTTGGCCTTCACCCTCAGTTTCTGATTGGTCAACTTCTTCCTTCCCGTCGTCGTCGAGTAAGTCCTCCCCCGATTCCGCACTCCGACTCTTCCTTTGATTGTTCGGGTTCTCCCCCTACTCCTGGTTCTCCCCCTGTTACCTTCACCATGTCTAGTTCAGGACCTAGCGCTAGCAGCAACCCCAATTCTACTGCTGGGTCCGTTTCTAGTGGAACCACTACAAGACCTACCTCAACTACCCCGTTGCTCCCTTATATGGCCGGTCTCAGTCTCCCAGACTTCAATCAGTTGATCAATGATCTTATTCACCACGATGTCAGTTGGCCTACTATGCCAACCAAGCTCCCCTCTGACATTCCCAAGTTTGAAGGCCTTGCTAGTGAATATCCCTCCAACCATATCCGATCTTTCCACATGTGGTGTTCCTCCAATTCCATCACCGATGACTCCATCTGTCTTTGATTGTTCCAATGCACGCTTACCGGCGAAGCTTCTAAATGGTATGTTGATCAAGCCACCTCTTCCCATACCACCTTTGCGACCATTGCCCAAGCCTTTTTATCTTATTTCCAACTCCCTCTCTGATACTACACTGGTACGGAACTCTTGAATTCTTTTCGCCAATCCTCTTCGACCCGCCTTTCCACTCATGTCCAGGAATGGCAGAGAAGACGAAGCTTATGTCGAGCCCCCACCTTTGAAGATTGGTTTTACATGGATTGGTTCCTTCTCTCTCTCTTACCTCCCATTGGCAAATATGTCGCATCCCACTTTCCTCAAACCGAAGAAGCCGCCCTCCAAATAGCCTTGAAATATGACCTTATCTATGCTCAATCTAGTTATGTTTATACCGTCCTTCCTGACCTCCCCAAACCCGGTGGCCCTAACGCCCTGAGGGCATCTCACTCTGCCGACAGTATCGTTGGAGCTCTTTCACATACCTCTGCTCAACCTCTTATGTGCTATGGTTTACCCCCAGGAGGGGCCAACACCTCCATCCCTTTTCCCCCTCCCGGTAACATCTATCTAGGATACGGCATGCCTCATCCTTTTTCCCACACTCCTGCTTACCTCAATGTTACCCATCTTAACCCTTATCCTTACCCACAGCCTAGTGTCCCAGCTCCTCCAACATTTGGACCTCTCCCTCCCTTGCCTCCTCCACCCCAACAGCCACACTTACTTCCCCCTCCAGGGCAATTATTTGCACAGCAGGGCGCGACTAATTCTCCCCCTTCTCAAAGAAAGAGGAGAGGCAATCCATCTGCCCCTGGTAATCGTGGATCCAATCCTTCTAGCATTTATTCTAACACTGCCAACCAGCGACAGGGTTCTCAGCCCAAGCCGGATAGGCCGCTTCGCACCAATAAGACCTGTTCATGTTGCGGTGTTTATGGTCATTACACTCACAATTGTCCCCTATTATCCCAGATGCGGCAGATGTGGGAGTCTCAAACCACCATGCGGGGAAAACACTCCTCCCCTCCTGTCCCTCCCAATACGGCTACTTCTCAACCCGTTGTGTTTACCGATCCTTTCCCTCAACAAGGATTCGTGGCTACTCAACCACCTCATGCCCCGGTAACCACTCCACCTTCCCCTTCTGGTTCCTTCGATTACCAGATCCTCATGATGGCCTCTGACCAACCTCTCACAGTCGACCTTAACCTTCAAACTCGGTCTCGTCAGTACTCCACACCCCCCGCTCCGTCTGTCACTGAGCCCCATATTTAGGTCCTACTGAGCCTTTATTGACACCCAATGGTCCCTTACAAATCCCTCTACCCAAAGCTGAGGTTCACACCAAGATTCCTAAGGGCCCATTACGCCGAAATGCTGCCTCTGGATGGGCTACCCATTCATATAGCATAGTATATGATCTGGCACATTCTCCTACTGCCATTTCAACACTGGAACTCCTCCAATTGTTTCCTTCTCAAAAGAAGGCTCTAATATCTATCGTGGGTGTTGTAGATCCTGCTGATGACCAATTGATTATTTTCGATGCCCGTTAGTCTGACCATCCTCCACTTCCCGCTTCTGTTGCTTTCCAAATCCCAGTCAAAATCCGTAATGCCAGTGTCGCTCGATGTATTATTGATGAGGGGGCATCTACTTGTGTGATGTCTGCTTCGGTTTGGAAACAACTCGGATCTCCTGAGCTGGCCCCTTCCACAATCACCCTTCGTGCGTGGGATGGCCATGCCTCCCAGCCCATTGGCCTATTCCGTAATTGTCCTATCACTCTTGCGGGCAAGACTGTTTGTGTCGATGTTGAAGTTATCGATGCCCCTCTTGACTATAAAATTCTTTTAGGGCGTAGTTACACCTATTCCATGTCTGTTGTCCCATCCGCAATCCACCGCAAGATGTTTTTCCCCCATAATGTAAATATTGTCACCATTGACCAGTTAACATCTCATGAACCAAAATCTCAGACTTCCCTTGAGTCCACTATTTCTGCTGTCACTAATAAGCCAACCATTGATTCTTTGCCCAGTGTTTCCCCCAGCGTTTATAAATACTCCTCCTTGCTTGGAACCTTTCTAGACCCTCCTTCCATATCTGATCCTAGCTTGGCGAACGTTTGCATGATGAAATCATCTTGGGTTGACCTTGCATAGCCCACTTTGGCTAGTAAGCAACCTCCACCTCACCCAACCCCACCAGCTCCTAGCCCTTCGCCCTCGATAGACAACCTTCTTCCTTTGGAATCTCCTTCCCCAAATATTCCTCACATGCATCTCTACCCTCTTGGGGCAATCCCGCCCGAGAACAACCCACTTGGCCCCATTCCTCCTGGCCATTTCCCTGCTGGTCAGATTCCTTTCCTCGCTCCCCCTCCTGGAGCTTCTTCCGTCCCTATCTTGGCCACCCTATCCCTCCCCAACTTGACCTTGGGTATACCCGTCTGGTATCTTGACCCCTCAGCCACTACCCTGCCTGGTAAACCCAAACCATATCTTGCTTTGACCCCAGTTCAACCGATACCCATGTCTTCTCCCGCTGCACCAGTACCTCAATCACCTCATCAGGAACCACCTCCTGTTGCGACCGTGTCGAGTAAAAATTGTTGGAAATGTTGTCATTGATGGCAAAGGAAGTGGCACAGAAGGAGCATATGAACAGCAACAAGGCAAAGAGAGAAGCAAAGAGACCAGAAGAAAGAGCAAAGAATCAGAGAGGAAGCAAGGAAGATAAGGAACTAAGGCAGCGGACAGTGTAGAGACAGAGTAGGAGAAAAAGGAAAAATATAAGTGAATGGTAATCTGTGATAAGTAAGAAATCCATTGAAGGAATTAATGGTTGAAGAGATATGATGAATGTAGCGAAGATTACAATTACAATGGACCATAGTACAATGATCAGCTTGCGGAATCAAGAACTTGAGTGTGCAGTTAGAAGCGGAACTGTGACAGGATAGAACTTTGAACATGCAATGGAAGGTTGATATAGTATATATATCATAGCAGAATTGAAGATAGAGTGACATTGTGTTGTGTCGAGGTCAGAAGGCAATAACCGGTGTAAAGAATGTATGTTATAAGATTCAAACGAAATTGTGAACAAAGCGTTAAACTTAGCAATGGAACTGTAATAAAAGGAAAAACCTTAAAGCGAAACTTAATTATAATAAAACATTGAAAAGGCGACGAAACCCTGCGTGGAAGAGTGGAACCATGACCAAGTGAACAGTGAAGGTGGTTTACGGTTTTCATCACACCACCTATGCGGAGTGAGCGGTATTTGAGGAGTTGGGAGCGATTCCATAAATCACTCGACACGTGGCAAGGAGACCCACGGAAAACCGCGTGTCACTATGCGCCATCGCGCGTTATAGTTCGACCCAAGATGCCCATCGATATCATTGAGCGTCGTTGATCTGGGAAGGGGTCATCAGACGATCATCATTTTTTGAAGGTGCACGAAGATTAACACAGGTACGGCGGGCCATCGCACGTTAACGTTCAGCATCGGAGGTCGACGATATGCATATACGCCGTTGATCTGGAAGCTTGCTAATCTAACGGTGATCGGACGCTGGACTTGTGCGAAATTTACTTATGGTACCATGCGCATATTTGATTGGATATTGAATATATTTGTGGGCCCGGTGTCAAAGGTTTATCATATTGTTTGAAAGCGTTAAAATTCGAAAGGTTAACCTTAATCCTAAAGTTAAGTTCAAAAGTATTAAATTAATTATTTAATTACCAAGATCAATAGAACAGTGTGAGTTATGGAGACCCCACTGGATTATCTATTTTGACCTCGTCCACGAATACCATTAGCAATTGAATGGTTTTGACCCAAATTTTTAATAAAGGCGAAAACTATATAAGGTGATGAGAATCATGAAGAACCGTATGCATGCGAAAGGGTTGATAATAAACGAATCTATTTTAGAGATATCTGTATGAATAAACTCTGATATATCTGAATCTATGGTGCACCTGTGAATGTGATGATTGATAAACATCTCTAGATCAGATGATGATTAATTCCTGGTTTAATCGACTGACGAAATCACGAAGAATGTATGCATAAGTAAGGGTTGTGAATGAATACTTCACTCTGAAGCATATCTGTATGGAATGGGTAATAGATTGCTGAGAGATCTGAATTAAGGATGCACCTCTGAAGAAAATTAATAAATCAGGTGGCCTGCAAGGTATGTTGTATGGAAGTGGATGAAACATGGACTGCATTAGTACTGAGGGTCGAAGTCTTTAGTGAGGGGGATGAAGCTCCCTTCCAGTGGTAATTGGTAAACGAGAGCAGGGGGTTGTAGCTCCCTTCCAGGAGAGGCTGGTAAACGAGAGAAGGTTGTAGCCTTCTGCAGGTGGGTACCTGCATGCTGGTATAAGTCTACGCCAGCATAAAATTGTAAGAAGTTTTCTTTATAATAAATATTGAAGACTGAGATAATAGCAGAAGTGGTTTTCTCCCAAATTTGGTTTCCACCTTAAATCCTGGTGTTCATATGTGTTGCTTATGTTTGATGGTTTGTTCTATTATTTCTATTCATGCTTACTGCTTATCTGATGAATAAATGATGTAATGATCTAAGTAAAGACATAATAAGATCTCTGGACATACAAGTTGGATGCAGTAATGTAACATATGGTTTTAAGAGAAAGGAAAACTAAAAAAAATTCATTCAGCTCTAAATATTGATTCACCCCCCCCTCTCAGTATTTTTCCCAACAATTGGTATCAGAGCGGGTCCTTCTGAAAAATCTTAGCCGCTAGAAGGAAGATCAAGAAAGATGAGAAATCAAGATCGAAAAGCATCTATCAGGCCTCCACTCTTTAACGGAAACAATTTAATCTTCTGGAAAACAAGGATGAGATCCTATCTTCAGTCTCTGGGAGCAGAGGTATGGGAAATTGTTGAAGGAGGATACCAATATCCAGATGCAATACCAACAGATCCAACGGAAAGAAAGAATTATGAAACAAATGCAAAGGCAGCCAATGCTCTATTGGGAAGTCTAACTAAATCAGAATTTGTCAAAGTCATGCAGCTAAATACAGCAAAGGAAATATGGGACAAAATCATTCTAAGTTATGAAGGTGATGCAAAGGTAAAAAGTGCTAAACTCCAAACTCTCAGAATTCAATATGAAAATCTAAAAATGCATAATGAGGAGAGCATTGCCAGTTTCTTTTTACGTCTTGATGATATTGTAAATCGTATGAGAAATATGGGAGAAACAATAACCGAATCTACTTTGGTTGAGAAAGTTTTAAGATCACTAACGAAAAAATTTGAGTCAAAAGTTTCTGCTCTTGAAGAAAAGCAGGATCTTCAAAATCTTACTGTGGTGCAACTTCATGGCATACTAACTGCATATGAAATGAGAAGAGGAGGACCATCTGAAGTCAAAGAAGCAGTCTTTAGAACTTCTAAAAAAGGGAAGGAAGTACAAAAAACAGAAGGATCAGGATATATCTCAGAAGAAGATGAGATAAACTTTTTAAAGAAACTTCAACTTGGCACAGGACGGTTCAGAGGTAAGCTTCCTTTCAAATGTTTTGATTGTGGAAGAGTTGGTCATTATGCTGCTAAGTGTCCTTATAAAGAAACACATAAAAATGGGAAGGAAGTAGCAAGAAGGAATAAGAATCGTTTTAGCACTAGAAAGAGTTACTATACTCATGAAGATAGTGATGGGTTATCTGATAGTGAGGAAGAATGTGAACAAGATCTTAGACTTCTCATGGAATTTGAAAAAGAATCTAGAGAAGAAAAGGATACTTTTGTGGATGGTCTAGAAGACAGTGGTTTTCTTTATGAAAACAATAAACTCAAAATTTGCTTAGAAGAGAGTAAAATAACCATAGAAACTCTAAAAAATCAGCTTGAAGAAAAAGAGAAACACAATGAGAAATTAGAGTGTGAAGTAGTAAGTCTAAGAAAAGAACTTGAGAAAGTAAAGACTCTGAATCTTAGATTTGCTAAAGGATCTGAAACCTTAGATGAGATTATCAAGGTACAACGTTCTCCTCTTATAAAGACAGGTCTTGGATATATCGTAGAATCTTCTCAGGCTTCAGCACCAAATTATCTAAAAGCAGTTACAGCTGGTTTACAACATGCTGCAATTGAACAAGGGAATAAAGAATCTTTACAGGTAAATCATGATCATCTCAATTCAAAGAACACTAACATGAATGTCTTTCAAAGAAACACCAATCAACAGGTAAATTCAAGTAGAAGATTTTATGATCGCAGAAATTTCTTCTTCAATGGACAATGTTTCTCATGTCACAATTTTGGTCATAAAGTTGTTCAATGTGTTGCATATAAAACCATCATGACAAGAGAAGCAAGAAATAAAAGGATTGATATTGAAACAAAGAAGAATACCTATAACAACTTTTCTCCTCTTCAAAATGAAGTTGAATGTGCTTATTGCAATAACTTTGGCCATGAAGAATTTGAATGCAGGAGCAAAGTTCAGCCAAAAGAACATGTTCCTTCAAGCTCCAAAGTATGGAAAAATAAGGAATTACAGGTTGAAAATTGTGGCATAGCGTTATTTTCAAGAGATGAAGAAAACCAATGGTACATTGATAGTGGATGCTCAAGACACATGACAGGTGACAAAAACAAACTTCTATCATATAGTGCATTAGAAAAAGAAAAGAATGTTACATTTGGAAATGATACTCCTGCGGTCATTAAGGGAAAAGGGTATGTTTTTCTAAAATAAAAGGTGAAAGCTAATGAAGTTATGTATGTGGATGGATTAAAGCATAACCTGTTAAGTGTAAGTCAAATGTGTGATCAAGGAACTGAAGTTGTATTTAGTTCAAAATAATGTGTGGTACGTGATCTTGATACTGGTAAAGCAATTATAAAAGGAAAAAGAACTCCAAGCAACCTGTATGTATTGAAGAACTGCAAAGAACAATGTTACTTGAGTAAATATTCAGAAAATTGGCTATGGCATGGAAGGTTGGGGCATCTGAGCTTCTCTCAAATCAACAAATCAAGCAGACTTAAAGCTATTCGTGATCTTCCCAATATTAATCTACCTGAAAATATCATATGCAAATCTTGCCAATTCGATAAGCAAAGTAGAGTACAATTTAATGCCAAGGAAGAATCATCAAGTAAGCCTCTTGAACTCATTCATACTGACATATGTGGACCTATGAGGAAAAAGTCACCACGTGGTGAAGAATACTATATCTTATTCATTGATGATTTCTCTAGAATGTGTTGGATTGGGCTGCTTAAACACAAAGATGAATCATTTGAGAAATTTCAGATATTCAAAGCACTAGTTGAGAATGAATTAGATCTAAAAATTAAGTGCCTCAGATCTGATCAAGGAGGAGAATATACATCAGATGAATTCCTTGAATTTTGTGAACAACATGGCATAAAAAGACAGTTCTCTGTAGCTGGCACTCCATAACAAAATGGTGTTGCAGAAATAATGAATAGAACAGTTCAAAAAATGGCTAGAGCTATGCTTGATGATTCCGGAACACCTAACACATTTTGGGGAGAAGCAGCACATACAGCAGTAAATATTCTTAACAAGGCACATGTTCGTGTAAATAGTGATAAAAATCCATATGAACTCTGGTATGGTAATGCTCCCACTATAAAGCATTTTAGAATTTTTGGAAGCAAATGCTTTATCAAAAATGATGATGAAAAACTTGGCAAGTTTGAACCCAGAGCAGATGAAGGAATATTTCTTGGTTACTCCTCTAGGAGTAAAGCATATAAATGTTACAATAAAAGACTTCGAAATATTGTTGAATGTATTGATGTTGTTATTGATGAGTCTCCTGCAGCTCCAAAAGAAGAAAAACAAACAACAAATGAAGACGATGATGATGACATATATCCTTCTACATCAAATAGTAATGATACAAACAGTGAACCCAGTGAAGAACCCGAAGATGATTTGTCTGAAAAGGCTCCATCCAGATATGTTCAAAAGAATCATCCAGAATATCAAATTTTGGGAGAAAAGGGATCAGGTGTACAAACAATAAGGACTCTTGTGGGATCTTCTTGCAATTTGGCATTTCTGTCCACTATTGAACCTCACAATGTCAGTCAATCTAGCAAAGATGAATGTTGGATTCAAGCCATGAATGAAGAGCTTGATCAAATTGAAAAGAATCACACTTGGGAATTAGTACCAAGACCTCATGACAAAAATGTCATTGGAAATAAATGGATATTCAAAAACAAGTTAAATGAGAATGGGGATGTTATAAGAAATAAAGCTAGACTTGTTTGCAAGGGGTATGCTCAACAAGAAGGTATAGACTTTGAAGAAACCTTTGCTCCTGTAGCCAGAATCGAAGCCATAAGAATGTTTCTTGCTTTTTCAAGCTTCCAACAAATCAAAGTTTATCAACTGGATGTTAAATCTGCTTTTCTCAATCGTGATCTAGAAGAAGAATTTTATATAGAACAACCAGAAGGATTCATTTTGGGAAATGATGAAAAACATGTTTGTAGACTTAAAAAGGCTCTATATGGTCTCAAACAAGCTCCAAGGGCATGGTACTATCGTCTTGACAAATATCTTCATCAACAAGGATTTTCAAAAGGGTCTGCTGATAGCAACTTATACACAAAAACTGAAAATGACCAACTATTGATTGTGGTTGTATATGTTGATGATATCATTTTTGGAAGTAATAAAGAGTCTATGAGTCAGAAATTTTCTTCTCATATGAAGCAAAATTTGAATATTTTCACTTGGGGAACCAATTTGCTTCTTGGTTTGCAAGTAACAAGCAATTCGACCATATATTCTTATCACAAGAAAAAGATTCTCAAGCAAATCAGAAGTAAGGGAGACAATATTTGAAAACTGTAGTACACCAATGGATAACCTGGATGTAATCTTTGCCTAATGATGATTCTCCCATGGTGAATCAACCAGAATACAGATCAATGATAGGAAGTCTACTTTATCTCACTGGGACTAGACCAGACATTATGCATGCAGTTGGGATTGTTGGACGATTCCAAGCTAATCCAAAAGAGTCTCACCTTCTGGCTGTCAAAAGAATATTCAAATATCTTCAAGGAACTTAGCACTTGACTGTGAACAAAGAAAGTTGATCTTTGTTTCATAAACTAAGGTAGATGAATGTAAAGTTGATGATCAGAAAATCACTAGTGATGGTGCATTCTATATGGGGCCCCAGTTAGTATCTTGGTTCAGCAAGAAGCAAAGCTCTATTGCCTTATCTACAGCAGAAGCAGAATATGTGGCTGCAACATCATGTTGCACTCAACTTCTGTGGATGATGAAAACCTTAGAAGACTTTCAAATCAAATGTTCACCTCCTATCTCCATTATGTGTGACAATACAAGTGCCATCAGTATCTCAAAGAATCCTGTTATGCTTTCCAAGACCAAGCACATTCCCATCAAATGTCACTTCTTACGTGAAAAAGTGCTTGAACAAAAGGTTAAATTGGAGTATTTTCCCTCCAAAGAACAAGTTGCTGATATATTTACCAAACCTCTACCCAGGGAATCATTCGAATATCTCAGACAGAAACTGGGAGTAGTCTCTGCCATGCAGAGGATCAGGTCTACTTAAATACAGAAGATTAAATTGGTTGTGAGGTGTTGTTAGGCATCTCTGATTGCACAAGCTAAGGGGGAGCATTGGTCATATGAAAAGGATGCATTGTTGGTCATATTGTGTTTGAAGATGCAGCATGATCTCAGGGGGAGCATGGTATTGTCGTTTCAAAGGATCTTGATCAAATCTTTGCCATTGATGTCAAAGGGGGAGGAAAAGCCACAAAGGGCGTCTATAAGACAATCAGAGGAAGAGTATTGCCATCAATGCCAAAGGGGGAGATTGTTGGAAATGTTGTCATTGATGGCAAAGGAAGTGGCACAGAAGGAGAATATGAACAGCAACAAGGCAAAGAGAGAAGCAAAGAGACTAGCAGAAAGAGCAAAGAAGTTGAGAGGAAGCAAGGCAGATAAGGAACTAATGCAGTAGACAGTGCAAAGACAGAGTAGGAGAAAAAGGAAAAATATAAGTGAATGGTAATCTATGATAAGTAAGAAATCCATTGAAGGAATTATTGGTTGAAGAGATATGATGAATGTAGTGAAGATTACAATTACGATGGACCATAGTACAGTGATCAGCTTGCGGAATCAAGAACTTGAGTGTGCAGTTAGAAGCGGAACTGTGGCAAGATAGAACTCTGAACATGCAATGGAAGGTTGATATAGTATATATATCATAGCAGAATTGAAGACAGAGTGACATTGTGTTGTGTCGAGGTCGGAAGGCAGCAACCGGTGTAAAGAATGTATGTTATAAGACTCAAACGAAATTGTGAACAAAGCGTTAAACCTAGCAATGGAACTGTAATAAAAGGCAAAACCTGAAAGCGAAACTTAATTATAATAATACATTGAAAAGGAGACGGAACCCTGCGTGGAAGAGCGGAACCATGACCAAGTGAACAGTGAAGGCGGTTTACGGTTTTCATCGCACCACCTATGCGGAGTGAGCGGTATTTGAGGATTTGGGAGCGATTCCATAAATCACTCGACACGTGGCAAGGAGACCCATGGAAAACCGCGTGTCACTATGTGCCATCGCGCGTTATAGTTCGACCCAGGATGCCCAGCGATATCGTTGAGCATCGTTGATCTGGGAAGGGGTCATCGGACGATCATCATTTGTTGAAGGTGCGCGAAGATTAACATAGGTACGGCAGGCCATCGCACGTTAACGTTCGGCATTAGAGGTCAAGCGATATGCATATACGTCGTTGATCTGGAAGCTTGCTAATCTAATGGTGATTGGACGCTGGACTTGCACGAAATTTACTTATGGTACCGTGCGCATATTTGATTGGCTATTGAATATATTTTTGGGCCCGGGGTCAAAGGTTTATCATATTGTTTGAAAGCGTTAAAATGCGAAAGGTTAACCTTAATCCTAAAGTTAAGTTCAAAAGTATTAAATTAATTATTTAATTACCAAGATCAATAGAACAGTGTGAGTCATGGAGACCCCGCTGGATTATCTATTTTGACCCCGTCCACGAATACCATTAGCAATTGAATGGTTTTGACCCAAAGTTTAAATAAAGGCGAAAACTATATAAGGTGATGAGAATCATGAAGAACCGTATGCATGCAAAAGGGTTGATAATAAACAAATCTCTTTTAGAGATATATGTATGAATAAACTGTGATATATATGAATCTATGGTGCACCTATAAATATGATGATTGATAAACATCTCTAGATCAGATGATGATTAATTCCTGGTTTAATCGACTGACGAAATCACGAAGAATGTATGCATGAGTAAGGGTTGTGAATGAATACTTCACTCTGAAGTATATCTGTATGGAATGGGTAACAGATTGCTGAGAGATCTGAATTAAGGATGCACCTCTGAAGAAAATGAATAAATATGGTGGCCTGCAAGGTATGTTGTATGGAAGTGGATGAAACATGGACTGCAGTAGTACTGAGGGTCGAAGTCTTCAGTGAGGGGGATGAAGCTCCCTTCCAGTGGTAACTGGTAAACGAGAGTAGGGGGTTGTAGCTCCCTTCCAGGAGAGGCTGGTAAACGAGAGAAGGTTGTAGCCTTCTGCAGGTGGGTACCTGCATGCTGGTATAAGTCTGCGCCAGCATAAAATTGTAAGTTTTCTTTATAATAAATATTGAAGACTGAGATAACAGCAGCGGTGGTTTTCTCCCGAATTGGGTTTCCACCTTAAATCCTGGTGTTCATATGTGTTGCTTATGTATGATGGTGTGTTCTGTTATTTCTGTTCATGCTTACTTCTTATCTAATGAATAAATGATGTAATGATCTAAGTAAAGACATAATAAGATCTCTAGACATACAAGTTGGATGCAGTAATGTAACATATGGTTTTAAGAGAAAGGAAAACTAAAAAATTGTCAGTCAACTCTAAATACTGATTCACCCCCCCTCTTAGTATTTTTCCCAACAACAATAGCAAAGCTCGCAAGGGGGCATCAAAGGACAAGGTTTCCCTGACAAACTCTGCCCCTCCTCGACCTCCAAAGCATCCCATCTAGTGTGCCTTGTGCGATTTTGTCGGCCACGCTACCCATACCTGTCCTGAATTACCACAGCTAAAAACCATGGTCAATGAAACATTTCCGGAATCCAATATTCCTGAGGTCTATGTCACCATACCTGATTCCTTTCCGAAACTTAAACACTTGCGCACCAATCACCCTTGTTCTTTGTGCGATTTCCATGGACTTTATACCCATCTTTGCCCCCGCCTTGACAAGTATCGTGCTTCTTTAGCCGCATACTACCAATTCGAAGCCACACTTGCCCATAATCCTTCTTCACTAACACCAGACCACCTATCTACCCTGATTACCATTTCTCACCTTGATACTGAAATAACCGAACCTTCAGCCAAATTTTCCTACCTTTCCTCATCACCACGTTTCTCGGAAACCGACCCCTTAGTGCCTTCCCCTGATGTTTCGCCTACCCACTCATCTACTTACTCCACTGTCACCCCTCATGATGACGCACATGTGAGCCTTTCCCCTCAAAATCAGGTGTCTCATATTGCTACCTCCTGAGGTCATCATATTCCATCCACTCTTCCCATCTTCCAGTCCTATGAAGACATCATGGAAGCTATGACCGAACCTGATTTTCCATGGGACGATATGCACCATTGTGCATACTTCCTTCCACATCAATCCCATGACCAATATGCTTTTGAATCTAAAGACTTCATTCCCGATAAAGTCAATTGGTTCAAAAACCCCATCCCTGCACCTGACGCTTTCGAAGAAGGCAATATGGCTAATATCTCTCCTACCATCAAAATAGACATTTCTGTCAAACCAGGTATCGAAGAATGTATCACCATGGTCTCCCAATGCACTCCAGAAGAAATTGAAGCCTACACCAAACTCTTCAAATAATTTCGAGATATTTTCGCCTGGTCCTACTCAGAAATGCCTGGACTCGATCCTGCCATTGTCGAACACCACATCGACACATGGCATGATGCCACTCCGGTCCGTCAAAATTTGCGACCCATTCATCCCTCTAGACGTGATGCCATCAACGCTAAAATCGATAAGCTTCGGCAGGCTTATTTCATTTACCCCATCGAATACACCACTTGGGTGTCCAACCCAGTTCCCGTCCTCAAAAAACAAGGCACCATTCGTGTTTGCACCGTCTTCCGCGATCTGAACAAAGCTTGTCCCAAAGACAACTTCCCCACACCATTTATTGACCAAAACATTGATGAGTGTGTGGGGCATGAGATTCTATCCTTTATGGATGGCTTCTCCGGATACAACCAAATCTTTATCCGTCGTGCTGATCAACTTAAAACTGTGTTCATTAGTCCGTGGGGCACTTTCGCATACCGAGTCATGCCATTTGGCCTTAAAAACGTCGGCGCCACTTTTCAATGAGCCATGCCTTATTGTTTCCATGACTTAGCTCATCTTATCCCAACCTATTTAGACGACCTTACTTCACATTCTAAACATCGGGCGCAACACCTTCATGATCTGCGTACCATTTTCCTCCGATGTCACAAGTATAACATCCGCCTTAACCCATTGAAATGTGTCTTCTGCATTCCCGTCGGTCGTCTCCTCAGCTTCATAGTATCTAAAGACGGGATAACTCTCGACCCTTTGAAGGTTCAAGCCATTCTTGAACTTCCTATTCCTTGTACCTTACGCCAACTACAAAGTCTCCAAGGTAAAGCTAATTTTCTTCGCTGATTCGTTCCTGACTATGCCACCACCGCACACAGCTTCCTTAGACTTCTTCGATCTCACACCCCATTTGTCTGTGATACCTATGCTCAAGAATATTTTGATGCCCTAAGCATGCTCTCACATCCTCTCCCTTGATCCGTCCTCCTGATTTTGACTGAAATTTCATCCTATACATCTCTGCTTCTACCTATTCAGCTGTTGGTGTCCTTATTCAAGAGGACGTTAACGGTATCGAACATGTGATCTATTATGTCAGTAAGAACCTTGCCAGTCCACCTATTTCCTACTCACATGAAGAAAAATTAGCACTAGCTGTCGTGTTCTCGGTCCAAAAACTCCGTCATTATATCCTCATGCGTTCCACCAAGGTTGTGACTGATTCCAACCCTATGGCTTTCCAATTGAGTCGACGCATCCTCAGTGGGAAGTACGCTCGTTGGGTCGTTATCCTCCAAGAATTCGACCTTGAATTTGTCACCCCAAAAAGTAAGAAAGGTTTAGACCTTGTTGAACTCATTTCTGATTTGTCTACCGGGATGAAAGATACTCCAATTAATGATTCTCTTCCCGATGAACATTTATTTTCCATCACCACCGACGATCCTTGGTACGGTGACATCCTTACTTACTTGCGAACCCAAAAGTTCGCCCTTCATCTTGATCGTGATGCTCGATGACGTATCCACCACCAAGCCTCTCGCTACCTTCTAATCGGCGATGACCTTTATCGTCCTGGAGTAGATAATGTTCTTCATCGTTGCCTCAACCACGCTAAAGCCGAGCAAGTCCTCAATGCCTGTCATAGCGGTGCTTGTGGTGGCCACCTCTCCTGCCTCGCCACCACCCAAAAAATCATGCGTGCTGGGTATTTTTGGCCTTATCTCTTCAGTGATTGCATTGAAGCAGTCAAACACTGTTCCAATTGCCAACATTTCGCTCCCAAGGCACGAGCTCCTCCTATTCCCCTCCATCCTATCGTCACAGCTGGTCCTTTTTGTAAATGGGCCATTGACTTTATGGAATGTTGACCTCCATCTGCTGGTAACCACAAATATATCATCGTGGCGGTTGACTATTTCACTAAATGGGCCGAAGCTATGCCAACATTCAACAATACGGCAACCACCGCAGCTCTCTTTTTCTTTAACCACGTCATTGTTCGATTCGGCATTCCAAAAAAATTAGTCTCTGACCATGGCTGACATTTTGAAGATGAGATTTGGCATGAGATATCCTCCCTATTGGGTTTTGAGCACCAATATTCATCTTCCTATTACCCCCAAGGTAATGGCCAAGTTGAAGCGGTCAACAAAATTCTTAAGACCATGCTTCAACGAACGGTGAATAAGCACAAAACCAATTGGCATCTCATGCTCTTCCCTACTTTATGGGCTTATCGTACTTCTGTTAAAACCACCACTGGTTTCACTCCTTTCCACCTTGTCTTTGGCAAGGAGGCAGTCTTACCGATCGAGTGTGAAATCCCTTCCCTTCACTTGGTCGTCGAACTTCTCCCTGATACCCAACCTCTAGAACAACGACTTATCATGCTCGAGCACGCCTCTGAAGACCGTCGTGTTGCATTGAAAACTCTTGAAGCGGCCAAAAAGAGCACCAAAGCTCAGTATGACCGAAAATTACACCCTCGTACCTTTCATGAAGGTGACCTTGTTCTAGTATATGACCAGGCCCACGATACCCTCGGTCATGGGAATTTCGACTCATTATGGCTAGGTCCTTACATTATCAACAAAGACCTTGTTAAGGGGGCATATCTTTTAGAGGACTTTTAAGGCCACATCCTTCCTAATCCTTGCAATGCACTCTATCATAAGAGATATTACCCTTAGCATTTCCCGTTCGAAATGCATGTTTTATTTTATTTTAGATAGCCAGCACCTGTTTGTTTTCGCACTTCGCTACTTCACCAGGACACTTGTTGTCCACGAAGTCTTACTTCACCTCTCCTCAAAATCGGATTTTCTCACTTACAACACATTTCATTGGGGGCACCAATTTGCCTCCATACTCATTCCTATTCGTGTCAATTTCCGTCATGAGATACCATTTTGTACTCATGTTTTTTATGGTCCCCTTTGGATCTTCCCCCATCTCATTAGCATCATTAGTGTCCGTCTGTTAGTCGCTCTACTATTTTCTCTCGTGCCTTAGTTGGGGATTCCTTATTACCTCACCTATGGCAGACCTCCTTCTATCGACATCAACTAATTTACTCCAGAAGCCAGGTCTATAGGGCGGTGTACCTTGGTTCGAGATCCTTCCAGCATGATCGTGATCTGTATACTTGATGGTCCAGTGATGCAACAGTCGCTTTTGGTGATTTCTAGGTGTGTGTGAGATGTCTCAACCCTCATGAGGGGGTGGCCCTGCAGGTAGCCCCCCACATGCCTGGATGCCTTCTTCATTTCATCCCTTGATGCAGCTCCTTCTATTTGATGATATCGGCCTCAGCCGCTTGCAGCACCTCTTCGTTTTTCATGTATCAGTTAGATTTTGCAAGCCCTTACCCGTGTGTAGGGGGCATTTGGGTTGTATTTGTATCTCATGTACTAAAATATTATTGTATAAGTCCTGAATGTTATTCCAGGCACAACATGTATGTGGGATTCATAATTCTATTTTTCTGCCACGTATCTATGACAGCATGTACTTTATGGTTCGATTCCTTGTTTACTGGACATCCGATTCTTTTGTACTTTGTCTCGGCGGGCATAGGTATGCCTCCCCCACCGCCTTTAGCACAGGTACCACTTCATAAACTAGAGACTTGTTGCACCTGTAAGTCTCGTCTCCTCAGGGTCTAGTCCTTTAGCACATTAGACTACCTTCCATTTCTCTCTCTGACTTCCCTCTTGATGTCTAGTGATTGAGTTCTTACAAAGTACTTTGGTCATACAATTTGCTCCTAACACTCATACGTTGGGGGGCAATCTGTTACAACATTTTTTGCTCATCTAAACTTTTAACATTAGATGAAACCAAGTACACCATGTAAGACCAATTTTACCCTAAGTAAAATTGCTTTCACTATGTGAAATAACTTAGTAAAACACCTTTATTAAGTTGTTTATGGTCTAAACAAGAAACCCCAAAAAGGAAATAATAAACAAATCTACATTTGTTTATATTTCCTAGTCATATTTAACCAAAAACAAGGAAATTAATTAAATAAATCATTATTTATTTGATTATTTCCTAGGAATAATTTATTTAAATCATTATTTAAATAATATTCCTAGTTAAATTTGACTAAATCATTTTTGAATAATTAAATAAATCATTATTTATTTAATTATATTCCCACCATTTCCCTAAAATAATAAATAAATCATTTATTTATTTATTTTTTATAAATAAAGGAATTGACCCAAGTCAAAAAACCTTTTCCCTCCAACAAATATAATAAAATATTCCCAAAGTGTGGTTCTAGAATTTGATTAATAATATTTTATTCATGCACCAAGTTCTAGATAACCCTAATATTTCGTTATAAATAGAAGGGTTTTCCCCATTCATTAGTCACCTCCATTGCATTAGATCACTTTGGATCTATAGTTGGTCACATTTTCCATTTTTGCCTTATGAGCTCCCTTTGAGTTCTATGTTTGTCTGGGTTCTCTACACCAATAAGAGAGAGAAATTTTAGATCTGAAATGCTGAGGACTTTCAAGAACCCATCCCATTGAGGAGAACTAGAAAACACCTTTCTTGTTTTCCTCTCAGGTGCCCCTTCTTAATATAATATAAAAATTCTTTCAAACACATTATTCTTGTCCTATCTATTGGATGCATGGAGCCTCATTTTACTTTATCTGCTTAATGTCTTTTATGCTTAGATCTGGATTTGTGCAGCATTATTTGGATCACCTAATTGCAGATTTAAAGATATTTGGCAGCCATAATTGATGTTAGGGATATTTGTTATGCGTAGCTAAAGTGGTCTTTTACGACAAAAGATTCATACTAACAGTTTCAGTAAAAGGTGTTTTAAGTGATATTATACGCAAACGATGGGGAAATGAATGTTCTTCTTCCACTATGATTGATTTATTTTATTAAAAAAAAAAAAAAAAGGGGGTGATACTAGGCAAAAAGTTTACCAAGTAATTGTGAACTACATAACACCTCCTGGCGAACTAAGAAGTACGGGCAGGAAATATCCCCTACTGTTTTGTTCAGTGTATTGCAAGTTACAAGGCAGACGACTTGGTTACCTATGGATGGTAAGAAACCTAAATTTTTCCTCTCAAATATACCCGAAGGTACGTGGAGAGCCAAGTTCGTATTAGCGTTGTCTAATGTGAAATTGCACATTGAGATCACCCCCTTATACTTTTCGTACTAGAACACCGCCTGATATACCCGAAGGTACGTGGACGAGCTCTGATATACTTACATACGTGGAGTGGGATTTCACACTCGGAATGTATCACAGATAAGTTAGCGACAGCTGCTATTTTTAATGACGTTGGAACACGTCTCTAGCCCAAAACTTCTAAATGTTATCGTTAATGTTACAATGCTTTCTTAGGTTGATTGATGTAAATTTTATGTTGATCTTGTTTAGAATTTTATCTTTGAGGTTCACCGCATGATGTAATGGGAAATTCCTAAAATGAAAACTAAATGAGAAGAAAAACTTTTCAATTTAGTTTTTTCAATGAAAATCCTAGCTACTAATGGATAGAGAAATCAAATTTTGAGCATACAACAAAGAGCACAAACTAAATGCATATTTCCTTAACTTTCTCCTATGCAACACACACAATATCTAAATACACATGCATGTTTTTCTTTTCAGTATCCTTTAATGTGAATGAGTAAAAGAAACTAAATTCACAAATTAATCAAACAAATGTTTTCTTTTGAGAAACCAGGAATGAAACAACAATTTTTCTTTGGAAAATGAAGAATGAAACTACAATTTTCCTGTAGGAAATGAGGAATGAAACAACAATTTCCTTTTCTAAAATAGAATTGATCTGATGCAAAATTAACTACTTTGAATTTGATTTTCCAATTATAAAGAAAACATTTAATGACACATTGAACAAATAATTTTCAAAGGAGTAAGAACAAGGAATGTTTACTGGTCTTTAAGAGAAATCAGACATCTGAGAATACAGTAGAAAATTGGTTGAAACTGAAGGCAAAGACAAATTTTCATGGAATTTGGTTGGTTGAGGGTAAAACGCACCCTGTAAGGGCAGACATTGTGTTGCAGTGCACCCCTGAATGGAACACAGTTCACTGCAACGGCACTGTACCTAGACCAATAGTGCATTGGGAATAGCTAAGTTTGGGAAACAAGTAGCTAAACACACTTATAAGTAAATTTTTCATTCAAATGACTGATAAAATAAAGTAGAGTCTACTAATGATGGTAAACAAAGAGAGAAACACCAGGATTGATGGATCTTCCCCAGCGGAGTCGCCAATTTGTTATACAAAATTCTAATCTATGGATAAACTAGATTCCCTGAGTGTGGTGTTCCTTCACTCAGAACAACAGAAGAAATACAACTATTATTTTCTCTAAGACAAATAGATAGATATAAAGGAAAGAAACCTACTTGTGATCCTTTTCGCTCTCTTTCTCCTTCTGTAGTTGTTTTCATCTCTCTCAATCCAACTAAAGCCGCTAAATCGATTCTTGTAATCAAAGACAGAGAATAGCAAACAACATACAAATATACAAGTATCTACTTATTTTAACCAAATAAAACCGATTAGATCTGAGAATACATACACAATTGAGAATGAAATTCACAAGATATAAGCATACATATGAGAAAATTAACATATATCTTTATTAATAAAGTAGGAGGAGAATATTACAACCAATAGATCGATTCATTGTCAACCTGCTCCAACTTCATTCCATCCTCATCACAACAAGCATCATCTCAGCATAATAACATTACTTCCATCTCTCATCAATTGAGAATCCAATAGCATAACATTACACAATTTCTTCCTCCCTAGCACTTAGATGAGTGCTCAATTTATAGGGAAATTGAAGGTAGTTTCTTGATAAATGGAATAATTTGGATTTCTAATAATATGTGCGACATGTTTCCAATTTCAAAGGTGATGGATGAGCACTTGTATTCGAATTATGACACCTATGAGCTCCTCTAGAAGGCACTAGACATGTGGAGATTCCTAGAACAATGATAATTTTGCTCCCAAGAGACCAACGCACCCTTCAATGTCGAGAAGTGCACTACAATACACCTTTGCATGGAGGTAAGTGCACTGCAATGCAGTTAGGCCCTTGCAGAGGAGTGTTTATGATTCAATGGGTCATATAATATATACTTCAAACCTTGGAAATCTCACAATTGAAGCCATCAATGGAATGTCTTCACTTAGGGCATATAGCGACTCAATTAAGGGGATGATAGACCCTATTCATTGGTCTTGGGGGATGATTCCCAATTTGACCAGGTCTTGGCGGATGATTCCCAAATTGACCTGTAACACTCCTTATACCTCATCAAAGCCCCTAAACCTACCCTATCCATATCCCCTTTTTTCCCAAATTCACCATCCCTACCCACTCATTTCATCTAGGAGGGTTTCATTATGTTCACAAGTAGTATGGAGACTGAAAAGAAAGCTCACAAGGGAGGTCACCACTCTAGATTTCAGCCATCCACATTACAATAACTTAATGCCTTGCCATATGCTAAGAGATGTTTTGAAAACACTGGATGTATGAGATTTTGTGAAAATAAAATGAAGGTAGGATGTCATGCCCCATTGACTACCCGTTTAGCCAATAACTTCAGCAGAGACAAAGACACCATAGTAGGCATTGAATTCACTCTATCAATAGAGACCATCACTTCAGCAATAGGGATCCTAAATGAAGGATAAGTTTGGTTAAAGGGCATGGAATTAGACCTTAAAAAATACCCAATGTTCCTAAAACCTCATTACAAAGATGAACCTGAACATGTTTTCCCTTCTAGGCATCTACTTGATGAGTATGCCCCATTAATTAATCTCACCATGAAATATTTCACATGCGAGGGAAGATTTTCAAGACTGTACCAATACCATATGAGGTTACTAATGCACTTCACAGCTACCAAATCACTCAATTTGTCAAACTATCTATTCAATAGTTTGGTCAAGATGGCGAAAAAGTACAAAGTAAAGGTGGAAATCCTCATCCCAGTCTATTTCACCATGGTTTTGTTAAGATGATTGTTTTGTACCAGCTCTCAGCAAACAATATGACCTGGGAGGTTTTCATGGAAAAAGTAGCATCATCTCTTGCTACTAGTCCACTTGTTGTTCCTAGCACAGCATTAGTACAGCCAAATGAGGTTGGTTCTTCTCGCAGGTAGGCTCAAATTTCAAAAGCACCTAGGGTTGAGATCACTCAAACCTATGAGGGAGGAAAGAGAATGGTTTTTGCTGCTAAGACCATCATAGGTGTATTGGCACCCGAAACTATACATGAGCAAAGACAAATAGTGGATCATCCTCCTAGCCATTATGGTGAGTCCCCATTGCAGCACCATGATGAAAAAGCACCCTTAGAAGTTGAAATGGCAGAGCAGGTGAAGGATAAGTAATTTGAGGAGATAATAAAGGAGAATAATGAAGAAATAGAAGAGTTAAGGGAGGTTTTCTCAATTACAAATTCTCAAATCACATTCCTACAGCAAGAGAATTTCCAGCTAAAGGTGAAACTACTCCTCCAAGAGAAACCAAAGGTACATATTGATACAAATAAAGGAAAGGGAAAAAATATTAGATGATGATCAGATATAGGATGCAGAAGTTAGAACAAAAATAAGAATACCAAGGACAAGAGGCCTCAAGAAGGCGCCTTAGAGAGAAAGAGAATCAGCAGCTCCTAAATCAGGTTTGCAGACATTTGATGAGCTAATTCTTGATGAAATCAATAAAGATAGAGATTATTGACTTGATATGGTCAATGGACACCTTGAGAAGCTGTTGAAGAAAGCTAAAAAGAATAATAACCTCGAGATACATATGTCCAATCACTATTGTACTAGGAACAAAATTTCCCAAATTAGGCTTAAACAAGTGAAGAAAAAGCTTAAAGAAGCTCAAGGAGAAAGACAACTTAGAAATCCTTGTTGAGGCATCCATGGTTGTTTAGACTATCCTCCACAGGTGTTATAGAACAAATTTTGGTCAATTTTGAGCACTTTTATTATTTTTGATGATTATTGCAAAAATCTAGAAATTTTGTCTACACAGAAGCATTGCGTCGAGGCGCGACGCTTTCTCTTAGAGCTTCCAAATCAAGATTTTTCTATATGGATGGGTGCATATTGAATAGTACATGCCATATATAGAATTTTTTTTCCATGATAAGCTCTAGTTTTGAAGAAAAATGTAAAAAATTACCTCATTGCTATGGTTCTACCAGTGTTTTGGACTAGGCGAGGTGCTTCTCAAGTGAGGTTGGGAAAAATCACTTTTGGAGGTCTTCCTGCTAGTGTTTTCCAAAAATTAAAATTGAATTGGAAACTAGACTCACAGGGCTACTAAGCACAACTTTCATATTTGCATTTGGATGCTCCTAAGTGGGTGAAAATCACCCTTGAACTAGCGTGACGCTTCTACCAGGCAGGCATGATGTTTCTACTCCAAGCGCGATGTTTCTACATTGGATTCCTCTCAGATAGCTATCATGCCCAGAAATCTCCAGAAATTTGATTCCATCTGTCCCATGAGGTGTCATTTTATGTGTTTGAGTTTTTTTTTTCCTCTATGATGAGGAAACATGTAATTTAATGGAGGGGACACACACTCCTAGTCCTTAGCTAAATTTCATGGATTAGTTCTAACTTCCCTAGATTATAGGAAGTGACTCATCTGATGTAATTATCATGCTTTTTGGATAGGATTTCAACCCTATGAGGTGCCATGAACTCTATTTAATATAATTATTCCACCTCGAGCCTTTTTAAAGTTTGGATAGTTGTTATTTGCATTGGAGCTAGTGTACAAGCTTTTGTTAATGAAATCAAGGACAGTGTTGCAGACATAGTGTTGAGACTCCAGTGGTATGCCTTTGGGCATTGGTTTTCCTATGTAAACTCACCATGTTTAATGTTATGTTACGCATCTTTCATGTATATGCTAATTATTATCAGTTTATTAACAGAAATCATGCTTTCCCTGCTCTGTTTTTCATAAGATTTACATGAAATTGTTTATGCTCTTCTCATGAATGAATTCAATTTAATGCTCATACTGACTCCCTCTCATTTCAATCTATACACAATGACAAATTAAGCATTATTCTTAGCTTACCTACCTGGCCTCACCATTACCTCTACAACTAAACCTTTGAATTCAGACTAAAACCCTAGACCTAGTTTCCTAATTATCATTCCTATCCAAAAAAACTCCAAACAAACAAAAAACCCTAATCTACTGAGCATCATAAATAGCCTAAAACATTATATCCATTCATCCTTTTGGGTGCTAAGTGACATTGAGAGATCCCTCTCTAGTCTTGGTAGGGCTAGCTACCTGACCTAAAGTTTGGTTTGTGGTTACCTTCCTTCAGCTCCATTCTTAGCCTTGGGAAGCAGGAGGGAGTGAAAACATTTTTGGCGTCGTTATGAGGGAGCGATTGCAAAACTTTCCGTGGGAATATTTCTTTAGTTCACTGAAGGTTAGACATGTGGGTGACAATTTTTGACATTCAAAGAAGGATGAGTCTGTAATTTCGAGCCAAATTACAAATTTTCAAGAAGATATGGATCCTAAAAGACACACTAGGTCAAATCCAAACCTAAATCCCTCACCAATTGTAAATGAACCTGAGAGTATTTAAGAAAGCATAATACAAAGTCTAGGAAAGTCGGAAAGTCTATTCCTCCACTTGTGAAATCAAACTCATTACCTACGAGATTTGCTTCAGAATATTTGTCCTATAATTTTGAATTTGAAACATCTTTATATAGTTCTAAATATGAACCTTTTTTCCTGATATTGTCGTTGATCCTATTAATTTTGAGACCTTTGTACCATTTTCTTAGTCTTATTATTCTGAGGTTGATTGTGAAGTCTGGTCTAATTTCTACAAACTTAAAGGTTTGGTGGATAAGTTCCAAGTAAAATCAGACAGAGTTTATTTCCAATACCAGGAATAAGATTTTACTTCACCACTTGTTATTACACCTTCTCACACAGCTACATCATCATCTCTTCCTTTCGTTCCATCATTACCTCTGGAATTTTTTACTCCATCAACACCTTTACAACCCCCTCCATTAATCATGGCCGGATTCACTTCATTGATCTTACCCCAACAACTCACTGCACTACCTTAGAATTATGGTCAAATATTTCCCCATTTTTATGGAACATCAGAGGTTATTTCTTATCAATACATTTTCAAAGTGGTTGATTTCATAGATATTGAAGACATTGACAATGATGATGCCAAGATGTGTATCATAGCACAAAGTTTCTCAGGAGAGGTTAAAAAATGGTTCCGCTCTCTCACAACTGGTTTAGTAGCTAACTCACAGCAGTTGGTTGACTTGTTTATGAACAAATGGGAGGAGAAGAAGAATCCATTGAAAATCTTGGTTGAATATAATGTCTTGAAAAGGAATCATAATGAGTTTGTACAAGAATTTATAGCTAGATTCAATAACATTTATCATTCTATTCCTGAAAATATCAAGCCTCCTACATGCCTTGATTTACTTCATTACCTTGATGGTTTCAATCCTGATATGGCTTACCAGCTGAGGGAAATAAATCCATCAACCCTTGAATAAATGCAAATAAATGCAGTGAGCGTGGAAGCTAATTTGATTATCAAAAAGTAAAAAATCAATACAGAGAAAAGGGTTAATATCAAGGAAGAAACGTCTACTTCATCCGAGGGAAAGCTCGAAACCTTGATCAAAAACATGGAGAATATTATGGAAAAAATGTCCATCCTTGATAGACAAGTTGAACCTTCCTTTAGAAATCCCAGTTTCAAGGGTCAAAATCAGTAGCCTCAATACAAGATCAAGCAAAGGGAACAGAGGGGTCAATATCCACAAAGATAGCAGCAAATTCGACCTCCATTTCAGTAAAACGACAAAGAAGCTCCTAATGAAGAAGATGAAGAAGATATTTTTGGTGAGAATCATTTATTTGAGGAAAATTAGCAGCCTATTTTCCTCACTGAAGAAGATCATTTTTCTGTAGAAATTCATGCATCAGACGATCAACAATATGTCTTGTCAAATGATGATATGTTATCAATACGGACATAAGATTATCAGAGGGGATCTCAGAACACTCTTACTCAAGTATAGAGGAAGTATGGTTTGAAGAATAAGAATGTTCCTATCATCTCCAATCAGAGAAAAAAAAAACAAAAAAAACAAAAAACAAAAAACAAAAAAAAAACATAATTCCCAAACCGATACTCATCATAAAGAGACGACTACTTCAAATCAAATCAAATACAAGGGACCTGTTGTTCCTAGTCCTGCAAAAGGAAATGAGGCTTCTACCAGCAGTCATAAAAAAGATAAACACATCCAATATGGAGGACGGAGGATGGAAATTCTGCACAAAGATCAACTAGAGAATAAAGATGCATCATCCAAAGAGGTAGAAAAACATTCTACCCTTTTTAGTCTTAAAAATGAAATATCTAAATCGAAAGTCTACATTCCTTTAATTGAAATAGTCAAAAATTACCAGTATAAGTTTCAAGTAGCCAAGTTTCTTAGGGTAGATCAGATTTCTGGTATGTTTAATGTAAGTGATGATCGCCCGGAAATTTTATTTGGTCATGTTGTTGATGGTGATTTAGAAGATATTGGAGTCTCTTTGTCCTATCTTAACCTCAAAATCCACGATTTTATCCTCCATAACACCATGCTTGATTATGGAGTGTCTCATAAACTTATTCCCAAAGTCATCATGGACATATTAAGCCTAGATATCACAAGACCTTACCATGACCTTTATTCATTTGATTTAGGTAGAGTGAAATGCCTTGGCCTCATTAAATATATAGTGGTGTCCTTAGAGAAAATCCCAATGAAGAATGTCCTCATGGATGTTGGTGTGGCTGATATCCCTCCCATATATGGAATTTTTCTCTCCCGATCATGGGGAGTGAAACTTAGAGGTACCTTGCAGCTCAACTTTTCATATGCTACCATATCGGTCTTTGGTCAACTCAGAAAAAATTATATCGGTAAAGTAAAATGAAGTATATGATCAGTAGGAGAGAAAAGCCTAATAATCACCCCATACATGTTTTTCACATGGATTTAGAGTCTTTTATCTTATTCAATGATTAGTGTTTAGCATATTTGGAAATTTCGATTGAAAAAAAGACAAAAATTTATGAGTTTTCAAATTATGTTTTAGAAATTGAAAATGCAGAAAATCGAGAAGATATGCCAAGTGGTTTGGAACCAAGTGCATCAGCCCAAAAAAGAGATGAAACAGTGAAAGACATAGAAATTTTTCATACAGCAAACCTTTCTCAAGCAATAATTAAAGTTCAGTCATCTGATTTGCAGCATCCAGATGAAGAAAGTGGTTTGTGGAATGGACTTCGATGGAACCTTGGGTAAGGAAGGGGATGGCATTGGAGTGGGGATTCACAACCCTATAAATCAATCTCTTAACATTCCTCCTATTGTTTGAATGTCCTCTTATAAGTTAGCATTTGACTGTTCGAACAATGAAGCAGAGTATGAGGATTTGATAGTTGGCTTGAAAATTCTCAAGAAGTTAGGTGCCAAGAAAATTTGTGTGTATGGAAACTCTAAAATGGTAATAAAGAAAGTCAACGAGGAATATCAGGCCAATCATCCTAGGATGCAAGCTTTCCAAAATGCAGTATTAGATATCCTCAATACCTTCACCGACTATACTTTGTCTTTGATCCCAAGGGACAACAATGTTATTGTTGATTCTCTTGCCACTTCGACCAGCATTTTTAAAATTACATTGTATCCCAATAAGAAGTACGAGATAAACGTCAAACATCGCCTTGTTTTTCCAGATAATATTCAATATTGGCAAGTCTTTCAAGATGGAAAACAGATCAGCAACTTCTTGCAGACGGAAGAGGAATTTGTGAATTTGCAAATGGATGACCAATTTTTTGAAAATGACCAAGAATTGCATGCAACATAAATGAAAGTACTTCAGCTCAAAGACAACTCCATTCCTAGGGGTCTTGTAACTTTGGAGGGGATTTTTGATCAAGACGATGTTGCACGCAAACCGACCATGCTACCAAAAGAAGTAGGAGTGGAATATCTTAATCTTGGCCCTCCTAAAAAGCCCAAGATAGTCAAGATTTCAAAATCCTTGAGCCCAAATATGAAAGGTAAATATGCAGCGCTCATGTCTCAGATTGCTTATGTTTTTTCATGCGAGTATTCTTATTTGAAAATTTATGATAAGAGTATAATTCAGCATACTATTCCTTTGAAACTGGATTAGAAGCCTTTCCGCCATAAATTTAGGAGAATGAATCCCAAGTTATTTCCCTCCATTCAAAAAGAGGTAAACAAGTTATTTATTGTTGGTATTATAGTTCCACTTCTCTTCTCAAATTGGATGTCTAACTTAGTGTCAGTAAGGAAGAGGACCGGAGAAATTTGCTTGTGTATAGACTCAAGAAATCTAAATAAAGTGTCGTTAAAACACAATTACCCACTACCAAAAATGGACCATATTCTACAAAGAGTAGTTGGATCTTTCAGAATTTCAATGTTGGATGGATACTCTAGGTATAATCAGATTTTAGTCCACCGAGATTATCAAGAAAATACATCCTTTAATACACCATGGGGTACCTTCATGTACGCCAAAGTTCCCATTGGATTGAAAAATACCCGAGCTAATTTTCAGCGAGCGATGGTCATTGCTTTTTCCAATGAAAAGGATGTCTTCTTGTTCATCTATCTTTATGATATCACTGTTTTTTCCAAGACATATGAGCAACACTTGCAGCACTTGAAAACAGTTTTTCAGAGATGTAGGAAATTTGGCATATTACCATTGACTCCTAAGAAGAGTTTATTTGTTATGGAGGAAGTGAGAGTGCTAGGCCACATCATTTCAAAATATAGGATTTTAATAGATCCTTCAAGAATTGAAGCGATTCAGAGCTTGGACTATCCTAGAAGCAAGAAGGAGATTCGGTCATTCAATGGTAAAATCGATTTTCTTAGAAGGTTTGCTCCAAATCTTCCTGAAAATTTAAGGCAAATTACTGACATGTTGAAGAAAGATAGTGAAGTAACATGGTATGAGGAGGCAAAGAAGTCTTTCAATCAAATAAATAAAAAATTACATCATGCTTCTATTCTTATTAGTCCAGATTACCCACTTGATTTCATCATTTTTTCCTTTGCTTCAGAGCATACTCTAGTTGTTGTCCTCATGCAAAATAAAAATCAGAAAATATAATTTCCCATCGCTTTCCTCAGTAGAACCATTAGAGATGCAACCTTGAAGAAAAATATCATTGAAAAATAGGCCTTGGTGATAGTTAAATCATTGAAGGACTTACGAGTCTATATTCTTCATTCTCATGTGATTGCATATGTCCTAAATGTTGTTGTCAAAGATTTCCTTACACAAAATGATCCTGAAGGTCGGCGTGGAAAATGGATTATTGTTATGTTGGAGTATGACTTGGAGATCAAGCCTACAAAACAGATCAAGGGACAAGGCTTGGAAAATCTTATGGCGGACTCCAATCTCCATGCTTTGGACATTAATTTTAATGTTGCATTATCTGAAGAGCAAGAAGTTGATTCATTACCTCAGGTATCTGAAATTTTTATTTCATCGCCATGGTATGCTGATATTTTTTATGTTTTGCAACACTTGAATCCTCCTCCTAGTTTCCCTAGTAGTAAATCTATATCTCTGAAGTTGAGGCCTCTTAAGTATTTCATCTTTAACAATGCTTTGTATTGGAAAGATTTGGGTGGTGTGTTGTTGAATTTATTGGTAGAAGGAGAAGTTGAAAAAGTGATGAATGAATTTCATAAAGGTGATTGTGGTGGTTATATTTTCTAGAAGACTATAGCAGATAAGATTTTGAGGGTTGTCTTCTATTGGACAAGTTTATTTTTAGATGTGTGTAAGATTTTCATGAATGTCAAATTTTTCAAGGAAAAAATAAAGCTTTTTTCAATGCCCTTAAAACCCATCGCAGTTAGAGAACCTTTCCAGCAGTGGGGTCTTGATTTCATTGGTGATATCCATACTCCTTCATTAGCTCAACATAAATGGATAATCACTACCACTGGTTACTTAACAAAGTGGATTGAAGCCATTCCAACAAGGCAAGCTACAGATACTATAATCATTCAGTTTTTGGAAAGAAATATCTTTTCTTGTTTTGGTTGTCCACATAAAATTATTAGTGGCAACGCAGCCACCTTTAAGTCTAAGAAAATGATTGAATTTTATGACAAATATCACATAATACTTTTTCATTCTACAGCATACTATCCTCAAGGCAACGGGTTGGCTGCATCTTCAAACAAATCATTGGTGAAAATAATTAAGAAGTTGTTGCAAGAGAACAAGAGAAATTGGAACAAGAAGCTCATAAATGCTCTATGGGCGGATAGAGCTAGCATGAAGAGATGCATTAATATGTCCCATTTTCATCTTGTGTATGGTGTTGACACATAACCAAATGATATCTAGCGAAGAATCAGTCAAATTATTCATTTACAGTACACAAGAGAATAATTTTTCAATCATACTTCAAAACTTCAGGAGGAAATCAAGAAATTGCATGACAAGAAGACCAAAGCTGATGGTTTCTAAGTAGGGGATGTTGTCCTTTGGAGGGATGCCTGAAACGAAGACAAAGGGAAGCATGGTAAGTTTGATCATTTATGGAAAGTTCCATACAAGATCACAGCATTCAGAGGTAATAAGGCATTCTAGTTAGAAGATCTTGATGTACAAGAAATTCTGGGAGGACCGGTGAATGGTAGGTTCCTCAAACACTACCTTACCCAAGTTTGAAGAAAAAAATTCACTTTCATTATAAATATCACTTTTATTTGTTGTTAATAATAAGGAGTTGTTGCAAAATTTTTAAGCCCAAGGAGAAGGCCATGGGACTTCTATGATCAGCTGATGTTTTTCTTTCAAAAAATTCCAAAAAGTTCAGTCAGTTTTTAAGGGTCAAAACTTTACATTTCCAAGTTATTTTTCACATAACATTTTGATCATTGGATATGTCTAGGTTTTTTAAAAATATACTCCCTCCAGTTTATTCATGGTTATTTTCATTCAATGGGCCATGCCCTTCATTTTCATCTAGATTTTTGGGTCATCACCATGTTTTCACCTAGGTCATTGTCTAGGTATCTTTAATTTCGCCACCATAAAAGTCCAAAATCTGTCATAAAGAAGCAAAAAACAAGGGTCATTCACTTCCATCATACAAAGTTATCTTCATAAGGGAGTTATCTTAGGTAGGAAAAAAAAAACACAATTTATCTTCTTTCTAAAGCTTGTTACATTGCCAATTTATTCAAAAAATCAAAGTGTTCCTCAAAAAGGTCATGTTTTCACTAAGTGGCAAAAAGGGTGTTTTATTGATGTTATAAAAGGGAAAAAGTTATCTCTTTCACTCATTTTATCTCCTCTTGCTCGATAAAGTGCATCTCTCACCTTCAGAATACCTTACCTTCGCCAAAGGTGGAACAACTAGAAAAAATTGCAAGAAAATCCAATCTGTTATGCTTCTGAAGGCTCTACAACGTTTATGAAGGAGCAGCACGATGCTTCTAAAGGAGCGCAACATTTCTGGGTATTAGCGCTATGCTTCTAGGTCAGCGCTACGTTTCTACAAATATTGTTACATTTTCTATTTCACTCTTCAAACAGCTTCTCAAGCCTCAGAGTCAGTGTACAAAACCTTTGTAGCCTCTAAAATCAGTAAGTGGCTACCTTAACTTCCTCCTTCAAGTTAATTCATGAATGTATAAGTGTTTTCTATCCTTAGGGTTTTTCTGTCCTATGTTCTAAGGTTTCTCCTTTCTTGATTGGTTTTAAACATTGGAGACCCATTTCCGTACCATCTAAACCTTCATTTATCCTTTACAAACCCTTCCACAACACCTCCCATTACTCATAGTCCCCTTTACCCTTTTTTCCATCAAAACCATAAAACCCTACTACATTTCCACAAGAAAACTAGAAAATCTTTGTGTTTTCCTATTTTTATCCACTTCCCCATACCCATTTAAAGTAATTCCACCTGTATCCTTAAGCTAACACATTACCCTACTGCCTCATTTTTTGGGGGAATTTTCCTCAACCTCCTTATACCTCATCACAGCACTTAAACCTATCATATCAATATCCCTTTTTTTCCCAAATTCACCATCCCTACCCACTCATTTCATCTAGGTTGGTTTCATCTTGTTCACAAGTAGAATGTAAACTGAAAATAAAGCTCGCAAGGGAGGTCACCACTCTAGATTTGAGCCATCCACATTGCAATAACTTAATGCCTCCCCATATGCTAAGTGATGTTCTGAAAACACTGGATGTTTGAGATTTTGTGAAAAGATCGGAGGTAGGATGTCATGCCCCATTGACTACCCTTTTTTCCACTAACTTTAGCAGAGAAAAATCCACCATAGCAGGCATTGAATTCACTCTATCAGTAGAGGCCATCACTTCAGCAACAAGGATCCCAGATGAAGGAGAAGTATGGTTCATGGGCATGGAATTGGACCTTGAAAACTACCCAATCTTCCTAAAACCTCATTGTAGAGATGAACCTAAACGTGTTTTCCTTTCCAGGGATCTACTTGATAAGTACGCCCCATTAATTAAATTCATCATGAAATATTTCACATGCAAGGGAATATTTTCAAGATTGTACCAATACAATGTGAGGTTACTAATGCACTTCACAGCTACCAAATCACTCAATTTGTCAAACTATTTATTCAGGAGTTTGGTCAAAAGGGTAGAAAAAGTACAAAGCAAAGGTATAAATTCTCATCCCAGTCTATTTCATCATGGTTTGGTTAAGATAGTTTTTTTGCACCAGCTCTCAGTAAACAATATGACCTGGGAGGTTTTCATGAAGAAAGTAGCATCATCTCTTGCTACTAGTCCACCTGTTGTTCACAGCATAGCATCAGTACAACCAAAGGAGGTTGGATCTTCTAGCAAGTAGTCTTAGATTTCAAAAGCACCTAGGGTTAATATAACTCAAACCTATGAGAAAGGAAAGAGATTGGTTTTTTCTCCTAAGACCATCAGAGGTGTATTGGCACCTAAAACTACACATGAGAAAAGAGAAACAGTGGATCAGCCACCTAACTAAGATGGTGAGTCACCATTGCAACACCATGATGAGCAAGCACCCTTAGAAGTTGACATGGTAGAGCATGTGAAGGATAAGTCATTTGAGGAGATCATAAAGGAGAAGGATGAAGAAATAGTAGAGTTAAGGGAGGTTTTCTCAACTGCAAATTCTTAGACCACATTCCTATAGCAAGAGAATTTTCAGCTAAAGGTGAAACTACTCCTTAGGGACAAACCAAAGGTACATGTTGATACATATAAAGGAAAGGGAAAAGAAATAGTAGATGATGATTAGCTAGAGGATGCAGAAGTTGGTACAAAAAAAATAATACCAAGGACAAGAGGCCTCAAGAAAGAGCTTTAGAGAGAAAGAGAATCAGCAACTCCTAAATCAGGTTGGAAGACTTTTGATGAGCTAATTCTTGATGAAATCAATCAAGATAGAGAATATTCGCTTGATAGGGTCAACGGACAACTTGAGAAATTGTTGAAGAAAGCTAAAAATAGCAATAATCTCAAGAGACATATGGCCAATCACTATTGTGCCAGGAACAAGATTTCCCAAATCAGGCTTAAACAAGTAAAGAAAAAGCTTAAAGAAGCTCAAATGAAGCTCAAGGAGAAAGAAAACTTAAACCTCCTTGTTGAGGCATCAATGGATATTTAGCCTATCCTCCACAGATGTTATAGAACAAATTTTGGTCAATTTTGAGCACTATTTGTATTTTTTATTATTTTTGCAAAAATCTGGAAATTTTGTCTCCTTAGAAGCGTCGCGCCAAGGCGCAACACTTTCTCTCAGAGCTTCGAAATCAAGATATTTCTATATGAATGGGTGCATCTTGAATAGTAAATTCCATATCTGGACTTGGTTTTCCATGATAAGATCTTGTTTTGAAGAAAAATGAAAAAGTTTCCTCGTTTCTATGCTTCTACTAGTGTTTTAGACCAGGCACAGCTCTTCTGGAGTGAGGTTTGGAAAAATCACTTTTGGAGGTCTTCCTGTGGGTGTTTTCCGAAATTTCAAAGTGCATTGGAAACTAGACTCACAAGGCTACTCGTCACAACTTTCAAATTTTCATTTGGATTCTCCTAAGTTAGTCAAAGTCACCCTTGAATTAGTGCAATGCTTCTGCCAGGCATGCACGATGTTTCTACTACAGGCGCGACATTTCTGCATAGGATTCCTCTCAAACAGCTTTCATGCCCATAAAACTCCAAAAATTCAATGCTAGTTGTCCCATGAGGTTTCATTTGATGTTTTTGAGTTTTTTTTTCCTCTATGATGAGGAAACATGTAATTTAATGGAGGGGACACACACTCCTAGTCCTTAGCTAAATTTCAAGGATTAGTTTCTAACTTCCCTCGATTCTAGAAAGTGACTCATCTGATGTAATTATGATGCTTTTTGGATAGGATTTTGACCCTATGAGGTTTCATGAACTCTATTTTCTATAATTGTCCACCTCATGTCTTTTTAGAGATTGGATAGTTGTTATTTGCATTGGAGCTATTGTACAATATTTTGTTAATGAAATCAAGGATAGTGTTGTAGACATAATGTTAAGACTCCAGTGGTATGCCTTTGAGGAAAAAAATTTCTCTGTCAACTCATCATGTTGAATTTTATGTTACTCATCTTTCATCTATATGCTTTTTTATGCTAATTCTTATCAATTTATTGACAGAAATCATGCTTTCCATGCTCTGTTTTTAATAAGATTTACATGAAATTGTATATGCTTTTCTGATGAATGAATTCAGTTTAATGTTCATTCTCACTCCCTCTCATTTCACTCTATAAACAATGAAAAATTAAGCATGATTCTTAGCTTACCTACCTGGCCTCACCCTTACCTCTGCAACTAAACCTTTGAATTCATACGAAAACCCTAGACCTAATTTCCTAACTATCATTCCTATCCAGTGAAAATCCAAATAAACAAAAAACCCTAATCTACTGAGCATCGTAACTAGCCTAAAACATTATATCCAGTCATCCTTTTGGCTGCTAAGTGACATTGTGAGAGCCCTCTATGGTCTTGGTAGGGCTAGCTACCTGACCTAAAGGTTTGTCTGTGGTTACCTTCCTTCAGCTCCATTCTCAACCTTGTGAAGCAGGGGGAGTGATAATAGAGCCAACACATTTTCATGCATGTATCACAAATGTTTTAGGATTATTCTTTGGATGTTTACGGTATATGTTGTTTTCATATGTACTAGATAAATTGAACTATTTCGGTGGCTTTGGTACTTATATTTTTGAATGTGTGTTGTTTTCACTTTATAATCATTATGTGAAATATTTTGCTAATGAATCCTTTTATGTTATCATGTGTATCTCTTAGTATAGTATTATTACTTCCTACCAGAGAATCTCTTGCTCGTGAAGGTCTCATTTTACACATTGCAATTGATGATTCACAATGTCAACTTACTTGCTTATTCAAGGTTTATGTATTTAATCTCTTATGTTATATGTTGAAACCAAGATGAACCTTTGTGTTATGGTGGTTGGGTCGATACTTCAGATGGGGCTCCTACTCGAAACAATATGAGGTATAATTGGGACTTCATATCGAGGAGACACCCTGCATGTTGGCAGTATATAGCAACGTCAACATTTTGGTGCTAGAAGGAGGGCCAGGTGATAATTTTTTCCCATTGAGTCTATTTTGAATCTCTTATCTTAAATGGTTCATTCTCAATTCATAATCCTAGAGTGTTTTTCTAACCTATCTCCTAGTAAAATTTCAATCTCTGTATAAATTATTCATGTCTTGTCTAAATTTAGGTTTGATGGTGAGTATAGTACATTTTTTTCCAATGCATAAATAATTTTCTTAGGTTTTGTAAATATATTGAAATCAATGATGAATATGTTATGTGTATTCTATTCACTCTCACTCTTTAAGGTTGTGTGAATCGATGGTGTCATACCTTACCATTTTCCTCTATTCATTATTTTCGTCAATTTCTTAAGGAGTTGCATCAAGATTTTGATAGGCATAATTATCGAGATTTTTATAAAGGAAACTGTCATCTTAGAATGGAACCTAATGAATCAGTTGAGTATTTTGCTAACAAATTCCTACACTTATATTATGAGTTTCTTGAAGAATAAATGGATTGGGATTTATTTTAACCAAAAGTTTAAACGTTTGGTTTGGATGTCTTTGAATCAGTGTGATCTAAACCCCAAAATGTTCCTCTCTCCCCAAATTTTGTAAATTCTGAGACACCTCTAATCTCAGAGGAGAAACCTATTATTTCTCATGTTCTTGTTCCTCGTCCTTTTCCAATACCAATTTGGTTGTCACCTTGTGATAATGTTGAAGTTCATAAATCTGCAAATCAAATTCCTAATCAATCTTCTCAACCATCATCCATTTCCAATGATCCTGATCCAACTGAGGATAATTTTTAATGGTTCATGAATCCTATGGTGAACATTGATCATTCCATTCCACCATATGGTATTAACACTCATAACTCTAGTCTTGAATTTGATTGTGATTCTTGTCCTCCTCTATCATCTCTTTCTCATGATCCCTTTCCCCTTGATCTTACTTATTATTCTCTTCCAAATCCAAGTATCGATCAGGAGCAAGGTAGTCAAATTTCACATGTAGAGGGGCATAAATGTGACGATTATTTTGATATTTATTTTCTTTTCCAGAATCCTCCATGTCAAGACAATGATCTCCCATCCTTTTTTTATTTTGAATCTAGAAATATTGGGGATGTATTAAATGAAATTGATTTTCCTAATCAATATAAATTCTTGGAAAACCTTCATTCTTTTGATTATGATGACATTATTGTATGTAATGATGTTTTCCCTAGTGCACCTTTTGATCTTTCGATTTCTCAAGAGAACTCTGTTTCGAAAGATTCAGATATTGAATCTAATTCGATTAAAGAAGATGTTCTTATTAGAAGTCCCTCTTCACCTCACTATCCATTGTGTTCAACATTTTGTAAGGCATAAACTTGTGATGGATAAAATCCATCTAATGAGTTGGATTTCGAATTGACACATGATATTGATATCATTCATGATTAATATGAAAGTACATAAATCATTAAGTATCCTTTCCATCCATTATAATTTTTAAGTTTGCATGGAGAAAAATCTTTTATTCAGGTTACTCGTGATATTTTTTCGATCTATCCAATTTGGATGTGAAATTCAAAGAACCTTGTGACTTGATTAATCTATTTGTTGAAGATCTAAGTTCTGACAAAAACAACGATGTAGATGGTTTCCATCTAGATAGTAGTGATCTGGTGGAAATTACAAATATAGTTTGTCCACACACCATGCATAAGATAATTCAATCCTAAAAATGCAATTCTATAATTCTTGAAATTCTCGAGACTCACCAGGAATTCGAGGCACTTCAAATTTCATTGATGGTTATGTTAAGTTCTTGAGACTCTATTAAGCCCCCCAAACCAAATCATATTTGGATATTATTGCAAAATTCTTTCCTTTGCATGATTTCATTGGATGTAAATCCCTTCTTCAAAGGTGTTTCATGCTTCAGACACAGTTTTCTAATTTTCAATATTTGGTCTGTGATATGATTGAAGGTCATATTTTAGTTTATTTATCTTTATGAAAATCTCTTATATTAAACTCAGGTTTGGAATGTATACCTTCCACGGATGAGCAAAGTTGTGAAGTTGATCATTCTAAAAATTATCTTTGGCTGAAGGATTCATATCTATCACATTATTTTGAAAGAAAACAACTCATAATCCTTCTTGTGAATATTATGATCATAATTATTTTCTTCATGGCACCAGATATCCTCTTTAGCATTAATAAATTTTCATGTTATTTTCTTAATCGAGTTCAAACATATTTATCTTCATCCTCTATTGACCAAGAATCTTGTGCCTTAATCGATTTATTTGATCATGACAAATTTAATTCAATTGATCATTTTCCCACTGGTAAATCCTATGATGGTTGCTGTACATCAGACAATATTTATGGTTTATCATCTCAAAATTTAAACATGTGTCAAGTGGTTGAGCCAGTTCAGCCTCCGCTGATGGTTATGCTAGGTCCTCACTGTCTTGAGAAGATTTCTAAATATCATCAAGCTTATTTTCCCTCGCAGTATTCCCATACTAATTCCACAACATTAATTTTAAAATATTTATGTCAAGGGTTTTAGGATCATCAAGAGGAATGTTTTGAATTTCATTGTCCAATCTATCGTCAATTAGAAGAATCTTAATTAGCAAGCCCATTTTCTAAAAGCCAGTTTCGATCTCTCTTGATGTTTACTAAGGAATACAATACAAGTGAAGATATATTCACAAGTAGCAATCAAGGTTTGTCTGTTTATGATTTTCATCAAAAAGGTAAGGTGGAAGGTTGGGAAAATTCAGGTGATACAAAAAATATTTCTTCCTTTAAGAAATACCTTCAATGTTTTGTGCAAGATTTTCAAGCTTCTATATTTTTTGTTGGACATTATTATATGTCGGTTGTAATTGCTCTTATCTTTGTGTTTACGGGTCGGGAACAACATTAATGGATTCATTTGAAAGATCATTACACTTAGCCTTGACCTTCTAGAAGATTAGGTTAGGAGTAGGCTTAGTTGTATTTGGTTTCCTTTCTATTGCATCCACCCTTTATCCTGCTCTCCATTGAGTCTCTACATTTGCTTGTTTTCTTGTTGTATACTATGCATGTTGTTTTATGTTCCGCTCCATTTTCTTGGTCCTTTTGGTTTTGTTTCGTTGTTTTTTCATGTATTTTATTTTATTTTTCCAATAACACTTTGCATGAAATATGCTCCTGTTTGGCTCAAAAGACAATGTAGCAAAAAATTGAAAAGGGAAATTGTGATGACGAATAATGCTTGGCTAATTTGTTACCTCTTCTCTATCTTGGTTTTGTATATCTTTAGAGTCCATGATGTATGAATGGAAATGTGATCCACTTATACAAAAATCATTTGGTCAAATTATAAAACATGTATCAATTCTAGGATCCTCATTCCTCAACTCGGTATTGTAACTAAATAGTGTTTTTATTGTTGATCTATTCAAGTAGATAAAGGATAAGGGGAAAATAAATTAGCAAGAAAACTAATATCATAGGGCTATAAATACTTCTTTGAATGGGAAACCTCCTCTGCTCTCAATAATTCGAGATCACTCTTCCACCCATTAAAATAATAATTGTCGAATCACGTTCCTATTAAATAAATAAATGAAGGGTGAAAGAAGAGAAAGACTTCCTACGCAGGGAGGTGAAGCAAGTGACCTCGCTGAGGTATTGTCTAGGCTCGTTGGAACTGAAGCAACACTTGTGCTCCTATAGTGACTCCACTGGGGTACTATTCAACCCTGTTGGAAGCAAAGCAACACCAGAGATGAAACTCATACTCTGAATATCTTAAACTCATTGTGCATATTACCCTTTCCTATATCGAAACAATTGTGATTTGGCAAGCCTTAATATGTGTTTATTCGAGTAAGGGAATGGAGGGGACTGTATCTCTAATCGGGTTAAGTAGGGAAGACAAAGTAATCCACAAGATGAATCAATACATGTTGAAATATTGAGACCTTGCACTTAGATAATTAACCCTAAACATAGAAGTTGGAGTTTTACCAGTGTGTCGCCAAGTGTTGTCGCGGTGATCAAAACCCACCAAAATTTTTCTCACACTTGAATTTTTTAGCCTACTTAGCATCTTAAGATATGTTTCTCTATGGTTAATCTATGGTTGTTTGATGTTTTGAAAAGCATTTAAGTCTTCTTCTCATTTTTAAGTTGACAAGTCACTTGTAATCACATGCAAGATCCTCGATGAGTTCATGAGCACACTTCCTTTATCCTAGCTTGGAAAAACACAACATCGTCTATCAAGACAATGATTGGGTTATGTTCAATTAATACTAACAACTGGTACACACTTTCATTGACAGTCTCCCTCACTTTGGTTGTGTTTGTACTTTTATTTCAGTGATTTTTCTTAACTGTCGCTTTTTATGCATCGTCGCTTTCACACTCATGACTATTAATTTTACTCATTTTCACTGTAATAAGTGGTGTTTCATGTTATCTTCACTTTGGCATGTGTCACTTTCAAGGCCTTTCACAGTTTGCAAGTGTTGTCTTATTTTTTTACCTTGTTTCACAGGTGTCACTTTTGTGATTTTCACTCCTCCATGTGTAACACCTTTGCACATCACCAAAGTTAGTTTTGGCACACCCTTCTACATTAAATGGTTGTACATATCATTTGAATATGTGTTAGACACATTCCTACAGCTTAACACACCTCTGGGTCATGCCCCTCATTTTTGTTGTAACTGGTGTTTTAAGTGTTGTAATGTGTCGTTTTAATTATCGCACTTAGAAATAGGTGTCATTTTTTTTTGTTTTAAATTTTGACTATTGTTCATGAGTCTTGTGCATTCCATTGGCTTGTATTTATGGAATTTATGTGTGTGATCCATGTTTGAGTCGTGTTAGGATGCATTTATTTCTCCTACTCTACTATTCCCACACTTAGCCATTGTGAGAGCTCTTCTTGGTCCTTCAGCCCGGCGCACGTTTTAAAGGCATTAATCCTCTTACTAGGTGATAAGCACAACTTATTCATGAGCCTCATTGACATATCTTTCCTCCCATACTTATGCACTAATTCTATTTTAAGGTCTTCTCCGTCTCACACTGCATTATTACTTCCTAACGATAAGTCACCTAGCCTTGTGTTGCCTCCCTCAGTGAAAAGTGCATTCCAGATGAACAAGTAGCCATTATTGGAGATAAATACACCCTCCCAAGCCTGAGTGCACTTCGAAACAATGAAGTGCACTTCAAAACAATGAAGCACACTTCAAATGCTTGATGAAAAAACACACTTCAGAATAACAAGGACCCTTTGAGTGCACTTCAAAAAAATTAAGTACACTTCAAAACAATGAAGCATACCTCGAAACAATGAAGGATCCCCTATCTCTTAAAAAGTGCATGGCTTACTCATGAGTCTTGAATATTTTGAGCACATGGCGTGCTCACGAAGCACGAAGCCTTTCCTTAGAGCACATGGCGCACTCACAAAGCATGAAGCCTTAAGGCACATTTGCATTCTTGAAGCATGAAGCCTTCATCCTTACCTTTGAGTCCATGGCGCACTCTTGAAGCCTAAAGCCTTTGAGTGCATGGCGCAATCATGAAGCCTGAAGCCTTCATTTGAGGGAACTCTGTCAACTTGAATAATTTCTCCCTCCTAGTTCCTCTTGAACAAAAAATCGCACTAAAAAGGCTCAAATCCTAACCCGTTCAATGTGTGTCCTTTCTCCCTCCTTTGTTCTTTGAGCACGTGAGCACACCTTGAACCAGAAAATGTTTACTCCTTCATACTTTGACTATGTTCCCTATGCCCTCCTTATTCCTCTCAAGCACATGAGCGCACTTGGAAGGCTTAAATCCTGATCCCTTCATCCCTCTGGCATGTGCCCTTTCACCCTTCTTAGCTTCCTTGAGTGGACCTTGAACCAATGAATGATTCTCTTCCTGCTTCGGACTTGCACCTTGTGCCCATGAGTTCTCTCTCTCTTTATTGAGCACACATGCACACCTTAAAGGCCTCTTGTGAGCCTTGATGATTTTGACTGCACCCTCCTAATCAAGCCTTCTTCTTTTAACCCTCTCACAGGCCTATCATGAGTATATAATTTCATGAGCTAGGTGGTGATAGAATAAATGTTTTTAGACTGATTTTGCCTCATCGTGAATGATGTGCATTGGCGGGAGTACCTTACTCTCAAGCATGATAAGGTGATGATTTAGAGAAGGCAGCAAGGAGAAATCATAAATGAACACATGTGAAGAATAACAACAAAAGAAAACTATCATGGAGACATGAAGTAGATTGTTGGGTCAATTTACTAGGTAAACTAACACAAGTATTTAATTATCAATCCGGGTTTGTAAACTTGGAAGCATGTCCAAAATATATGGATCTCAAATGTAGTCAACCTTTAGAAGACAAAATGTTTAAACTAAAGGAAATGCATATTACAAATATGTTCTAAAGTCTAAGATTTAAAGAAATGCATATTACAAATATAAAATCTAAGTAAGTAATTTATGATGCAATATGTAATAAGTGAGGGAAGAGGGTCCTAACTTAGGAGATCATGTTTGACCTTCCCCACGATACTACTTTCATGAAGAGAAACCAATTAATTGATGTAAAATAGCTTATGATGCATAAAGAGTAAGAGAAGAGGCTCCTAACTGAGGAGGTCCATGTTGTCCTTCTTCACAATTCCATTCATCATTGTTACCATTGTATTTAAAACTAGAAATTCATAAAATAGCTTCAAACAAGGAAAAGAAAATGAATTTTATTTATTGTTCTTATATCAGATAGAAGGGGAGTTTAACTTAAACTCTTGTTTGTCCCTTCATATGAATATTAGAATTAAACCAAGATTCAAGCATAAGTAAATAACTCAACAAGGAAAAGAAGATGAATTCTAGTTATTGTTCTTGGATCAGATAGAAGGAGAGTTTAACTTAAACACTTGTTTGTCCCTTCATATGTAGATTAGAAGCAAACCAAGATTCATCAGCAAACACAATAAATCTTCATTCATCTAATTAACTTAACAAATTTGAAGCAAAACTAGTTCATGAAAAGGAAGCTACTTTAAACAAGAAGTGTACTTAGCTTGGTGTGGGGGGCCTCCACCCTTGCCTTGAACACTTGAATAACTTATCAGCTACCGAAAACTCAGTCAATCAACCACAACATTTAACAGAAAAAAGAAGGTGGAACTAGTTTCTCAAATTAACTCACAAAATTCAGAAGTCTCAATATGAAATTATACAAATTCTCCATGTTTGAATAGTTCATAAGCTCGGTGTAAATAGACAAATTATGAACAAACTATGCTAAAATGTCTCTAAAAGCATTATATTTTCCTAATTCCATCCATCTGGTTCGAACTCATCCATTTAGTTACACAAAATCTAGAAAAATCCCAAAAAATACTAATTCTACCCTATTTTATAGGGATTCCTGAAAAACATGTCATGTTTGACTAGAGTTGACCAGGCCTGTTTTAGCTCAGTTTGATAGAACCAATAGATGATTTTCCATCTGTAGTTCCCAATATTTCCAAATCCATGCTCAACCCGTGCCCAAGTTTCCTGCATATATGACTTTCATTAAGTGATTACGGGAATTTTCAGTTCTGTCCAAAAATACTCTTAATACCCAATTTTTACAAAAATATCTAACAATTGAAAAACATAATTTATTTACCTGAATATGCATAATAAGTTCAAAATAAGGCATATTTGGATGATATAATTTGGAAAATTATGGGAATTAGGTGGATTTTTAATAAGAAAAATTGACCAAAATTGAGGGCCAGCATAGATCATGGACCAAGATAGAAAGAAGACATTGCATGATGACTCAAGATATTTTGATATTGATCAAAGACCCTTTGGATGGTGAATGTAAGAAAAAACGTGAATCCTTCATGAATATGAAGCTTATATCATATCCACCATCAAGATGAAGCAGCAAGGAAGACAACTTTACATTGCCACCTCATCATGAAGTCTGTGTCATCATTGTCAATTTGTAACTTATACAAGTGTCATCATAGTGGTCAATGTGTGTCCATGTGTCATGCCACATAATAATGTGGAATGTAATGATGTATTCTCAAGAAAAGGATAAAATGTAATGTGTGTAAGTCCAAGAGTCATGTGTGGATTATGAAAAGTCACTTAGGGTTTAGAAGTCCAAAGGACACATTATAATTCTAAGAGTCGTGAGGGTAATTCAAGAGTCGTGGGGATATAAAAGGTCAGTCCCCTTATTATAAAAGAAACCTCATAACTCAATCAAAGTGATTTTTTGAGGCTTAATATTTAAAGAGATATTATTGGCTTCTCTACTTGGCATAGGAGAGAAAAATTGTTCTTCAGGGAAGCAAGAAGTGACTTAATGTTCCACAACTAGAACTAGTGTCTCATCATTGTAACTATGTACTTGGATCTTTCACCTAATTGAAATTTAATGAACCAACACATTTTCATGCATGTATCACAAATGTTTTAGGACTATTCTTAGGATGTTTACGGTATATGTAATGTTCATATGTACTAGAGAAATTGCATTATTTCACTGGCTTTAGTTCTTATCTTGTTGAATTTGTGTTGTTTTCGCTTTATAATCGTTATGTGAACTATTTTGTTAACAAATCATTTTATGCTCTTGTGTTTATCTCTTAGTTTAGTACTATTACTTCCTACTAGAGACTCACTTTTTTTCTGTCACTAGTGAAGGTGTTCTTTTACACATTGCAATCGATGTTTCACAATGTCAACTTACTTTCCTATTCAAGGTTTATGTATATAGTCTCTTGTGTTATCTATTTAAACCAAGACAAACCTTTGTGTTATGGTGGTCGGGCCAATACTCTGGGTGGGGCTCTTACTCCAAACAGTGTGAGTTATAATTTGGACTTCACATCGGGGAGACCCCATGCATGTTGGCGGTATTCAGCACCGTCAACATCAGATCCCTAAGTAATTTCACCAGCAAGGTAAGCACTTAGTGGCGGGTGTACTGCTCCACACATTGTTTTCGTAGGTGTCCATACTTTAATTCATCTCACTGAGTAGTTTTTCCACCAAGGGAAGTACTTAGTGGTGGATATACTACTACATGCAGTATTTTCATACAAGTCCCAATAAGCACACACACCCCCCCACCCCACCCTCACTCATTTCCGAGTGAGTAATGGAACTACCATCAAGGTGGTATTTTAACAACAAGAATATTGTTTACCACCACACCAATAATATCATCACACCTCCACTATCATCACAACTCCAAAAAGGTAGGTGTTATTGTTTGACAATTACATAAGTGGTTAGATGGCACTTTGGTTGTGGTAATAGTTGAACTATATGCACTTAGTGATTTTTCAACCCCAAGATAGCATTAAGTGGCATATGTGCCTCATTATTTGACCAAGGAATCTAGTTTGTTGTTAGTATACTTGTTGATACAGTATTCAACATTTCCTTGTCATAAACATAATATAAACGTGGGAACATAAATGGCATAAGCACATAAGCATAGTAATAGTTAACAATAAGAGTTTGTTCTTGGACACTTTCTCGATGGATCCCTTACATGATAGGAGATCTAAATTAGATAACCTCGTCATGTTATCCCAAACATGCCATTAACATAATCATCATTTTTTAATAACATTAATCAATCATCCTTCCATCGGGATGATTCTCGAGAATGACTTGTCAAATGAAATGGAATCATATACATTCACTTCATCGTTAACATATTCATGAAATATAGAATATGCATATACCAAACAGGCTTAAGGTTTAGGAAAAACTTCCTTCTTATGCCATTTCCATAGTTTTCATGTCACTACCCATTTTATTCTTGTGAACCTAACTAGGTCCACCTAGTTGTTCTAACACCTTCTTCTGCCTTCCACCGTCATTCTTTTGATATACAGGGTTTAATCAAGGTTTTTCACTTTCTGTTGGGTTTTATTTATCTCTTCTCCATTATATCCTTTTATTTACTTTATCCCACCCAAAAACCAACCTACATAACATATAAGTATCAGTAATTGCTTGGTTGTAGTAATATGATATGGTAACTTATGATGATCTATGTTAATACTAGTAATACAAAACCACAAAAAAAGGCAAGAAGAAAGAATTTTAAAAAATAAAATAAAATAAAAATAATAATAATAATAATAAATAAATAAATAAAATAAAATAAAATAAATAAAAATAATAATAATAATAATAAAATTAAATTTTAAAAAAAATGGAAAAGACTAAGAAATACCACAATAGCAACACAAGAGACAGGGCCATGCTCAAATTCAACAAACAAAAGCAACAAGAAAATTTGTGGTCCACAATAACAACAAATGCATACACAACATTTCCTTTCACATCATCCATTAGCCCACCACAAACTCAATCCCTTGAGTTTTGGTGTTCAGGGTGTCCATCACCAACATGTGAAAAAAAAAATAGTTAGAGTCCTTCTTGAGGTTTAAAACAACCTCAAAATTCTAGTATCCCTCTAATTACTTCAAGAAGGGACTTTTCAACATTTTAGAGAGCTTCAAGGAATGCTCCCTCATATCTTTCTGCATTATAGGTTATTGGTTCAAGTGCCTAGAATTGGCATGGGATTTTCTTCCTCTCTAGCCTTACAAGGTTTCTTTATTTCCTTTTTAGCATGACATTCTTCTATATCTTTAGGCCCATGAAACCCCCATTCCAGGAAGTATCCCTATCCCAAGGTTTACCTACATGGGGTAGTCATTATAGTCTTACAACGAAGACCCTTCGGACATGCTTTAATGACATGCAAACAAAGTCTCATGGCCAAGTACAGATCCTAACTTAAACAGGAACGCAAAAGATTACAAATATAACCATAACTACAGATATGCAGCATAAATAACACTTCATTTCAATAATATCAAATATTGAAATAAGCTTACAAACAAGATGGAAATAAACTAGCTCGGGCGATGGTAGCTTATCTCTAAGGAGAGATGTGGCAGCTACATGCCTCTGAACTATGTTACAATGAGGATTTAAGTCCTATTTATAATTGAAAAACAATGGAAAACCATAAAAATTCAAAACCATAACCCTAGGAGATGAAGCACCAAAACTATGGGCCTGTTTGGGTAAATTGGTACATCAACTTCCTGGGGTCGTAAATTTGGCATACAATCTTCATTTGACGGGCACAGTACCTCATTAGAAAGATCTATTTGTGGAATAAAAATTTGAAGTGGAAAATATTTGTCAAATACCCATATGTGCCTTGTTTTTCCCAAAAAATGTTGTTTAACACCTCAAAACGGCTCCGAAAGTTCAGGACCTGAAAAACTGTCGAAAATAGTAAACTGTGTTATAATTAAGGAAACTAGAATATTGAAAGAAAAAGTGGTTGGGATCCAAGTGGAATAGGGGGGTGGACACCAACATCCACCTGGATCAGTCCCCCCCCCCCCTTAGGAAGCAATGGTCCCCATTGTGTTGAGTGCCTCCATGATATGGGGAAACTTCTGCTGAACTTGGTCCCTGGTGATCCACTTGCCTTGATGCAGGAGTTGGCCAAATTTAACAAACCGAAATAGTTGGATCTGCTATTGGTGAGTTCTCTTGATCTGTGTGTCCATAATATGATCAGTTGTGGATTATTCCAAGCATTCTAGGTTTAACTTTGTTGGTGTGAGTTGTTCTGCAATGTCTAATGTGTCTAGTAATTGTGAGAAGTATGGTCGAAGGCGGTCCACATTGAACATTGGGTGCATGCCAAGGAATGGGGGAATGTTGAGCTCAAAGGTATTGTCTCCCACAACCTTGGTAATAGTGTAACGACCATGTCAGAGTGGTCTGAGCTTTCAATGGGCTCCAGTAGAGCGCTCTTTCTGCAAATGCAAGCAAAATTTTTCGCCCACTTGAAACTTGTGTGGCACACAATGTTGATCATGTCGTTGCTTGTACTTGGAATTTGACTTATCCAGGATGTCATGAACCTGCTTGTGGATTTTTTGGATGAGTTCAATAAAATTGGTTGCTTTAGTAGCCTCGGAAAATAAATGTGTGGATTATGTCTATGTAGTCACATGAAGCATGGCAACATCAATCAGACACAATGGTTGAAATCCTAGACCCACTTGAAAGGGACTGCGACTAGTTGAGCTATGGAGAGCTCTATTATAATTGTATTGCACATAGGGAAGACTCTCATCTTAGGTTCGTGGATGTTTTTAGTTGTACATGCGGAGTATGTGCACTATCATCCTATTGACAACCTTCGTATGGCCATCAATCTGGGGATGGAAGGCAGACGACTTGGTGAGCTTAGTGTCCAATAGTGTCCAGAGGCTTGACCAAAATGTGATAAAGAACCTGACATCTCGATATGATATAATGGTCTGCGGGATCCCAAAATGTACCCACACTCGTTCAAAGAATATTTTGGAAGTGTCCTCTGATGTGATACTCTTCTTGTAGGCTTCCAATATAGCCATATTAGAAAAAAACTCCACGACCACAAATACACAAAAATTACCATGCTTGGTAGAAGGGAGGTCATACATATAGTCCATGGAGATGGATTCCCATGACTGGATGGGAGCAGGCAGAGGAGTGTACAGGCCTTTCTTCGTGATGGTTTACTTGGTGATGGCGCAGGTAGTGCAAGATCTGATATATTTCACAACATACATTCAGAGTGTTGGCCAATAAAAGTACTTTTGTAGTATAACCATAGTTTTTTCCACATAAAAGTGTCTTGCGACCCAACTGTAGTGCGCCTCCCAACTTATCTTGGCATGCTCGCTTGAAAGAATACAAAGGTGGTCGAGGTAACTAAATAATGTGTCATTGAGTTGGAAATCAGGAACTTGATTTCCATGTAATATAATATGGAATGTGTAGCTGAACTCTGGATCATTTTTGTATAGTTGTGGCCATCCAAATATCTCGTGGCCACAAGAGTTGAGAACAGTAGTCAGTGCTACAACTGGGGGCCGACTGAAGCAATCTGAAACATGATTAGTGCTTCCCTTTTTGTATTTAATGTTTAAGTGGAATTTTGTAGATATGTAGACCACTTCTAATGGTGATCATTCTGCAACTTCCCTTGTGTATGTATAAACTGAAGAGGTCGGTGATCGATGTGGATGACCGTCTCCTTCCCCATAATGTAATGCTTGCATTTTCGGAAAGCCTGCATGATGGAATACATCTCTTTATCATAGGAGTATTGGAAAGTGTCTCAATATGATAGGCCATTTGATACCCATGTTGGGTGAGGACTACACCAATAGCATAATCGAAGGCGTCTATCTCAATCTCAAATGGTTGTTGCAGGTCTGGCAATGTGAGTAACTGTGTAGAGCAGAGGCAGTGCTTCAACTCAACGAATGTCTTCTGTTGGGACTTAGACCAGGAAAAATTTTCTTTCACCCTGCCCTTAGTAATCTGACTCAAAGGCCAAGTGATATGGGAGAATCCCAACACGAACCTTCGATAAAAATTTGCAAGGACCAAAAAGTTGTGAAACTCTGTTAGAGTGGTCGGGGCTGGCTAATCCTGAACGAATTGGATCTTAGTTGGATCTAGATGCATGCCATGATCATCTATGATGTAACCCAGATATTGGACCTAGCTCATGCCAAAGGTGCATTTCTCCAATTTGGCACATAGTTTGTGCTGTTGAATGGTTTGAAGGACCTTCCGAATGTGTTGAAAGTGTTCTTCCGAACTCTTGTTGAAGAAGAGGATGTCATCTAGATAAAAAACCATGAATGAGTTGGTGAAGGGCCACAAGATGTCATCCATTAGCCTCATAAAAGTAGCAGGGGCATTTTTCAACCTAGAGGGCATAACCAACCATTTAAAAAGGCCTTCCTTGTATTTGAAGGTGATCTTAGATACATCTGTGGGCTCTATTGGAACCAGGTGATAGCCAGACTTCAAATCCATCTTGCTGAAATACTTGGCCCCCCTTGAGTTGGTCCAGAAGGTCATGAATATGTGGGATTGGATACCTATTCCTCACGATGATTTTGTTTAGTTCCCAATAATCAATGCAGAGCCTCCAGGTCCCATCCTTCTTTTGTACAAGTACAATCGGGATCTCACAAGGTGAGGAACTTGATCGAATGTGCCATTTTTGCAGCAACTCCTAGATTTTCCACATGATCTCTTCATTTTATATAATGGAGTGGATATATATTAGCCAGTTAGGTATAGGTGCTCCGGGAGTCAGATCGATCGAATGTTTGACCTGACAATGCCAGGGTACTCCTGTGGGTGAGGAGAAGTTGTCCCTATATTCTTTCAGAGCCATATCCACCTTATTTTGTTGTGTGGAGGAACCATTCTCAGGGGCCATGGATGTGGCTACAATATTCTGCTTACTTTGAGAGTGAATAAGAAAGAAGAAAAAAAACTCAGTCTGGGAGATGATCTTACTGCATTATTTGGCATAGATCAAAGAGATAGTAGTAGGCGAGGCTATCTCTAGTATCTTGTATAAATTATTACCCAAAGGATTAAATAACAGAGCGAGGTCTCGACTTATATAAAACATGTCATTTCCACAACTATGGTTGTCCTAATAATACATCACAAGATTCAAGAGGAGTAACATCACACAATACCTCATAAGTGAAGGGCTTGATGTTGTAGGGAAGGCAGCACTATTGGCTAATGCAAAGAATCATCCTTGGTGAAGCCATCTGATGGTGTACAGTTGTGGATGTGTTGTAGTCGGTAGGCTCAACAGCTTCACGGACTCTACTGAAATGAGATAACTTTGGCTCCTACGCTCGACAATGAATTGAAGCGTAGAACCCTTCACCCACATCTGTGAGAGGAAGAGGTGTTCCCCCTCCTCTGGATCTTCAGGCTCAATCTTCTGGATCTTGGAGGTGGCCATAGTGGCACTGGGCTCTACGTCAATGATATTATTCCCTTTTTCATTCCCCTTGTCAGTTTTTGACTCAGATACAGAACATGCATCTCATTCAGAAGTCTTTAGCTCGACAACCACTGACTGCTTGGCCTGACACTCACTTGTGTTATGAGTGGAGCTCTTATGGAATTCACGCAGCTTTCCCGTGTCCTTCTTCGTCTTCGTGGTGTTCTTCTTTGCTTGCGGCTTTGGCAGGTTATCCTGGGACACCTCGCCTTCGATTTTTTATTTTCTTTGTGGTTTGGGGGTGCCTTTCCCTTGCTTCGGATTCGCAGATCTGAAATATCACTTTTTCTATTTAAACTTTTTCTCAATCTTGACAATGTATCAGTACATAGTATCGAGCGAGGAGATGTCCAGGAACTCCATCTCGTCCTGGATGTACCTATGTAAACATTCGGAGTACTTGAGTACCGAATTCCGCTCATAATCCTTGATACCCAACTTTGTGCGAAGGGTATGAAAAACATTGGTAAACTTAGGAACATCTTGGTCCCTTCCCCGCCGCGGCATGGTCCACTTTATGTATTTATCCTCATAGCTCTTAACAGGGTAGTATTTCTCCTTAATGGCATCCCGAAACGAATTCCAAGTGCGTGCGGCTGAAAATAGTGAGGGTGTACTTTCATTCTTCTTCTCACAGTAGGTTTCCCACCAGTCCTTGACGTGCGGGGCAGTTTTGAGAAGTGCAAAAGTAATATTTTCCTGGCTGGAAAAATCATGAAAATAAAAATGTACTTCTTACATATTTAAGCATTTATCTATGGGTTTCACATATATCTGACCTTCAAATATGGTGATTTAAAATTTAACTTGTTTCTTGAAGGGTGTGGTGCTTCCAGAGTGGTTGCTGGAAAGAGATGTGTCACCTTTAGGAAACCGCTGAAGGATCTAGGAAAAGTTGTCCATCATCACATTCCTCTGTCACTCGAGGGATTCTTCTAGCAATATTTTGAAAGGATCTTTTGCCCCCTCGTATTTCTTCTCTTCTGCCATGGGAGTTATTTAGGGTTTGTGAGGTTGGTCTTGCAAAGGTTCGACCAATTCGAGCCCTAACTCCTTATATCCTGACCTCATTAGGGATATGCAAAGAAAAAATAAGAAAGTGAAGATCGCTCTGATACCACTAATACGAACTTAAATAAGAACACAACAAATTATAGATATAACCATAACTACAGATATGCAATAGAAATAACACTTCATTTCATTAATATCAAATAGTGAAATAAGCTTACAAACAGAATGGAAATAAACTAGCTCGGGTGATGGTAGCTTATCTCTAAGAATAAATGTGGTGGCTACGTGCCTCTAAACAGTGTTACAATGAATCTTGAAGGCCTATTTATTATTGAGAAACAAAGGAAAACCATAAACATCCAAAAACCTAACCCTAAGAGATGAAGTGCCAAAACTATGGGCCCCGTTTGGGTAAATTGAAGCATCAACTTCTAGGGGTCGTGACTTTGTCATATAATCTTCATTTGACGTGCACAATACATCATTAGAAATATCTATTCGAGGACCAAAAATTTCGAGTGGACACCTCTTGTTTGCCTTGGTTTTCCAAAAAAAACATCGTTTAGGGCCTCAAAACCGCTTTGGAAGTTCAGGACGCAAAAAACTGCCAAAAATATTAAATTGTGCTACAATTATGGAAACTAAAATACTGAAAGAGATAGTGGTGGAGGTCCAAGTGGAATAGGAGGTTGGCCACCAAAATCCACCTGGATCAAATACCCATCTAGCATGCTCCACCTCACTACTCATGGAGTCTTATGGTTACGGTATCAATTATGACTTGCTCCCATGAGATAACAAAGTGCCACAAGTTGCAATTCCCTTGCAACAATCTTCTTCATAAGCTCCCAACTCCATCATTTAACCTAGGTAACAACATTTAGTTTCCAATGAGATATACTCATAAATTTCAAACTAGGAATTTTAACTTCCCAATCCTTGCTTCATCCAAAAGCTTGATTTCATAAGCATGAGACTTTTAGTCATGTTGTTGGGCTCCTTTGTAGGTGTTTTTGATCTATCATGGAGACTTTGATCTCACACGCCATTCCATCACTTTGATTGCATCCTGATATTGCATTCAACCAACACTTGTTAGTGCTTATATACATATATATGAACAATATTTTATTGCAAAAATTCACAACAGCCTGAAGTGACTTCAGAATTATTACAGTAATAATAATTCTATAACTGCAAATAAATTCAAATAAATTGAAATTACATTGTCATTGTAATTTACATATGCATCACACCTATCCCATACATTTCCTATTGCAATTAAACATTTATTATAACATAAACAAGAAATTTATATCTTTAAGTTCATGAGAAATTTAGAATTCATAACTACATTCTTTCATACCAAAGGTTCCCCGCCTTAACCATGCCCTTTCCTAGGCATGCATTAATTTGAAACAACATATATCAATTTTAGTTGAAGGAAATCTTAACACATTCTTTTCCTTTACCTTTCTACTGTGGCCTTATGTTACCTTACTTGTTTTTCACTGTCAACACTTCTAGTGGAAGCCCTTTTAAGGGGTATAACTTCCTGGTAACATTCTTATTTTTGCAATATTTTAGCAGTTCTTGTGCATATTAATTTTTATAATCATGTGTCACACATAAACACATAACATTCTATATATACGTTGTCAATTTCCAACCTTTATCATTTTCATTAACACAAACAACAAATATTAAAAGCCTAAGCACATTAATAATGGTAGTTTACAATAAAATGTAGTTCTTGCACACTTTCCAATGGTTCCTCCATGTGACATGGAATCCATTAAATAAATTCATTGTGCTAAAAGATAGCATGTACAAATTTTATTTACATACCATTACTATATGCACCTAGCATTTTGATACGCATCTAGCATATCATTGTTTAATATCTATTCATTGGACATTTATCTCTGATATATTTCATCTCTTGCATGCCTATGCTATTATTCATTAGCTTATGGAAACTTGTCAAAAAATTATGGAAAATTATTAAACTAATAAGATATAAGTTAAGAGATTCCCCCTAATAGTGATGGTTGCATCACTTATCCATAAATTTTGCAATTATGTTGGGTTTCTCTAGGGAATCAATCAACATCTAGCATGATTATCTTGTTGCATAAAACTCAAATCAAACTTTAAGTAACATCAGTGTATTCATATATACAACAAAATATTTTCACATAAGTACACATGCATGCATAGATATTAACTTTAAAACTTAGATTATTTCTTATTCTTGGGCCTAGCTAAGTTAAGTGTTGAACCATGCTCTAATACCACTTTGTAACACACCTTACCACCCTCTTGGGAATTGATTGGGATTTGGAAGGTATTACATCAAAATTAACCTAATATTCAAGGTATATTGCGAAGATAGGAACATAAAAATCCTCTTTTTCCAACCTTATCAAAACTTTAAAAAATTTCCACCATCACATTTGTCTCATCGAAAGCTTTCCGAAAATATATTTTTTATCTCAATTAGACTCCCAGATTTAAATTTATGCCCTTTCAAAGCTTTCCAATTAACTCTTACCACATCAATAGGACATTTCCACGTGGATTTTCCATGTCATCCGTAATGCATACCTGGCATCCACACTAAATAGCCAAATATTTGTATCACTTTCCACCCCATTTCATTTTTTGGACCCACAAGACCCACTCCTTCATACAAATAAATTTTTCCTCTTAATACATACCATGCGGCGGTGACACCATCCTAGACCCATAACGTCCTCGCATCACCGTGCTCAACACCACAGTAAGAAAAGACTATACTATAGAATTGGTGCAGTGTGATAGAAACTTCCACGTCAATTATTCGTAGAATATGCATCCAACACCTTGTGTTAGTCCGCACCTATATCATGAAGGTGCCATTCAAACTCAACACTAGTTGAAAGGTGCTAACAGGGAATTTCCCATCTACCGATGCTAAATTTGACGTCATGGCTCCTATTACACTAATGTTAGGGTGACATCACCCTACCACATGGAAACCTCTAGTAATGCCATGTGTCATACAAAACCAACTTTAGAAATCCAAAAGGGACACTCCTACTTGTCTCATGACTCACCACATAGGCACCATGCCAACATAAATCTACATCACCCTCCCAAGTGGTGAATACCTAACCTTGTTAGGCTATCGTGGCTTCTGCCACCTTAGCCTAAGTTGTGGTCCCCCCCCCCCCCCATTTCAAGTCCTTCATGTTTTACTTCACAACCTCACATTGCATCCAAGTGGAAGGGGAAATTCAGGTTAAAAAAAAAAATTCCATAGTTGCAACCACCCCGTACCCTTGGATTCCCAATTCACTCTCAAGCTTTCAACAAATCCAAATTCATTTTAACATCCAGTCCACCCTATATACACTATATGGAATCTGACCTAGAGCCATGTTTTACCCAACGAGCCCCATCCCAAACACAAGCTTCGTGATCACAATATCAAAATCCACAGATATCTCGTGTCACGGACTTCACCCATCGCACATAAATTCTCAGATGTCTTGGATCTTAAATCTCTTAGATCTCGAATTCTCCCTCCAAAATTTAACTCTGGCCCCGCCCTAAGTGGGACCCTCACTAAATATCATCATGTGTTTCCATCAACATCTATATGACCCTCAGATACCTATGAAACTTCCTACCAAAATTCACAAGGGAGGAATTCTAACTCTTCAACCTTGAATTCCCTTAAGGCAGGGATTGCCCATACTGCCAATTTCCTAAGGATAAAAACCAAAATTTTGGTGTGAAGCTTATACGGCACCATAACATATTTAAAGACTCTAATAAAATTTCCTTATATCTTATCAAATTATGATTAAAGTTAAGAGTTGGCCCCACTGCCATATTTACAGTATGATCCCTTACCATGCTTCGTCTTCTAAGCTCAAGACAATCCAATGTTATACAGATGTTTAAATCCACAAAATGCTCTAAAAAATTAGCTCTACGAAATCCTAAATAACATAAAACACATGCATAACCTTCATAACCTATTGAATAACTTACAATCCAAAATAAGGAAAATAACCATTAGATTCATAAACGTATCGAATGAATAAAATCACATGTTATATCATATCAACTAAGGAACTTCAAGCATCCATGCACAAGACTGCTTCCTCCTCCCAAGAGGGATTTTGCAGCCTCTATCAAGGTAATGAACCATGATGACTTCAACATGTTAGGGTATATATATCACATATGAAAACAATTTAGTTGAAGCATATCAAGTAATTATGCATATGCATGTAAGTAATTTTGTAAATCATAAGAATATCAACAACCACATAGATTCATAAGTTAAATCATGACCATTATAGCATATAAAGCAAATCATTCACTATGATCATGTGGATATCTCAAAAATTTCTTGGTATAGAGTTATTCCATGCACTCAACACATAAATCGCACTCCTAATGAGGTAGCTCACCATTATGGTTAAGGCAGTGAGATTCCCAAACTTATTAAGTATGTAAGAAGGACTAAAAATGGTGAAACCATAGTTAGACATGATTGATTTTCATATCGACAATTAGTAACATGTTAGACAACCTTCACATGACTAAGAAAGTTTCAAACACGTCACTCAAACAACCCTTAATCACCATAGATATATAAGTTAGTTGATCAACCATATTTTTTTAAATAAATAAGGTGTCCATACATATATGACACATGATTAATCAAGATCCATAAACATAATAAGGCATACTCTAGCTTGTAAAATCTAGGAATAATTATCTGAATAGACTAAAATGATTAGCAATTGAAGAAGGGACTTCCACTCTCCACCCAACCATAGGCCAACTACACTGCAACCTTTCTTGTAGTTTACCACCCCCGAGTCAAATCCAGGGTCTAAGGGAAATTCTTACATAGGGAAAGTGTTCACACCAAAGGTTTGAGAAAAATATCAGGAGATGGGGTCTATTATTCCAATTCTTCACTAGCTCAACACTTAGCACTAAGTGTCCCATTGACTCATTGAAGTTCAAATATGCCACATGAGCTCAGGTAAAGAACTCAATGGTTATAAACACAAATACACAAATTATAACCATAGTCATAGAGTAGGCCATCAGATTAATGACATAGTATTAGAATACAGGGAAATACAACCCATCCTAGGTCAACCACTCCCAATATCAGAGCATCTCATGCCCCTTCTACTCTCTTCTTCTTGTTGTCTCTTGACTATCAAATCTTGACTTGGATCATTGGTTTTTTTTATTCTCTTTATTTTACGAGAGAGAGAGAGAGAGAGAGAACGTGCCAAATGGGCGTTTCTTAACCCTTTTTGTAGCCACTTGTTCAATCACATCTCTTCACCTATCAAGAGGCAGTTATGTCTTATATACCACCTCCTTCCTCTTTAACTGATGTCGTCATTCCACTCCTTCACTTTTGTAACACTCATTAACAGGCTCTACCAACGTCAATTCTAACCTAGTCACATCGCATAACACCCAGTGTCAGAAAACTGACCCACTGAGTATTCAAGCAACCTCAACATTTGATTGATTGGTATGGGTTGTGGATTTTTAAGCATGCTTCAGGCATTAAAGCGACTTTAGGCAAATATAGGTGAGCTAGAAAGTTTCCCCTTAGGCCAAGGATTTGTAAGGTTGTCCAACATTCAATTGTGTTAATTAATTAATAATAAATATTATTGTTTAATCATAGTTCCATCTTTCATGGTTCTTCCTTGCTAGCATTACAATCACATTGCAATAAGCAGGGGTAGAACAAGAAGATGTTACTGTTGGGGTTCCATGTTTTGGCCAGATTGGCAAGACCAAAAGATGAGACAACATCAGAACCACTTTCAGACCTCAGGATCTAGCCCTCTTGGGTCCAGAGAGGGATCTCTCTATATAAGCAAAGGTTTGTGTCTTTGAAGCTCAAAAGTTAATATATTAGGCTAGTTATAGGCTCAGGGTTTGTTTGTCTAATTGTTTGTTTGGTTGGTCGTTGGGAATCAGGACAGAAGGGTTCAGTGTGAGACAAGGTTGAGCAAAGAGGATTTTAGGCAGAGGAGAGATAATTCAGAGAAAAAATCAAGACCATTGGGCAATGGAGTCAGGAAAGGGTTTACTTGCTATTCAATATGCAGGCTTTCAGTTGGGCTAGTCATCTAAAGCATTGGATCTTAAAGATGATAGTGTGGCATGGAAAGACAAGAGAGAAGTTGAAAGTAAGGAAACCTCCAAGGTGACCTTTCAGAAATCAGACCCAGGGACAGGACATGCCATTGGACACCTATGATCCAAAATCTAAAAGGTAAACTCTTCAGACAAGTAACATTAAAGATTTAGGACACAAAGTTGAAAACCTGAGATCAGAGAGAGACTTTGAACTCTCAATGCTTCGGCCTCCAGCTTAAGGGAACTTAGAAAGGTTCAATTAATTGAAAAGGATCCTAGTGAGATAGAGACAGATTTCTAGACCTCCTAGTGTTCCCAATTCGTTCAATTAAATCCTAACAAGAACATCTAAAGACAGATTTCATTAATTCATACATCAGCTAGTGATATATCAGACCACTACACTGGTGAAATTAGCTTGAAATCAGTCCTCAGATAACACATATAGCAGAAAACATTGAAGGAAAGGAGAGCAAAAACATAGGGTACCTAACAATGGTAAATCCTATGCCAGATTTCTGATGTGAGCCAGTAGAAATGAAATGAAATGAACTACAAGTTAAAACAAATACAGAGATAGAAAAACATCATCGCTGCTTTAAATCAGGATCCAAAGAAATGTGCTTGTCATATTAAAGAGCAACACCATTCAAGTACTACATTACCAACATCTTGGATATTCAGACTAAAAACATCTTCCTCAGCCTATCTTACAACTTTACACAGAGACTATGTCTCGAAAGAAACAGCGTGCAATTCTCAGATATCCGGTCAACAACTTTACAATGAGTTCCTTCGTGAATTTTATAGTTGAATGAGAGATAGAGGGGTAGATGAAAACTAAATGCAACATTAAAACTCAGAAGAGGAAGAGGGCCGAGGGCCATTTGTTTTAAATTCTGGGCGTTTAACTTCAGCACTCTTTGGATGAAAGAGTGGTCTTCGTCAGACTGCAATTTACTCCAGGTATGTCTTTGATGTACTTGTTGTAATACCTCTGCAATACTTGTGGTACTCTAGTGAATTAAACAAAAAGGTAGAATAATGATCCTAAGGTCTACCATACTGTGAAACAAATTCTCTGATAGCATCAGGACTGTTGTCAAGTCAGAAAATCTCTCTAGAACACGTCATAGGATGAGAACTATATGGGCACTCCGTCCTTTCGTGGGTAGGAACATTTTGTTGATGGTGACACTGATATATATTATTTTCTGCATGTTGTACCTTCTGTGCGATCCATGGTGTCTTCGATCTGGAACCTTGCTTTTAAATACATGGATTAAGGCTCAAAATCTTCAATGACAGGCCTTAAACACTCTTTTTACCACTGATACTCTTTGCCGCTTCATGATTGCCTCTGCCTGCGAAGACTGCGCTTTTAATGGATCTGGAATGGTTTTTTCAGAGTTTAAACCTGATTCCTTTAATGAAAGTCATGTCCTGACACCTTCCTAAGCCTTTCTTCATAATTTCAGCCCCTGAAAATGGTCCTTTCCTGTGTTCTGTGCCACTGTAACAGTGACTGTGAAACATGGCAATCGTCCTCCTGCGTGTAACCCTGAAAAACATGAAAACGCGTTAAGAAAACCATGCATGGGGAGGGTGAATGCAGCGGGGACGATGAGAATGGCCGTGCAGACTGGTGAAATGGTGGAACTGTGCAGGGTGATGGCAGAAAATGCAGCGTAATGGTGGAAGATGGTCATGGTGAAATTTGGCGGAATGCAGAAGAATTTAAATGCGAAAATTTGACATTTTGACCTCTGAACGAAATATAAAGGGGACGGATGAACATGTGATGAAAACACGTGGAATGGTGACGTGGCGGGACCCGGTCAATGGCTGGGCATGCATTAAATCTGGACCGTCCGATCTCAGGAGGAGATCGATGGTTGAGAGCGCGTCGAAGGGCGACAGATGGTGGGCCAAGGGTCTATTTGCCTTGGATTATCCCCTGTGCAACTTCGTGGCGCAATCACCGTTGGATAAACGGATCCAGATCGGATGGTGTACGCGCATATCGTGCCGAGTCCACTGCCGAACTTTAACGCGCGATGGGGGGCGGTTTTTAAACAGTGCTCGGAGCCACGTGTCATGCGGTGAATGGCATCACTCTGAAATGAAAAATATCGCCCACCTCCCAAAGGCGGTGCGATAGAAACCAGTGGATTTTGAACAGGGCGCGGCGCGGGGACCACCGAGGCGGGTGAAATACGAACCGTCGATCAACGGGTTAAATGGATGGTTGTGATGCGATCAGAGCGGTGAACGGGGTGGGTCATGGGCGCGACATTGATCTGTGAAGGTCGTCCGATCTGTACAGATCGACGATGGGCAGTGCTCCCGATATCCAAATGCGGTAAGCGCTCTCTAGGCTAGTGCTCGTTTCTATCGCCCAGGTCAAGTGGGAAACGTTTTTGGGGGCTGGCCGAAGGGGGCTAGGCCTGATATGTGAAAAATATGGGTTTTTGGCCCATTTTTAGTGCATTTTAAGGCCAACAAAGGGTAACGATAGGGGAAAAAAAAAGGGAAATAAACCAAACAAGGGGTGTGTGTATGGTTTAGAGGGGATTTTGGGAGGATTTATAGGGTAAAAGGGGGACTTTGTCAAAAGGGAAAAAGGGGATGAAATGGATAATTCTGTAGGGGTTCAAGGGGCGAATGAAGGCGTTTTGGAGCACAATTTTTATAATTAGTGAGGCTTTTTGACTTAAGAACAGCAGAGGGAAATAATCAAAGGGAAGAGAGCATGAAGAGGCTTCAAGGATGATGTGTTCTCAGGAGAAATGCATTCCTTGAAGGCTCATAAAACAAATTAGCCCCCTGCTTGCTTGTCAAGGCATTTATAGGGGGCTAACAGTTACAATAACCCATTGGTTCTAGGAGATACAAATTATAACAACCCTAAACAATTGCATGGTTGTGGGCTATTATTGAACCCAAGCACCCAACCAATAAGGCTATTCCAATTTCCAATGATTATTTAAATATAACTAACTCAGTCAACATCAATAGTTTTTTAGATTAAAACAAATTTCAACAACCTTATTTTAAACCATCTAGTAAATAATTAGATATAAGTAAATAAAGAAGAGTTATAAGACTTGGTAATAAGAATCTAACACTAGTTGTCTCTTGCAACTAGTGCTCCTTTGCTCCTTAATAATCCCCATGTCAAATCTGCACATTTTCAATGGGGTGAGCCAAACTCTCAAGCTCCATATTCCACCCAACCAGTATGTTCTTCCATGCAAGAACAACCCTTGTGTTGATTCTTGGGCAAGTAGAAGCAATCAAGGTGAAATTCATAAACCAAATCTAAAACCCAACAACAATCCCACTATGGTGGGTTGATCTCACCAACTAATTACCTCTAATCAATGGCTAAGGAATTTCAAATTTTCTCCCACTTCAACTACGAATCAACTTGAAGGTAAAAGAACCCCTCCCTCATTTTCCAACCAAATTAAAACATGAGGAATATGGTATTAAGAGCTTCCTCTCTCATTTTCTAACCAACTAGAAGGCCTCTAACAACATTAGGTTCCAACACACAATCGAATAGACAACCTCGCCACCTAACAACTTTGAATATTTCAATCAAGAAAACTTATTATGCATAAAATCCTAGGAAAAATCATGCAACATCTCTTTAGTCACCTTCTTCCCCCGAAAAAATCATATTTAAATGGGTATTGAGTAGTAATTACTCCCAAAGGGTGTAGTGAAGCTTAGGGCATTGCACTTAGTCACATGTTGGCCCTCTAATAGGTCATATAGGTAGCCTAAGAGTATTAAATCACTAAAGTGAGTAAAAAAATAGGTGATCAATATATGTTATGGCTTCTTTACCACATTCCATGCCTTTTTTAAGATTAATTATAGGCAAGAGTCCCAAGAGATAGATATCCACACACATTTGTAAAGAGTTGAGTTGCTCCAAATGTTTGAATAAATTTACTGTAGGTCATGTTAGCCCCTCACTTATAAGGTTATTTAGAAGATATTTTTCTCCAATTATCTACAACATAAACAATGGTCATCGTTATAATTTTCGACATTCTCAACAAACAATAGTCTAGAGATGCGTCATATATCATGCTCAACTCACTCATTTGATGATGGTGACCCAACACACATGACATACATTAACCATTTTTTTCTACGAAGTGTTTATATTTAATTTAATTGGCATATAAGCAAGGATAATTGATTGAGTTAGATAATGAATAATGACACTTAGAACTTATGTATTTTGCCTTCTTTCATCTTGGTGACCATTATATGTATTCTAGTCAAGAGGAAAGTGGTACAACTAGGAGGGCCTTGATAAGGGTAACATGCCCATGTCCTTTCCATAGTTTCCCCTCCATTATCCTTTATCTTGGGATTGGATATTACATGCACCCCAAAAAGGTTCACACTTAATATTCCTACAAGAAGAAGGGGCTTGGATGTCGATGTTGATGGAGTTGTATTAAATAAAAAAGAGAAATAACATGATACAAATCTCGCGATGCAAAAGAAAAATGCAAGGGAAATTAATTATAATTCAAAAGCCAAATAAGCTTGAGATATATCCGCATGTTATGAGGCTATTTCCCCAAGTCATGATGCAATGAGATGCATAACTATAAAAGGACTTCACTAAATCCTATTGACCCCCATGCAATGAAATTCATATACATCAAAGTGAAGCTTGTGAAAAAAAAAAAAATTATAGGAAGAATGCAAAAAGAGTTGGAAATACATAGTGTCGAGGTGACAATGATAACATTTTCATGTTACACTCATCTTATCACTTGTGAAAGACTTCACACTAATGTGTTATATTTTGTGATAACAAGTCCCAACTTATTGCAACTTGTATTCTACAATATTTTCCCAAACATGTAATCCACTACAATAAAATTCATTATTCAATAATATAAGTATAACACCATGAGATAAAGCCTAATTCTAAGCACCATGAATCATGTGGCAATGTGAATAAGTATGCAATCGGAACAATAAACATCATTACTTAATAATACAAGTGTAACATCATGTGATAAAACATAGCTCTAAGCATTGTGCATCTCAAGGTGACATGAAATAAGTCTAATTATTAAATTTGTTGTCTAATAAAGTTTAAGCATGAGACTTGGCATAAGCTCTCAACAAACTTAGAATTGTCTCCACACATGATGCATGAAAAAGTAAGCAAGAATGGGTGTTTCATTGTTAGTGTCATAAAATATTCATTATCATCCTAGTAAATCTTTGTGTTCACTTATCATGCCTCTAATGGAGTTTTTTTATTCCCTTCCCCGAACTCTGTCTTTGCCACAAAAATTAATTTGTTTCCATCGGAAAATAGTTGTAGCTTTCTATTTCAAAAATGCATGCATCCTACAAATTATTAAGACAACATTAAAAAATATAGAAACATCAAATACATACAATGGAATACCCAAGCATGAAGGTTTTAAACCTCCTAAAGACAAATCATCACCATGATATATTGAGAATATTTAGTACTAAAAACACTTGAATCTCATTTTATATAGGTAGATAACATAGGAAAAATTGAGGTTTAAGACCATTTGGCCCCCTATGAATAAAAATGCACTCAACAATCATACACTACAACCCACGTAGGAGTGAATTTCATAAATTCCAAAGCACCCATAATGCATCTGGAAATAAAAATTAATGTCATCATATCAGATATTAAACATCTAAAATCTATACAATACCAATAAACCTAATTGAAAAACAGAGCAACCCCAACCACAGAGCGGGTAGAGATTGGGGTCACAAGGGTGTCACCAAAGTCTAGGATTGTAACACCCTCTTCCCACATCTACCCAAGTAACCGACCAACCGGGGTAAACATATGAAGAGAGGCTACTAATATGAGATTCAACCTCCTATATGACCTTAAGGAAGTGGAACCAACAGAAACACCAAAAGCACACCTTACACAGCATCATTGACATCCCCAGGAGGTAACCCAACATTCCAGGGCCCTATTCCCTAAGGGGGTATTGTTTTTTAGCCCCTCTAAGGTTTAGCCATGGGCTTGTAAGGGAAAGAGAGTAGTTATAGACCCTATAGCCATGGTATAGCCTCGGCAAGGTAGTGTTTAAGGCCCAAACAGTCAATTTCCGGCCTATAGCTCTGGGATTGGTGCCACATTTTCAAGCCCTTGGCCCAGGTCACTGCCCAGAACTTCCTGTAACTTCAAGAGAGGGTAAATAACAATAAAACAAACATATGGAATCAATCACATCGATTGTAACCCATCCGACCCCACCCATCCATGACAAGCATTTCGTCAAACATGTCACAAACATAACATCTATAGGTAGAAACAATAGATTTAAACAAAGGGGTCTCTTCCTTGTCTGAGAATGGCTAAGAAGCATTGATCCCCCACATCATAAGCTATCATACAATCAATTTTACCATAGATACATTGGCTATTCATTTATGTAGAAATTATATGCACTAAGCATGCATATGTCCTAGATTCACCTGATCTCACAATATTTAACTTCTTGCAAAATACTGAATCATTTCACTGTTAATCTTTTGCGGAAAATTAATTGCACACACATGTAAAGCATAAATAAAATAATCGCACATAACACAGCTTTTTTTAACCAGGAAAGCCTGAAGTTGAAAACCCCAACTATATATTATGTATCATGGAATCATATGACAATCCTCATACAAAGCTTATCAAGCTCTCAGTACAATACAATCGTCATACACTATTCAGGAACAATCTTGCAAATCCATGCACCGATCTCTGCCCCCTGCTAACCTACCTCCACTGCACAATCCCTATTGAAGAATAGCTCTGAATGAATTCAAATTACTCTTGCCTTGACTGCGCAATCCTCATTGGAAACTCCAATGTGTGTGTGATGTAATCAATGCATCACTATAGTCACAACAGATAGTCCATCTTGCCCTTTCACCTATCTCTCCACTGGGTCTCCACTGAAACTGCCATGCATTGTACCTAACTGTTGTATTGTTTAGTTTCTTAATGAGTTATTATTTGTGAATTAATTAACTAATTAATTCACTCCACTCTCACTAGTGTATCATTCAGCTAGACTAGATACAACTAGCTCAACTGAGTCTAATTGAGTTAAATTGAATACAACTCCATAACTACTCTTCCAACTGTGTCATAACTCTGCCACTTCAGTTCTAACTGAGTCCTCCATGCATTAGCTCTAGTAAACCCTTTGGAATTGCGTAATTCCCTCAGTCCACCGATGTGCCACATCTGTGCACTGAAACAAAGTGCTCCAAGAGAATAAGTTGTTGTTTAGAGTCTGATTATTATTAAGAGCTAATAAGAATCGACATGCATCTATTTTTATATTAGCGATCTATAAATAGACTTCGCCCAATATTCTAAAAATAGAATTTCATCTATTTTTCCAACTTGATCAAACATCCACAAATAGCATCCTACAGCTTCTAAAATATGATCATCATGTCTAAAAATAGACATGCGCCAAAAATAGCCTACGGGCCCACTTAGTGAAGGCGACTCCTTTCACTAAGCTCATCATCTTTTTGAATCTCAACACTCCCTCTCAACAAAATATGGATTATCCTTCACCCCGATCCTACCTCTATGGTATTCGAATTTGCTCTTGGTGAGCGCCTTCGTCAGAATATCTACATCTTGATCCTCCGTAGGAATGTACTGAAGCAACATGATCTTCTTCTGCACACAATCTCTGATATGATGATACCGGATATCAATATGTTTAGATCTATCATGAAACACAAGATTAACTGAGATTTTAATGCAACTCTGATTTTCATAATGTATCACTGTGGGATCTAAATGTGAACCGAACAAACCAACTAGAATCTTCCTCATCCAGATAGCCTCACATGTAGCTTGAATTGCTGCCATGTATTCTGCTTCTATTGAACTGAGTGCCATGGATCTTTGTTTCCTGCTGTACTAAGAAACTGTCGTAGATCCAATACTGAAAATCCCTCCTGATGTGCTCTTTTTTTATGTTGGGCTTCCTACCCAATCTGCATCCGTGAAACCATGAAACTTCACCTCATCCGTCTGTCTGTACCATAGACCATACTCATATGTGCCCCTGAGATATCTCAGGACATGCTTGCCTACCTTCCAAAAGAGCTTGGTAGGCTTAACCATCGCTTGTGAAAGCTATTTCACCGCATAGCATATGTCTGGTCTTGTATTGACTAAATACATGAGCGAACCCACCAACTGTCGATAAAAAGTGGTATCCACTACCTCTGTCGATGTAGCATCCTCTTTCTTCCAATTTCCTTGAAGAGGAGTGTCGATAAGCTTGCAACCTTGCATGTGAAACTTCTCCAGTATCTCCCGAGCATACTTTCCTTGAGACACAAATAGTTCACCTTCCCGCTGCCATATTTCCAATCCAAGGAAATAACGAAGGAGGCCCAAATCCTTCATCTCAAACTCCTTTGCAAGATCTGCCTTGCATGAGTGTATCAACTACTCATCACCCGTTAGTATTAAATCATCAACATAAAGTACAATGATTAAAATCTTACCCTCCACCACAATTTGGTACAGGTTTGCATCTGCCTCACTCTTGGTGAAGCCAAGTCCAGTGAAATAGCTGTCAATCTGAGTGTACCAAGCACGGGGTGCTTATTTCGGCCCATAAAGTGATCTTTTGAGCCTGCACACATGTGACTCACTACTGAAGATCTCAAATCCTTCAAGCTGCTCAATGTACACCTCATCCTCAATGATCCCATTAAGGAACACAGTCTTCACATCCATCTGATGAATGTGCCAACCCATCTGTGCTAAGAGAGCAAGGATGGTTCGTATGGAAGAATATCATGCGACAAGTGCAAAGGTTTCTTCATAGTCAATCCCCTCGATCAGTGAGAAGCCCCGGGCAACAAATCTTGCTTTATACTTATCGACGCTCCCATCAGCAGCTTGCTTTGCCTTGTAGATCCATCTTGATCCTACAACTAATTTTCCCACCAGCCTTGGAACAATCTACCAAGCACTGTTTCTGAAAATGGAGTCATACTCCTCCACCATGGCATCTACCCATGTGGGCTCCTGCACTTCTTCTTCGAAAGAATATGGCTCTATCATGATACACTTGCTCATAAGATCCATGTATCTAGTAAATCGGTCAGGTGACTGTCTCTGTCTGCGCTGTGATGTAGGGACTCCTACATTCTGTGCCGCATCAAGCTTCAGTCTCTCAGCTTCAGTGGTACAATTTCTACCTTGTCTGATTTTTGGTTATAAATGAGTGGACTCCTCCACTCCATGAATCTCCTCCTGTGGCTGATCCACATCTAGAGGCTCATCTTTGGGAAAAATAATTTCCTCTTTCGCATGCAAGTGTAGCACCCTCTCAAGCGACAAATTCATGGCTTTCACCTTATTGAATTTTATATCCCGTCGCACAACAGTCATCTAACTATCTGGAAAATACACACGATAATTATCGGGTGTTTCGGTGTACCCCACAAATATCCCAACTTTTGCAATCAGCTCCAGCTTCTTCCTAGCGTCCTTTGTCACATGAATGTAAATAGGTGAGCCAAAAATATTCAAATGAGAAATATCAAGCTTCTTACCAATAAAAGCTTCGTCAGGTGTACTCATGCTAAGTACTCTATGAGGACAATGGTTTTGCACATAAACAGTAGTGTTGCATGCTTCTGCCCATAAGTGCATCAGTAGTCCCTGGTCATGCATCATCGCTCGTGCAACACCCATGATCGTTTTTTTCTTCCTCTTCGTGACCCAATTCTGTTGTGGGTTATGAGGCGCTATGAGTTCTCTTTGAATTCCTTCTTTGCTACAAAAGTCTTTGAATTCGCCCGAGATGTATTCACCACCATTATCGCTCTGTAGAGCTTTCACTTGCTTCCCCGAATCCTTCTCCACCAATGCCTTGAACTCACAGAACTTTGAGAACGTTTCACTCTTCTTCTACATGAAGAAGATCCAGAATCTACGAGAATAGTCATCAATTACTATGGAAGCAACTGAGAAAGGTCCACACACGTCTATGTGAATTCTCTCCAGGATCAACGAAGCACGGTTCTCCTTCTCATGAAAGGTGGTCTTCACAAACTTACCCATAATACATCCCTTGCACTAATCTGACTGTGCAAGAGTACCCTTGGGAAGTCCAGTAGAAATCTGCTGCAAAATCTGCAAAGCGCCATGGTGAAGATGGCCCTATCTCCTGTGCCATAATTCGCCCTCATCTCGGTTCATGACTTCTTCTACTTTTCCCACCATTGCAGCGCAGCCATCTACCTCTAGCTTGTAGAGATTATTAATTTGAACCCCTATCTTCTTGTTTTGACCAGTTTTTTCACGTTGAAGGAAGGCTTTTCCCTCACTGAAAACAACAACATAGCCTCTATCTTCCAGCATTGCGACCGAGACCAAGTTCTTCTTTAGACCTGGAACATGCATAACATTATTCAACAAGAATGGATAATCGGACTCCCTCTCAAAGGTAATGGTCCCAATTCCAGTCGCACTGTACCGACCATCATCGCCCATCTCTATATGCATCTGGAGGTCCTTCTCCTCCAAGTCACTAAACAACTTTTTGTCTCCCGTCATATGGAAAGACGCACCACTATCAAGATACCACATCGATCCCATACAGCTTGAAACCAAACATGCGATCAAGGAAAAATCAAGTTCAAATTGAGAGGCTAAGGCCTCTCCACCTGCATATCCAGCAGCCTTCTTGTTCTTCTTCTTCTGTGGACAGTTAGTGGCGAAATGCCCGTGTTCGTGACAGTGAAAACACTTCACTTTGGACAAATCCTACTTCTTGCCTTTAGCTTCAGATTTTGAAGTATTTTTCTTCCCCTTCCCTTTCCTTGCTTTGGTAGCCAAAGTGAAATTCTCTTCATCTTCATTCTTCGATGAAGATCCATCCCTGGTACCCCGCCTTATCTCCTCCTCCACAAGATCTGACCAAAGTCGCTCCCATCCTGGTAGTTTCTCTCGTCCATTGACAGAGTCTTCGTAGCTATGCCAACTTTTTGGAAGCCCAAGGAGAGCCAAGCTCACCAAGTCTTCATCATCAACAGTAACCCCCACATTTCCCATTTCATCCTTGCAGTAGACAAACTTCATGAGGTATTTTGGAATACTATCGCCCTTCTCCATTTTTATTTTTCTGAGCTTGTCTTTAAGCACCAACTTCCTTTGGTCACTTCTGCTTTGGAAAAATTCTGTCAAAACCTTCCACATTAAGAATGGAGTGGCTTTCCTGTGAATTTTGGACACAATATGGTCCTTCACACCTTCCAACAGAATCCTTCTCGTCTTTGATGTCTTCTTTTTCCATGCGTCAAGTAATGCAGTATCGCTAGATCCCGGCTTAGGAACTTTCGCTATCGATGAAATCCTTCAGTCCATTATCCTCCAACACTACCTCCATCCTGTCCTTCCAGGATATGTAATTTGAGCTCCCATAAAGGGCATACTCCAATCGCAACCCATTGAAAGCCATTTCAATGTATACTCAACTTCTGCACTAAGAATCTTCTGTAGCAAATTCGAATTGTCCACCAGCACAAACTCACTTTACAATTGCAATCTTCAATTACAAATGCTCCGATACCATGTAGAAATTATATGCACTAAGCATGCATATGTCCTAGATTCACCTGATCTCACAATATTTAACTTCTTGCAAAATACTAAATCATTCCATTGTTAATCTTTTGTGGAAAATTAATTGTACACACTTGTAAAGCATAGATAAAATAATCGCACATAACACAGTTGTTTTTAACCAGGAAAGCCTGAAGCTGAAAAACCCAACTATATATTATGTATCATGGAATCATATGACAATCCTAATACAAATCTTATCAAGCTCTCGGTACAATACAATCGTCATACACTAATCAGGAACAATCTTGCAAATCCATGCACCGATCTTTGCCCCCTGCTAGCCTACCTCCACTGCGCAATCCCTGTTGAAGAATAGCTCTAAATTAATTTGAATTACTCTTGCCTTGACTACGCAATCCTCATTTGCAACTCCAATGTGTGTGTGATGCAATCAATGCATCACTATAGTCACAACAGATAGTCCATCTTGCCCTTTCACCTATCTCTCCACTGGGTCTCCACTAAAACTGCCATGCACTATACCTAACTGTTGTATTGTTCAATTGATTAATGAGTTATTATTTGTGAATTAATTAACTAATTAATTCACTCCACTCTCACTAGTGTATCATTTAGTTAGACTAGATACAACTAGCTCAACTGATTCTAACTGAGTTAAACTGAATACAACTCCATAACTACTCTTCCAACTGTGTCATAACTCTGCCACTTGAGTTCTAACTGAGTCCTCCATGCATTAGCTCCAGTAAAACCTTGGGAATTGTGTAATTCCCTCAGTCCACTAATGTGCCACATCTGTGCACTAAAACAAAGTGCTCCAAGAGAATAAGTTGATGTTTAGAGTCTGATTATTATTAAGAGCTAATAATAATCGACATGCATCTATTTTTAGATCAGCGATCTATAAATAGATTTTGCCCAATATTCTAAAAATAGAATTTAATCTATTTTTCCAACTTGATCAACCATCCACAAATAGCATCCTGCAACTTCTGAAATATGATCATCATGTCTAAAAATAGACATAGTCTAAAAATAGACTTGCGCCAAAAATAGCCTGTAGGCCTACTTAGTGAAGGCGACTGTTTTCACTAAGCTCATCATCTTGTTGAATCTCAACAATTTACATGAAAAAAAAAAATGAATAGAGTCATACATCATCATTGATCGAATACATGCTCATAACTAGCATATTAATAACAAAAATACAATGGATACAACAGCAATAAAATCCATATATACACTAGTATATTTGCATACCAAATATCAGAGAAATGAGCTCTTCATTACTAAATGTAAAAACCAATCGGAGATGGGACTTCCATGTTCCACCCAACCATAGATTGGCTGAGCCAAGTCTAACTTTAGCCAATCACCCCCATGCCATATTCCAAGCATTAATGTGGGACTTAATCAACACATCAATCACAATCAATCCATGACTTCCAAAGGTAAAACCACCTCAACTCTCAACCAGTGATTCCACCTCACATTCGAACATCACAACCATCATGGATTGGCTCCAGGGCTCCAGAATGTTTGTTCCAACCAAGGCTCTAGGACTAGTAACTCGACCCGAGTTGTTCCTAGGCTCCAGAGCATTTATCCAAACAAGACTCTAGGGATAGTAACTCAACCCACATAGGGCTCCAGAGTGTTTGTCCAACCAAGGCTCCAGGACTAGTAACTCAACCCAACAGTTGTCCGTCGGGCTCCAGAGCATTTTTCCAACCATGGCTCTAGGAACTAATAACTCAACCCAACAACTAAAGGAATCACAAGAACCAATCACAAAACAATCAGTGGAAATGAACCCACAATACCATGGTTGTCCAAGAAATGGAAAGGCTAGGAAAATCCACATGCATACACCATGCATGCCAAAACTAGTGAGGACACATGCAACTTGGTACCTGCAATCAAATCTCGTTGTAGCTGTTGATCCCGATGTCCACCTGCACTTTCCTTCTCTTCCTTTGCCTTCTTACTCCAAATCACCAAGTATCCACACTCTCCAAGAGTGCTCCAAGAAAACTATAATTATCCAAGATTATGAGAGAGAGAGAGAGAGAGAGAGAGAGAATAATGAGAGAGCTCCAAAAAAGCATTGACAAAAGGTACCAACTAATCCTTAGAAGCCTTTTTATAGAAGAGGCCTCTATTTTCTTCGTTTCCCATTATTTTCCTTCAATTTCCTCCTCACATGCAACCTGTGACCTTTTACCTTCATTTTCACCTAATTTGCATTATTTTCATAAATAAATGTGCCCAAAAATAATTTTGCCTCTTTAATGCCTTAACCATAGCCTCTGCCTTTTTCCTCAACCATAATAAACCAAATGAACACCCCCTAGGATATTTTTCCCAACATTCAGCTTGGATTAAGTGTCCCACCAACCATGGTTATTATTTTAACTTTATTTCATGAGTTTTTTCATGAGGGCTATTACAAATATGCACTTATTTTAAGTAGAGATTAATGTAGGAAATGGAGTCTAATTCCACTTATGTCATTGCCTCCAATAGACATTGCTAAAAAAAAAATAGAAAACAATAGAGAGCCAATAAATTGCATGACCATCACTTAGAGCCACCAAATGTAAAAGGAAACACTTGTGAAGTAAGCCCCGAGTTCAAGAAGGACACTTGATGTAACATGTAAGGTTAACCGCCTTCCCCAAGAAGAAACATTGTTAGAAGAACCAATCAAGATGCCACCATCAGTAATGTTATACGAACGGAAATAAATATTGGGTAATTCAAACCTTGAGTATGAGGGGTACAAACAAAACCAATGTATGCACCAACTAGCTCTACTTTCATCATAAAACTAAAACCCTAAGCCCAAGCAATTTCTTAAGCAAACACGTTGTCATAGCCATCCATGACTAATATGCGTTCACCATAAAGCTTAATTATTTGAATATTGCTCAAATAAAATTGATGTTAGATATTCCAGCATTGCAAAGAGCAATCCTAACAATAAAAACTACCAAATTGATGTACAATACCATCTTGTTTATCAGAAATGGCACCCTTTTGTGTAGTGATTTAAACGCTAAGTAAATAGAGGTACACATACCCTACACCCTCTAGATTCAAACATATAACATAGAAGGATTAAACGCATTGTCACAAACCAAGAATTTGTTGTCTCATAAGTTTAAGCAAGAGAGTCAACAAAAGGTTTCAAGCTTAGAATTGTCTCCACACATTATGCATAAAAAATTAAGCAAAAATGGGTGTTTATTTCTTAGTGTCATAACATCTTCCTTAGTGTTATGGTGAATCTTTGTTTTCTCTTGTCACGCCTTTAATGGAGTTTCTAATACCCTACCCTGAACCCTATCTTTACCACAAAGCTTTATTTTTTTCCTTGGGAAAAAAGTTGTAACCTTTTATTGATAATAAAAGGCATATATCCTACAAATGATTGTGACAACATTCAAAAATATAAATATATTGGAGTGCATATAATGAAATAGCAAAGCATGAAGGTTTTAAACCTCCTGGAGACAAACCCTCGCCATAATGTACTCAGAATATTTAAAGTCCTAAATACACCCTTACTCTCTTATAAGGGAGGTAGATCACACATGAAATTTTAAGGTTTAAGGCCATTTAATATTCCATGAATAAAAAACTACTCAACAACCATATACGACAACCCACCTAGATTTGACATTCACTAATGCAAAAGCACCCATAATGAATTTATAAATAAAGATGAATATTTTCATATTAGAGGTTAAGCACCTCAAACTTATCCAATGCCAATAAACCTAATTCACAAGTAGAGAAACCCCAACCATGAACTAGGTAGAGGCTATTTTTAGGTGTATGTCTATTTTTAGACATGGTGAGCATATTCTATAAGTTGCAGGATGCTATTTGTAGATGGTTGGGAAAATGTGGAAAATAGATGAAATTCTATTTTTAGAATATTGGGCGAAGTCTATGCATAGGTCGTCGATCTAAAAATAGATGCATGTCGATTATTATTAGCTCTTAATAATAATCTGACAATAAACATCAACTTATTCTCTTTAAGCACTTTATTTCAGTGAACAGATTTGGAAAATCAGTGGGTTGAAGGAATTATGCAATTCCTAGGGTTATTGGTGGCTCATGCATGAAGGAATCTGTTAGAACTGAAGTGGAAAAGTTATGACAAAGTTGGAAGAGTAGTTTATGGAGTTTTTATTTAGTTTAACTCAGTTAAGTGGGTTAAACGTAGTTGAGCTAGTTGTATCTAGTCTAACTGAAAGATACACTAGTGAGAGTTAAGTGAATTAATTAGTTAATTAATTCACAACTAATAACTCACTAACAACTGAACAGAAACAGCAGTTAACTACAGTGCATGTCAGTTTCTGTAATATTTCTATTTAGCCCAAGCTAATAGGAAAACTTCATTTTGTTTCTTTCTTATTGTTTGATGAATAAAATGTAAAGGAGGACATGAAAAACTCCTTAAATCAAAGAATAAATACATGCCTAATGTGAAAAGGGATAAATCTGGGCCTTTGTAATAAAATCCATTTGTGTGTGAAACGGGATTGAGACATTGATTGGGTCAACAGGACCAAATCTCAGTTCTGTCCAGATTCATTGAACCTCCTAGACAAACTGCGCAGTTCTAGAAGGAGGACATCAATGTGAAAAGGGGAAATTCATTTGAGGTGGTTTAGGGTTTGTGCACACCTTCAAGTTATAAAAAGGAGGAGAGGGCTCATGTAAAGGTTGTTGAAGGATTTTTGAAATAGAGGTTGCTTGAGAAACTCTAGCTCTCTTGGTTGTTTAGCCTAAGGGAAGAGGATTTCCTGTTTAGGAATCCTCCCTCCTTCCTTGAGTAGCTCTTGGAGGAGAATGTACTGAAATGAGCCACTATCAAGTTGAAGACCAAGCTCCATCTCCATTAGCAGTGCTGATCCTATTGAGGGTTTTGCAGCTACTTGAGTTGCAGCAAGTGGTATCCTAGATCTGCAGAGATCTAGTCTTTTGGAGGAGTTCTCTCTCAAGGAGGGTGTCTTGTGACCACCCAGAAGAGGATATCCCTCTTATTTTGTATTTAGATCTGTATTTTATATCATTTGCTTCATTTCTCTAGAGATACTGCGTAGTGCCTCTCATGAACTGTGTTTTCTGCATTGGGGTTTAATGTAAATTTGATTTCTGTGCAATAGAAGATCTCCAGTGATTGAGGCTTGCCTCTCACTTTGTAAATATTTAAAGTAGCTACTGTTCTAAGCTATTTCAGATCTGATTTTATGTATAAATAAAGTCATCTTCAGAAATTTTGAGTATTTTGCAGTTATGTAGCTTACAAAGTCAGATCTACACTTCTACATGCTTTATTTTAATGAAATTCCAAGGGGATCTTGTGGAGAAGGCTGAGTAGTTTCCAGATCTGGTATGGATCTGATGTTTCAGCCATAGATCTGTCATAGATCTGAGTTTACAATTACAGCAGATGAATCTTCAGAAAAATAACGTTGTAATAGTCTGCAGTCTTTTTCTATGCATTGCAGCAACTCATTTTGGGGGTTTTCCTTCATAGAAATGTTTGTTTTCTTCTTTATAATCCATATGAATCTTATTATGGACATGCATACAGATATTTATGCATAAAATCAGCCAAGGCCTTCAGAAATTACGCTACCCATGCTTCAACACTTTTCTGCATAATTTAGGTCATGGGAAATCAGGGTTTTTCTTGACTAGTCGAGAAGGAGGAACTTTTTTACATAGAAAAACTTATTTTTTTAAGCTGAAATTCGGCATGTGAATTCCTCTTGACCTAATATAACATATTCCAGAACCTCGACCCTTAATTTTACGCATATTTCTATATACACCTATTTTAGTGCATAAAAAGTTGATTTTCCCTATATTTCTGATGTTAAAAGTTGAGTAAAGAGTGTTTTTGTTCTTTATATTGGTTTTTGAGTGTTATAAGACACATTTTGTGGTAGCTGAAGCCATCATACCTGAAAAATGTGTTTTTCAGGCATGATTTGCTGAGTAAACCCTTTTGGGATATTACCTCTCGACAAGAGTCTATAGACAGAGTCTGAAAAGGGTCAGCTAGCCTCTCGATCTCATCCTTTATTGTAAAGGTGACATATCTAGTAAATTCCCCTTCATTCAATCTCTGGTTTAGATCATATTGTTGATTGTTAATGTCTTGAAAAGGAATATCTCACTGATACCAGTTTGTGGGAGATCTGTTTAGTGCATCTAAACCCATTTGTTCCTACTGAAATCCCACATATCAGTCCCACACAGCATACATAAGAGGAACCAATCATTGGTCTGCATTGTACTTTCATATTTTTTCTTATACAGCGTTCCTATTAAGCAGCTGGGCAATATTTCCAAAAAAGGAGCATTACAGTGGTATCAGAGTTCCTTTCTTGGCTCAGCATTTGGTTTTCAAACCCCAAGAAAGAAAGAGAACAATGATGGAGAGGATGATAATTTTTTCATCCATTTTTAGATTAGAAAAGGGCCTCTCCTAGGAGGTTCAATCAATGGAAGAAGAAGGGTGCAGTGAAACTCCAAGAGGGTTTCAAAGAAGAAGAAGCTACAATGAAATTCCTAGAGAATTTCAGGAAGATGAAGGAGTACCCAGTACTTCTTATGACGTGTGTGAGCATTCAGTCACACAATCTGATTTACAATGTTGTCACATCCCCACTTTCTTGCTGAGAGAAAGAGGAGAAGAAGAAGGAATGACAGGAAAAGAGATTCCCCCGCTCTTTTTCTAGACCTTGAAGGATATTCAAGAAAATCTCAAGGAGGTTGAGGGGGTAGAGACTTGTACCAGTGCTGGCACAACCTTGGAGCAGCCTTCATGTTCAATGGAGGAAGACTACACAGTTGCAAAAGAAGTTCTTGCTTCTACATTTCACCAAGGTATGGTCAAGAATTCATCTGTTCTCATTTCAGCCCATTGCATGGAGAGATCTACATTTCCATGTGCTGCTGATCTAGAACAACAGAGTTGCACTGCGCTATGTAAGAACAGTAAGGGAGGAATAAGATCTTCCCTTGGAAATATCAAAGGGGCTGCATTTCACAAGCCCTTGAAATGGAGAAGGTGCAAAAGCATGAGGATACCAAGAGAAGATGGGGAAGAGGGCCAATCTCATTCCTATCTATTGCAGAAGGTTGATGCACCTAAAGAGGTGATTAGATTTCGCAGTGGAAGCATGGAGGGTTTTCTCCATTCATGTATTCAGTCACCACTAGATGATGTCTCATTTTTTGGAGACATTGCACCAAGAAGGCCAATTGATCAGCAAGAAGAGGTGAAGGCTTCACATGGTGAGGCATTTCCCATTGATTTCAAAGAAGTAGAGACCTTGGGAGGTCTTGATGCAACAATGAGAGTCTTGGGTAGGCTCAAGGAGGAGAGAAGCAGTCTCTAAACATCATCCACACCCACTCTCATTTCAGTTTATGCGTTGTGACAGGAAAAGCAGGGGAAGGCTAGCAACCTTCCCACATCTATATTTGGCATGGGAGCTGTGCATGCACATGACTCTTGGGAAGAGTTATTACAGTCTTCTCTCTTCTCTTTGAGAATGGAAGGAGGCTCATCTATGAGTTTCTCCCATTGCATGAGAAAAAATTGTGGTAAGGGTGTTGATTATTTTGATTTATCTCATGTATACATGCATCCCTTAACCACATATGTGCAGGATGTTGCTCCAAGGAAAAGCATTCTTACTTTGAAGCCGCATGGTCTACTTGAGGCCATGAGCAATGTTGATATCCACTCCCTAGGACTTGGGGAGGAATTTTTCTTTGGAGGAGATGCTCACATTGCCTCATCCATCATTTATTTCCTCCAAGCTTATGAAGAGATTGGGGCAATGTGCAAGAGGTTGGAAGACCACATTTTTCAGCAGTCTCTATTGCAGTTGAGGTCCAAACTGTGTTGGTTGCATATGAGGGATCATTGCCCTTCACATTTGTTGCATATGGCAGCCAACATGAATTCTATTCTTGCTCCCTATGTTGCTGATATTTCTATTTTTATGAGGAGCATATGTGGGAGAGGAGGAATGATACATTGGATGAATGTATCCATGGGGAATGCACTCTCCCATATTCAATTGAATTTCAAGAAGAGGAGGGAACTTTTTGTGGATGTTGCATGGTACATTTTATCATCTTCTACAAAGGGTCATGTATTGAGTTTGTATCATGAAGGGGAGCCTCTCACATGGGAGGAATTAGAGCCAACACTTATTTTCTTCTATCATTTCAAAGCTTTAAAGAAGCTTATTTCAGTAAGAAAGTGGTGGGATGGCAACTTATGGTATCATGACTTGAGGCAGCAAGATGATGGATAGCGTTGGTCTCAAGGGAGGGACTATTGTCACCATCCAGCACATCATATGGCACTTAGTCCACATGTCTTTTGGAGCACATGTGGTGAAGGTAAATTGTTCACTATATGCCTAAGAGGGTGGGCAAGGAGGCTCACTGAAACCAATGAAGGAGATCATGGAGTTTCAAATTCCTTTTGGCTTCATGGTGACCACATTTTTGCAGCCCAAGATCCACAGCTCCACATCCATCAGCAGTGGGAAGAGGGACAGTGTGAGTTGGGTATATTCATCCCTCATTTCCAGCCTTGTAGCCCCTACTCAATGCACATCGTGGGGATTAATAAATGTTTCTATGAGCTATCAAGAATGGCTCCTTTTATTTTGATGATAGCATGGGTATGGGAGACACTCATTGGGAAAAAACTTCCCCATGCTCTTCATCACTCCTACCTGATGAGGCCATGGAGAAACAAGAATATCACCACTTGTACCTCCCATTTCTCATGATGTACACTTGATATCTTGCACTTGGAGAAGGTCATTGGAGGGAAGATTCATTGCTTACCATTTTCAGCCATGGTGGGATCCATTGATGAGGCCACAGAAGGGGAAGGAGAAGTCTGGTTCTTCCTTGCAGTTGCTTGAGGACAAGCAACATTTTGAAGGGGGAGGACTGTAATATTCCTATTTAGCCCAAGCTAATAGGAAAACTTCATTTTGTTTCTTTCTTATTGTTTGATGAATAAAATGTAAAGGAGGACATGAAAAACTCCTTAAATCAAAGAATAAATACATGCCCAATGTGAAAAGGGATAAATCTGGGCCTTTGTAATAAAATCCACTTGTGTGTGAAACAGGATTGAGACAGTGATTGGGTCAACAGGACCAAATCTTAGTTCTGTCCAGATTCATCGAACCTCCTAGACAAACTGCGCAGTTCTAGAAGGAGGACATCAGTGTGAAAAGGGGCAATTCATTTGAGGTGGTTTAGGGTTTGTGCACACCTTAAAGTTATAAAAAGGAGGAGAGGGCTCATGTAAAGGTTGTTGAAGGATTTTCGAAATAGAGGTTGCTTGAGCAACTCTAGCTCTCTTGGTTGTTTAGCCTAAGGGAAGAGGATTTCCTGTTTAGGAATCCTCCCTCCTTCCTTGAGTAGCTCTTGGAGGAGAATGTACTGAAATGAGCCACTATACGGTTGAATACAAAGCCCCATCTCCATTAGCAGCGTTGATCCTGTTGAGGGTTTTGCAGTTGCTTGAGTTGCAACAAGTGGTATCCTAGATCTGCAGAGATCTATTGTTTTAGAGGAGTTCTCTCTCAAGCAGGGTGTCTTGTCACCACCCGGAAGAGGATCTCCCTCTTATTTTGTATTCAAATCAGTATTTTATAGAATTTTCTTCATTTCTTTAGAGCTACTACGCAATCCCTCTCATGAACTGTGTTTTCTGCATTGGGGTTTAATGTAAATTTGATTTCTGTGCAATAAAAGATCTCCAGTGATTGAGGCTTGCCTCTCACTTTGTAAATATTTAAAGTAGACACTGTTATAAGCTATTTCAAATCTTATTTCATGTACAATTAAATTCACCTTCATAATTTTTGAGTATTCTGCAGTTTTGTAGCTTACAAAGTCAGATCTACACTTGTACATGCTTTATTTTGATGAAATCCCAAGGGGATATTGCGGAGAAGGCTGAGTAGTTTCCAGATCCAGTACGGATCTGATGTTTCAGCCATAGATATGTCATAGATCTGAGTTTTCACTTACAGCAAATGAATCTTCAGAAAAATAACGCTGTAATAGTCTGCAGTCTTTTTCTATGCATTGCAGCGACTCATTTTGGGGGTTTTCCTTCATAGAAATGTATGTTTTCCTCTGTATAATCCATATCAATATTATTCTGGACATGCATACTGAAATTTCTACATAAACTCAGTCAAGCCCTTCAGAAATTATGCTACCCATGCTTCAGCACTTTTCTGCATAATTTAGGTCATGGGAAATCAGGGTTTTTATTGACTAGTCGGGAAGGAGGAACTTTTTAACATATAAAAACTTATTTTTTTAAGCTGAAATTTGGCTTGTGAATCCCTCTTGACATAATCTAACATATTCCAGAACCTTGACCCTTCATTTTACGCAGATTTTTGTATACACCTATTTTAGTGCATAAACTGCAGCTTTTCCCCATATTTCTGATGTTAAAAGCTGATTAAAGAGTGTTGTTGTTCTTTATATTGGTTTCTGAGCGTTCTCGGACACATTTATGGTAGATGAAGCCATCATACCTGAAAAATGCGTTTTTCAGGCATGATTTGCTGAGTAAACCCTTTTGGGATATTACCTCTCGACAAGAGTCTATAGACAGAGTCTGAAAAGGGCCAGCTAGCCTCTGGATCTCATCCTTTATTGTAAAGGTGACATATCTATTAAATTCCCCCTCATTCAATCTTTGGTTTAGATCAGATTGTTGATTGTTAATGTCTTGAAAAGGAATATCTCACTGATACCAGTTTGTGGGAGATCTGTTTAGTGCATCTAAACCCATTTGTTCTTGCTGAAATCCCACATATCAGTCCCACACAGCATACATAAGAGGAACCAAGCATTGGTCTGCATTTTACTTTCATATTTTTCCTTATACAACGTTCCTATTAAGCAACTGGGCAATATTTCTGAAAAATGAACATTACAGTTCCAATGGAGACCCAGTGGAGAGATAGGTGAAAGGGTGAGATGAACTATCTGTTGTGACTATATTGATGCATTCAATGCATCTGACACACATCGGAGTTGCCAATGAGGATTGCGCAGTCAAGGCAAGGCCAATTCGAATTCATTCAGGGGTCTTCTTCAGCAGGGATTGCGCAGTGGAGGCAGGCTGTCAGGAGGCAAGAAATTGGTGCATAGATATGCAAATTTCTGCATGACAGTGTGTAATGATTGTTGATTGTACTGAGAGCTTGATGTACTAAGATTTATATGATATTATTACATGATTCCATTGATATACATAATATATGATAGTTAGGGTTTTTAGCTTTAAGCTTTCCCGTTAAAAAACTGTGTTATGTGCGATTGAATTTATTCACATGTATTTGCAATTGAGTTTTAAATTTCCGCAAGTTTAACTATGGAAGGATTATGTATTTAGCAAGAAGATAAATATTTTAATATCAGGAGAATCTGGTAATACATCAATATTAACAAATTTCTACATGGTATCAGAGCAGTATTGATCACTAGAGATTGCAATTGTGAATAAGTGCTAAGTTTTGTGCTGGTGGACAATTTGAATTTGCTGCAGAAATTTCTTGGTGCGACAGTTGTGTATTCATTGAAATGTCTTTCAATGGGTTGTGATTGGAGTATGCCCTTGAGGGTAGCTCGAATTACATAGCCTATAAGGACAGGATGGAGGCGGTTCTTGAAGACAATGGCCTAAAGGAGTTCATCAATAGCGATGTTCCTAAGCCTACTTCTAGCGATGCTGCAAGACTTGACCCATTGAAAAAGAAGGTAGCAAAGACAAGAATAATTATGTTATAAGGTGTGAAGGACCATATTGTTTCAAGCCTTCATGGGAAAGCCACTCCATTTGCAATGTGGAAGGCTTTCACAGATATTTTCCAAAGCAGTAGCGACCAGAGGAAGTTGGCGCTGAAAGATAAGCTCAGAAAAATAAAAATGGAGAAGGGCGACAGTATTCCAAAATATCTCACGAAGTTTGTCCATTGTAGGGATGAACTAGGAAGTGTGGGGATTACAGTTGATGATGATGACTTGGTGAGCTTGGCTCTCCTTGGGCTTCCTAAGAGTTGGCATAGCTACGAAGACTCTATCAATAGACGGGAGAAACTGCCGGGTTGGGAGTGACTTTGGTCGGATCTTGTGCAGGAAGAGATAAAGCGAAGTACCAGGGATGGCTCTTCATAGAAGAATGATGATGAAGAGAATTTCGCTTTGGCTGCCAAAGCAAGGAAAGGAAAGGGGAATAAATCCCATCCAAAATCTGAGGCTAAAGGCAAGAAGCTGGATTTGTCCAAAGTGAAGTGTTTTCACTGTCACGAACATGGGCATCTCACCACAAACTTCCCACGGATAAAGAAGAACAGGAAGGCTGCTGGAGCTGCAGCTGGAGAGGCCTTAGCCTCACAATTTAAACTTGATTTCTCTTTGATCACATGCTTGGTTTCAAGCTCAATGGGATCGGTGTGGTATCTTGATAGTGGTGTGTCTTTCCATATGACAGGAGACAAGGAGTTGTTTAGTGACTTGGAGGAGAAGGATCTCCAAATGCATATGGAGATGGGCGACGATGGTAGATACAGTGCGACTGGAATTGGAACCATTACCTTTGAGAGGGAGTTAGGTAAACCATTTTTGTTGAAAGATTTATGCATTTTCCAGGTCTAAAGAAGAACTTGGTCTCAGTCGCAATGTTGGAAGACAGAGGTTATGACGTTGTTTTCAGCAAGGGAAAGGCTTTCCTGCAACATAAAACAATAGGTCAAACCAAGAGGATAGGGATTTGAGTTAAGAATCTCTACAAGCTAGAGGTATATGGTTGTGCTGCAATGATGGGCAAAGCAAAAGAAGTGGTGAGCCGGGATGAGGGCGAATTATGGCACAGGAGATTGGGCCATCTTCACCATGGCGCCTTGAAGATTTTGCAGCAGATTTCTACTGGACTTCCCAATGGCACTCTTGTGCAGTCAGATCAATGCAAGGGATGTACTATGGCTAAGTTTGTGAAGAGCACCTTTCATGAGAAGGAAAATGCTTCGGTGATCCTAGAGAGAATTCACACAGATGTGTGTGGACCTTTCTTGGTTGCTTCAATAGCAAAACACAGCTATTATGTTATATTTGTTGATGACTATTCTCGTATATGTTGGATCTTCTTCATGCAGAAGAAGAGCAAAAATTTCTCAAATTTCTTTGAGTTTAAAGAATTTTTGGAGAAGGAGTTGGGGAAGCAAGTGAAGGCTCTATAGAGCGAAAATGGTGGTGAATATATCTCGAACGAATTCAAAGAATTTTGTAGCAAAGAAGGAATTCGAAGAGAACTCATAGCGCCTCATAAACCACAGTAGAATGGGGTCAGGGAGAGGAAGAATAGAATGATCGTGGGTGTTGCACGAGCTATGCCACATGACCAGGGCCTATCGATGCACTTATGGGTAGAAGCATGCAACACTGCGGTTTATGTGCAAAACCGTTGTCCTCATAAAGTACTTGGCATGAGTACATCTAAAGAAGCTTTTACTGGTAAGAAGCCTGATATTTCTCATTTGAATATTTTTGGCTCATCTGTTTACATTCATGTGACAAAGGACGCTAGGAAGAAGCTGGAGCCGACTGCAGAAATTGGGATATTTGTGGGGTACACAGAAACACCCCATAATTATCATGTGTATTTGCCAAACAGTCGAATGACTGTGGTGCGACGGGAAATAAAATTCAATGAGGTGAAAGCCATGAAGTTTTCACTTGAAAGGGAGTTTCACTTGCATGCAGAGGAGGAACTTCTTGTTCCCAAAGATGAGCCTCTAGATGTGGATCAACCATAGGAGGAGATTCATGAAGTGGAGGAGTCCACTCATGCAGAACCAAACATCAGATCTAGGAAAAGGCGTACCACAAAAGCTGAGAGACTGAAGCTTGATGCGGTAGAGAATGTAGGAGTCCCTACATCACAGCGCAAACAGAGACAGTCACCTGACCAATTTACTAGATACATGGCTCTTATGAGCAAGTGTATCATGACAGAGCCATCTTCTTTTGAAGAAGAAGCGCAGGAGCCCACATGGGTAGATGCCATGGTGGACGAGTATGACTCCATTTTTCAGAAATAGTGCTTGGGAGATTGTTCCAAGGCCTGTGGGTAAATCAGTGGTAGATTCGAAATGGATCTACAAGGTAAAGCAAGTTGTTGATAAGAGCGTTGAGAAGTATAAGGCAAGATTCATTTCCCGAGGCTTCTCACAGATCGAGGGGATTGATTATGAAGAAACCTTTGCACCTGTTACGCGGTATTCTTCCATAAGGACCATCCTTGCTCTCTCAGCACATATGGATGTGAATACTGCGTTCCTTAATGGGATCATTGAGGAAGAGGTGTAAATTGAGCAATGTGAAGGATTTGAGATCTTCAGCAGCGAGTTGCATGTGTGCAAACTCAAAAGAGTGTTGTATGGGCTGAAGCAAGCACCATGTGCTTGGTACACACGGATCGACAGCTATTTCACTAGACTTGGCTTCATCAAGACCTATACCAAATTGTGGTGGAGGGTAAGATTTTAATCATTGTTCTTTATGTTGATGATTTAATACTAATGGGTGATGAGCAATTGATACACTCATGCAAGGCAGATCTCGCATAGGAGTTCGAGATGAAGGATTTGGGCCTCCTTCATTATTTCCTTGGATTGGAAATATGGTAGCGAGAAGGTGAATTGTTTGTGTCTCAAGGCAAGTATGCTCAGGAGATACTTGGTAAGTTTCATATGGAGGACTGCAAGCCCATAGATACTCCTATTCTAGGAAATTGGAGGAAATAGGATGCTACATCGGCAGAGGTAGTGGATGCCACTGTTTAGCAACAGTTGGTGGGTTCGCTCATGTATTTAGTTAATACAAGACCAGACATATGCTATGTGGTGAACCAGCTTTCACAAGCGATGGTTAAGCCTACCAAGATCTTTTGGATGGCAGGCAAGCATGTCCTGAGGTACCTCAGGGGCACATCTGAGTATGGCTTATGGTACAAATAGACCGATGAGGTGAAGTTGAATGGCTTCACGGATGCAGATTGGGCAGGCAGCCCAACGGATAGAAAGTGCACATCAGGAGGGGTTTTCAGTATCGGGTCTGCAACAATTTCTTGGTACAATAGGAAACAAAGATCCGTGGCACTCAATTCAGCAGAAGCAGAATACATGGCAGCAAGTCAAGGTGCATGTGAGGCTATCTAGATGAGGAAGATCCTGGTCGGTTTGTTCGGTTCACATGTAGATCCTACAGTGATACATTGTGATAATTAGAGTTGCATTAAATTCTCGATTAATCATGTGTTTCATGATAGATCTAAACGTATTGATATCTATTATCATCATATCAGAGATTGTGTGCAATGGAAGATCATGTTGCTTTAGTACATTCCTACGAAAGATCACGATGCATACATTCCGATGAAGGCACTCGGCAGGAGAAAATCCGAATACCATAGAGGCAGGATCGAGGTGAAGGATAATCCCTATATTGTTGAGAGAGAGTGTTGAGATTCAACAAGATGATGAGCTTAGTGAAAAGTAAGCACCTTCACTGAGTGGGGCCCGAAGGCTATTTTTAGGTGTATGTCTATTTTTAGACATGGTGAGCATATTCTATAAGTTGCAAGATGTTATTTGTAGATGGTTGGTCAAATGTGGAAAATAGATTAAATTCTATTTTTAGAATATTGGGCGAAGTCTATTTATAGATCGTCAATCTAAAAATAGATGCATGTCGATTATTATTAGCTCTTAATAATAATTTGACAATAAACATCAACTTATTCTCTTGGAGCACTTTATTTCAGTGAACAGATTTGGCAAATCAGTGGGCTGAAGGAATTACGCAATTCCTAGGGTTATTGGTGGCTCATGCATGAAGGACTCACTAAGAACTAAAGTGGCAAAGTTATGACAGAGTTGGAAGAGTAGTTTATGGAGTTGTTATTTAGTTTAACTCAGTTAATTGAGTTAAACTCAGTTGAGCTAGTTGTATCTAGTCTAACTGAAAGATACACTAGTGAGAGTTAAGTGAATTAATTAGTTAATTAATTCACAACTAATAACTCACTAACAACTTAACAGAAACAGTAGTTAACTACAGTGCATGTCAGTTCCAGTGGAGACCCAGTGGATAGATAGGTGAAAGGGTGAGATGGACCATCTATTGTGACTATAGTGATGCATTCAATGCATCTGACACATATCGGAATTGCCAATGAGGATTGCGCAGTCAAGGCAAGGAAAATTCGAATTCATTCAGGGGTCTTCTTCAGTAGGAATTGCGCAGTGGAGGCAAGATGTCGGGAGGCAAGAAATTGTTGCATATATATGCAAATTTCTACATGATAGTGTGTAATGATTATTGATTGTCATGAGAGCTTGATGTACTAAGATTTGTATGATATTATTACATGATTCCATTGATATACATAATATATGATAGTTGGGGTTTTTATCTTTAAGATTTCTCGTTAAACAACTGTGTTATGTGCGATTGAATTTATTCACATGTGTTTGCAATTGAGTTTTAAATTTCCGCAAGTTTAACAGTGGAAGGATTTTGTATTTAGCAAGAAGATAAATATTGTTAGATCAGGAGAATCCGGTAATACATCAGTATTAATAATTTTCTACACCCCAACCCATATAACCTAATGCTACGACCACGAGCAGTGCTCCAACTTAACCTCACCATTAGCGCGCTAAACCACCACTTAACTACCACTCAATCCCACTTATTAATTAATCCGATTTTAACTTGGCAGTTTAGTTGGCGAAGTTCGCCATTTTCATCTAAACTCCAGATTTGGTGGAGTCAACTAGAGTTGCTCCAGTTTTAGAGGAGCTTTCCTAGGCAAAATTGATGATACCATAACTTGAGAAAATTTCAGCCAAATTTTGCTCAGAAAGAGTCTATCCTAGCATTTTTTGATATTATGAACAAATTGGTGTAGGTTTCAAAGGTGGAGGAGCACTTCTAGAGGTAATTTTTCCAGCGTTAAGATTAAAGATGCATAGGGCCACCAGAAGAGGAGGCCACATCTGCTTCACCTGAAGGCCATTTGAAGAGCCAGAAGAGGCTACTTAGGGGTTTTAGGATGCTTTGAATCCATTAGTAACCTTTTTTTACTGATTTGTGCACATATTTAGGGACATATTGCAGGTTTGACAAGTGATGTGTATGGATCAATTAGATGTTTGAAGCAGTTTTGGAAGCTATTGAGCAAGGAGGAGACCTTGTAGGGGTTTTCCCTATTCCAAAAAGCTTTTTGCAGCAGCTGTGACCAGCGTTCATCTCTAGTTTGATTTCTTTATTCATGAATTTGTTTATTGTATTCTTCAGTGTGGAATTGAAGGGTGTATGTGAGGGGCTTCTAGCTCTCACCAATGAAATAATGTCATCTATGTAGGAGATATGTTGTGTTGTTGTTATTGTAAGAGTTCTTTGCAACAGAACATTACTTTGAAGGGGTAATAGCCACATGTTATTGGAAGCAAACTGATATGTACTTTTGATACCAAATACAAGAGAGGTCTAGTCATGTTGACGGGCTAGGAGATGTAGCCCAAGAGGGGTGAAATCCTTCATCAATGGTTTTTGTCTTGTTGTTTGATTCACATTTATTTTCAAGTGTTTGATGATTTCATGCTTTACAATTTTTTCATGGAATTATACTGGTTGAAGAACACTTAAAAAAAACCATTGAAGTAACATTCTATTTAGTTCAAATCTATGCACATAAGAAGTAAGCATGTTTTAAATATGAAAGAGGTACTCAGCATAGCATTCACTAATACTCCTCCATTCAGATAAAGTGGTACTAGAGCTGAAGGTTTATTGTTAACTTGTGATTGCTTGTGCCAAGAGGGTTTGACTATTTGTAGGGAAAAAAATGCTTACAAGGTTAAAGCTCCAGAGAGGAGAAGGAAAACTCATTGGTGCAAATTCCCAAGTGATAACGAGGAGAAGGAGGCCATAGTTGCCACAAGCTCCACCTCAAGTTTCACCTCTAGAGATTCATGAGGCTTCATTAAGCGTGTCTCAAGCAGGAGAGCCTACAAACTTGACAAAAGATCAAAGCTTCAAAAAGGATTTTTGGGACATGTCAGAGATGGCAAGGTCCCTATGAAGAGAGGAACTCACAACTACATGGTGAAGGCTCTAGATATTCAAGAGGAGAAGGTTCTCCAATAAAGGAAGAAGGTAAAAAGAATGGTGATAAACCACCATCTTCTCCACGAACTTCATATCTTTCTACAACTTTGATGCAAAATTATAATGAAGAAAGTCCTTCCAAGATGGAAGATGGACATGTTTGTGCCTTTGTCCACATGATATGGAGGATGAGGTTCAATAAACACCTCATGTTAAGGAGTTGAAAGAAAAGAAAAGAAAAGGGTCCAAGAGGACACCTTCAGAACCAGAAAGGAGTATGAAACCATCTTTGTGCCTCAATCAAGATATGAGACAAATGGTGAGCATGCATATGCTCCTTATTTACATGTATATGTTAATGTAAATTATTTTGCAGTCTTTGAAAGACATAACAGAGGCCTTGGGTCTAAGCTCTTGGAAAATATGGGTTACAACGAAGGCTTAGGTCTTGGTGTGAATCAACAAGGCATCAAGAACCCAATAGATGTAAAAGAGAGACCTAAGTATGAAGGCTTGGGTTATGTTGAACCAAAAGAATGGTCTTTTGATGACAACTATTGTGTATCATGTACCTTCTGTCACAAAAGAGGACATGAGAAGGCAAGGTGTTAGACTTTTCATCCGGAACTAGTACCTGCTTGGTTCTTCAAATACAAAAGAGACTTGAAGGTATATCTAGAGAGAGATGAAAAAGTTGAAGAAGAAACAGATTCAAGTTCTTCTTTTCATGAAAGTTCATCATCTAAGAAGCATAAGCCAAAGGACGCAAAAATATGTATACTCATCCTATTTATTTAAATGCTTCTCCTAAAGGAAAACAACCTGCTGATTTGAGTGACATGTTGAGGAGAATGTCTCCCTGCACTTTTTTCATTTCTTCTAACCATTACGTAGATGACTGCGATAAAATAAAAGCCATCTTCAAGAAGATGTTTATGTATCTTGAGATTGAGAACGAGAAGAGGAAAACTCAATCAAAGAAAAAGGCATGTGAGCTACGAAGAGCTCAAAGGAAATTTTGCACTCACTGCAATATCATTGGGAATTGGGTCGAGAAGTGTTGGAAATTGTTTCCACAACTTCATCTTGCTAAAGGTAAGAAAGTCATGCAAGCACCAGAAAAGGAAGCAACAAAAGAAAAAGTGGCGCAATATGCGACCATTCATGAAGCAGCTTCAAAAGAAGGAAAAGTTCAAATAGAGGGTTCAGTTACCATGTTGGGTAAGAATTGTTCGGACTATTTGTATAGTTGAATATTGTAAGTCTTTGTTTTCACTAGTTTCATATCCCCGTAGTGGGTAATTTGTAAAAGTGATAATTCATGAATAAATCACTTACATGCAACAGTGTTTTCTTTATCATGTTTATGCCAGTTTGGCTTGGTTGTTAGTCAATGGAAATGGAAAATTTGGGTGTCAAGTTCTCCATGTTGTAAAATGCATTTCTCTTTGATTATGTTAGAAAGAATTTTGAAAACGGTTGTATGAGTAGTGGTAGTGTATTTTGTATGTAAAAATGTATTGAGTACTCAATTTCTACAAGTATTTTCCATGTGCAACTTGTATTGGTTTGCGTCAAAGTATTTTGGATTTTATCCTCAGTAAGGATTTTTTCAGATAAATGCCATTGAATTCTTCTTGGGGATGATGTTGTTATGCATGGTCATAGTGACATGGAGAAGTCGAGAAGAACAACCAACTTGAAACCTTTAGTCAAGTTACAGTTCAAGTTCAGCATGAAAAGAGTCATCAGGGCACTTCAAACTTCGATTGGGTCGAGTTTAGAAGAATGAAGGAACTATACCTTCAATTGTTAAACAGATGAAAATTAACTTTTGGAGACCAAAAGTATTTTAATGGGGAGATATGATCAGGAGCTCAAATTTAAGCTCAAAAATCAAAGTTCTTGGAATCGATTGAAACCTAAATGACCAGATAGGTCTCGTAGCCCTCATTCTGGCGCACTTTATTTCATCAAAAACCGACTCCGTATGAGAAAGTTAGAGGTTGTTGTCCATTTTCTCAAACAGCTAAAATTTGTGCAGAATTGACAGGATGATGACTGGGCAGCCCAGTCAGAAAAAATAATATTCCAAGGAAAAATCCTTGGAATATTCCCATAATATTCCTCCAGTTGGTCGAATGAGGAGCTAACAAGTGTCTGCTAGTGGTTGGTTGAAATTTTAGTTCGTTGTCACAGTTTTATTGGTTATTGAAATGTACCAATGGCAAGAGGACACGTGGTGCAGCCAAGGGCCGCCACGTGCCCCCTCCCAAAGGCCGAAATCATATTGTATAATGGTGAAATTTTTTATATCAAAGGTTGAGCGAAGGTCGGGTTCGACCCCGTGACCTCCCCCACACAAACGCAACGACATACCGCTATACCCAACCATGGTTCTTAACCAAAAAGGGTCGCAACTTATATTTAATTTGTATTTTATAATGTGGCGGGGGTAAGCGAGGGCCAACCTCATCTCATATAACCCAACATTATGACCATGGCAGCGCTCCAACTTAACTGTGCCATTAGTGCGCTAAACCACCACTTATCTACCACTTAATCCTGCTTATCCATTAATTAATGTGATTTTAACTTGGCGGTTTAGTTGGCAGAGTTCACCATTTTTGGCAGAACTCCAGATTTGGTGGAGTCAACTGGAGTTGCTCCATTTTTAGAGGATCTTTCCTAGGCAAAATTGATGAAACCATAACTTGAGCATATTTCGACCAAATTGGGCTCAGAAAGAGTCTATCTTAGCATTTTTGGATATTCTGAAAAAATTGGTGCAGGTTTCAAAGGTAGCGGAGCACTTCTCGAAGTGATTTTTCCAGCTTGAAGATTAAAGATGCCTAGGGCCACCAGAAGAGGAGGCCACATCTACTTCACCTGAATACCATTTGAAGATCCATAAGACGCTACTTAGGGGTTTTTGGATGTTGTGAATCCATTGGTAACTTATTTTTACTAATTTGAGCACATCTTCAGGGTCATATTGCAGGTTTGAAAAGTAAGGTGTATGGATCAATCAAATGTTTAAAGCAATTTTGGAAGCTGTTGGGAAACGAGGAGACCTTGTAGGGGTTTTCCCTATTCCAGAAAGTGTTTTCCAGCAGTTGTGACCAGCATGGTTCAGCTCTGGTTTGACTTCTTTATTCATGAAGTTGTTTATTGTATTCTTCAGTGTGGAATTGAAGTGTGTATGTGAGGGGCTTCTAACTCTCACCGGTGAAAGAATGCCATCTTTTTAGGAGATATGTTGTGTTGTTGATATTGTGAGAGTTCTTTGCATGAGAACATTACCTTGAAGAGGTAATAGCCACATTTTATTGGCAACAAATTGATATGTACTTTTTACACAAAATACAAGAGAGGTCTAGTCATGTTGACAGGCCAGGAGATGTAGCCCAGGAGGGATGAACTCCTTCATCAATGGTTTTTGTCTTGTTGTTTGATGCACATTTCATTTCAAGTGTTTGATGATTTCATGCTTTACAATTTGTTCATGGAATTATACTAGTTGAAGAACACTAAAAATAAACCATGGAAGTAACCTGCTATTCAGTTCAAATTTATGCCCATAAGAAGCAAGCATGTTTTAAATATGAAAGAGGTACTTAGCATAGCATTCACTAATACTCGTCCATTCAGATCATTAATGCACCCACGCTCGCTCAAGTCTACACTAGTGCATCCAAGTTCGTCTGAGTATGCCCAAGTGTGTCCAATTGCACCCAAGTGCATCTAAGTGATTTTGATGGATGTGTGTGCAATGAATGTCCATCCCACGATCATGCTCCATGGATACTTTTGCTTGAATCCACACTTATCATTCATCTCAATGCTGAAGTGCAGAACACCCAACTCCTTTAGTCTACTTGTAGCCCAAGCACCCAAGCCAATTAATTTATCTATGCCAATATTGTCAATCATGCATAGTGCATGCATGCAAATGAGGTTTTGCATTCGAACTCTCTTTGTTTTTTCTCTCCAAATTCTCTTTCAATCTTCTCTTGGTCTTGTCAATTAATGCAAGCTACCAAGCTCTACAAAGCACCTAGTCCAAGTAAGGGTTCCCAATATGTCCATGGTGTGATTTACCATCATGCAAAGGCATATAAAACCATCTCTTATATCCATCAACCTTATGTCATGTCCATTGGTGCCAATCAATGACCACCAAGGTGATAGTGTAATAGAGGTGTTGAAAGTCATTTAAGGCTAAAAATCATTGTCATCTCAACAACATCCTCAAGGACCTATTGTCCTCCAATTTTAGTGCCTAGACCCATGCTCCATCCAAAATTAACTCCTTCAACTGCATCACACTATCCATGCCAAAATTACTATGCAATTTCCCATTGTCTAATTTCCTTTGAATAAGTGCCTTTCCCCAAGTTTTTCAAACAATGACTCTTAGATGTCTTCATTGTCATTGTTGACTCATATTGTGGTTGCAATCTAACCTTAATCAATAATATCATCAAAATTTATGAGTGTTGCACTCTCCAAACCCACTAATGCATTAATACTTTGCCCAACTTTTCCATGCTTCCATGCATCACATCCTCTCATGCTTTGGAACTAGTTGGGTGATCAATCCCTATCACATCTAATCTATGAGAATATACATATTTAAGCCTAAATTTTATTTTCCATCCCGTACAACTCCTTCTGAATCAAGGTAGTATCACCACCTTCACCTTCATTCTAATAAGCCATCCCCAAAACATAATTTTCTAAGGCACATTCTCTACAGGAGATTTAGGCTCCATTTCTTGCTCCTATGTAGTAAGCCACCTCATGACTTCTTAAAGAAGAGGAGATGGTAAGAAATTGCCCATTTTTTACTTGTGCTTCATGCTCAAGTATATCAAAACTACCTCCTTCTCCAACGGTATGTAGCCCAATCCTGATAATCAATTTTCTATCAACTAGAAATCATAGATCCTCGTGGCTACATTGCAAATTATACAATGCTAGATGCATTATGATTGAGGAAATATTTATCTCTCGCTCTAGCATCCCATTAAGAGTCTTGTTGGGTGAGTGCCTTTATGCACTACTCAGACCCAACACTTACATTTTTTCCATAAAAAATGAGACATTTTTCTAGCTTAACTCTTCTTTATGTTATTCCATGTGCAACAAGTCATTTATTGGTGTTTGCCTTTAATGATGAGCTCCATAATTGTTTTGTGTGGACCAAATATCTTGTCTAATCATTGCTACGGGGCACTAAGTTTGTGTTTTCTAGTCTTCCAACCACTCTGGTAATTACATATCACGTTATCTTAAACCTTATTACTTTCCCTCAAGTTCATTCCAAAGAAGAGTTCTCCAATATCACTTGTAATGGTTAAGAGCACCTGAACTATCAAAAAAGTATCCCTTAAACCACCTTTCATTTAGAAAGTACTGAATAATATGCTCTAATATCACTTGTCACAGACCTATAATTTGTGTTATAGGACATTTTGTCACATCTAATCGATAGGCCTTCAAGACAAGATCATTCACATCCTTGAACACTTTGTCATCATCCCTACACAAAGCCCTAAGCATGACTCTCTCAAAACCCTGATTTTTTTCCCTTAACAGCTTCATTTCAGTATTTTATGGAAACACACCCTGTCCCTTTAGGTACCAACATTCACCAGCAGGGTTGCCCTCTTTTGACCTACGTTGATCACCAACAGGTTGCCCCTTGCTGGGGGAGCGTTGATTCTAGAAATTTTGGAAAAATAAAAAGAATACCAAAGCTTCCTCTTCCAAAAAGTTCCAGGAGTTGTTACAACCATTTACCTTGGATAAAAGTCTTGAATATTATCCTATCCTACCTTGGATAGTTTACCCCTTATCCCTTGAGCTAATCCTCCCATCAAGAGTGGATTTCAAGCCTAGATAGGTAAATAGATAAGGATTTTTAACCTACTATCCTCTCCTATATATTTATTGTCATCTACAAGCTAGGGGTTGGATTTTGGAGATAGATTTTACCCTTATGTTGCTATTGTGAGATTCAGTATTCCATTCATAAGGGTAACATAGAGGTACACTTTGTGGCAAGGAAGGACAAGTAAACTTGGAGGATCTCTTCTACAAGATCAACTCCTATATTTGCTTGTAACTCTTTCCATTTCTATTAATACAAAGAGTTCAATGTTTTCTTATATGTGATGTTATGATTTCATGTATTTCAATGCCATATTGATCCATTAAATTAAGTGATTGGATGATGCTACATAGATGTTGTAGATTGTTGATTTGTGTTGTTTGATTGTGCAGGTTCTAGTTATAGTGATCGGAGCTAGGATTGGAACGTACAAGCCAAGAGAGGAATGAAGCTTATGAAAAATTCCAAGTATGCTTCATCCCATTGTCTGTTTACTTTAAGGAAAACATTAGCTTCTTTGCTTTTATTTATTATAGACTAGGCCATCAAGTTTAGGGAAGATACTTTTGTCCCCAATCATAGATTTTGTATAACAAATTTGCAACTCCACTAGGGATCAATTTATTCCCTTAGTGGTTTCCTTGTCCTTAGTACTTGTTTTACCTCTTGTGAAGACCTTCATTGTCTCAATCAAATTTTATTCCCGTGGTCATTTCCTTGTCCTTAGTACTTGTTTTGCCTCTTGTTCAACCCTTCATTGTCTCACTCAGACCTGAGCAAACCTAAGAATACCTTTCATCGAGCTTCAGTTGAATTTTTTGTGTCAGAACTTGGTATTCCTTGATCAACACTCCCCCTGGTCTAGAGACATAACGTTTTAGTGCACCCTAGCCTTATTTTCACTTGCATTGCAGTGTACCCTAGCCTTTTCAACACCCGCATTGACCCCTGTTTGATGAAAATTTTTGTCTTTTCAGATCTCCTCTCTGATTAACTTTGTTCCATGTTGTCCTCCTTGTGTCCCTAAGTGTCTTTTGATCTGTCAAAAGCCTCCATGTTGGTTGATTTTGTCTTTGTGTGCCTTTGAAAAGAATTTGTTTAGATTTTGCTTTGTTCTTGTCATTAGGTCATTTGCGAACTGAATTGTTTAATCATTGGGTGCTTGAAGGAATTGATGCTTTAGTCATCATTCTAAATAGTTTCTTTTATCAATGATTAGGAAAATATCTTAGTTTTCATCTAAAAATTAAGTGGAATCCAAAAGAAAAATCTTATGAATCATGTATTGCATATAGGGCTTTGATTTTAATTGGAATAGTGAAGTTGAGGAGATTTATTGATGCATCACTTGTTTATTGCATTATTATTTATTTCTTCTTCCCCTACTTAGTTAGGCATTTCATTGTTAAAAGGGAAATGAAAATATTTGTTTGTCATATTAGTTGCATCATAGGCGTGTTCATTTGATATCGATTTTTGAGCCTTGAAACTGAAACATAAGTCAAGATCAACTCTAAAATTCACCTCAATTAGCCTAAGGAGCATTTGAAACTTAACGACGCACATAGAGGTCTAGGCTAGAGACGTGTTCCAACGTATTTAAATGTATGAGTTGTCATTTTTTTACAGTGTTGCATCTCGGTGGTGATATCTCATTCCAGGTACGTAATTGTATCATATCATTCTTCAAGTACATTTGGGTATATCGAATGGCGCTCCATGCATGATGAGTATATGGGAACGCTCTCATCGAATGATTAAACATTAGACAATAATACTACATATTGCACTTCCATGTACCGTCGAGTATATTTTGGAAGTCCCCTATAGGTTGTTATCCTCACCTTAGGTAACCGATTTGGTTTCCTTTCACATTGTGATGCACCAAACCCAACATTCCCGGATATTTCATGCCCATACGTAAATCCTTGGTTCTCCAAGGTTGTATTTTGCAGTTCACGGTTGCTTGGTAATCCCTATCTTTCTAGTTACCCCTTTGTTTTCTTTTGTGTCTTTAATTTCTAAAATCAATTAATTGACCATGGAATAACATCCTCTTTGTCGAACACCTTCTTAGTAGATTTTAGGTTGAGATAAATGGAAATCGTTCTTGAATCTACCAATCAAGGAAACCCCTTTGACGAGAATCTTGGTACTTTTCCTCTTGGAAATATTGGTGCTCCTTATATGGAAACATTGTCCCTTCCCGGATTTATCATTTGTTTTCCAGTTTGGTTATTTTTTACCTTCCAGGTTTTGAATGTCCAAACTGCTCCTCAACAAACTTCTTCTCCACCTGAACAATATCAACCTCAATTTGATCCTAAGGTTGACCTTTTACCTTCTTCACTTGTTGTTTCTTCATCCCTTTCTTCTTCCTCGCCTGGTGAAAGTCTTGAGTCTAGTAACCAGGAAACTAAGAAGAAGAAGAAAAGGACGAAGAAGAAGAAGCAAAATAAGAAAGGGGGAACCAAGCAACCATTGCTACCAATGCAACTAGTATGGAGAAACCTTCCAATCAGCCAGGAAAAATTAAATTCCCTTGTGTGTTATGTAAGGATGACCACCTTCTTAGAGATTGTCTTGGTATTTCCAAGATATTAGAAGTGTGGTCCACGGGCTCACATCAACCTTTGTTGTCAACTTCTGGAGATCATGCTAGTGACAAACCATTTACTAGTGATAATAAGATCCATGGGAAAAAGGGTAAAGTTAAATTTCCCTGAAGTTGTGTGAATGGAATTATCTTATTCACCTTTTTCCTTATATGGATGAAACCTCAAAAGTGTTGAAAAATCTTACAACTTCTCAGCCACGACTTCCAGTTGGTTATCGGAAGCTTTCTCCCAACCCTTCACTATTTGATGAAGTGATTGATCAGAATATGTATCCATTCAATCCCACTCTCTCTAAATGTGGATCCTGTGAGTCCATTCCCGACCAACCATTGGTTGAGAAAATGGTTGACTCGATTCCAGATTTAGCCGATCATACTTTTCCCGTAGAAAGTAAGGGTCATACCGCTCAATTTCTTCATGTTTATTTTGATTATATCGGACAAGGGGGCATTTATCTCGTTCCTACAAAACCCACTCCAAGGAAACATGTCATTGCCTTTGATTAGAGTCTATTGATGTTGGACTATATAAATCATTGTCAAATAACTAAACAACACATATTAATTATCAATCCAAGGAAATCTATTTATTCCAATGACAGTCGCACTGTCTGTGTCGATACACCAACCAAAAGCAATTCCAAAGAAAAGAAATTGTTGATGAAGTAAATGTTGGAAATAAATCACCCATGCATAAATAAAAGGATCTACAAGATTGGAATCACACTTCAGTTAATCTGTTTAGCTCACCACACAACAAGTACCTAGCTGGTGTCTCTAATATCATATGTGTAACAACATATAAAGTATTGAAATCGAAGCGGATATATTCTCAGCTGAATAGCAGCAACAACACTCTATTGATACATAAACTGAAATACAATTACATACGCACAACTACTTTAATCACTGCAATCCCTACTAAGAAGGAGGTCCCTTCCTCCCTAACAGGGCATAGGTAGAGGAAGAACTTAATAGAAACTAAATAGAATAACGCATGTAACAACAATAACACGATAATATGTATTAATATTAACACAGTTACAGAGCCAAAATAATGTTCTTCTCCGCTAACCTCTCGACCTCTAGGGACGAGAACTATATAGTGGTTACATCAAAAAATCCAGGGATAGATCAGTCATGAGAATATTATGATTCTCATAATGATCGAAATAGAACACATATAGTTATAACCACTTCCTATTAAAGTTATGACTAGAAAATAAAAGATTAAAATCAAAACTTCCCTTAGGCTGTTATCCCAAAAATACAATGATAAACAACTTCTAAAACTATTGTAATATAATCACAGCTGTAGTGTAACAACCAGAGGACAAATCAACAACAAATGTTGACGAGATCATTCAACAGTACAATTGTATCAGCAGTTTGCCAACGAGTCTGTAACAATAGAGTGTAATAGTAATTTTTCAGCGGGTCTGTAACAGCAAGGTGCGACAGCATCGCTTTGCTGTAACAACACCCCCTTAACTGCTCCTGTGAACTTCATGCTCGGTATCTTTGGTGCTATAAATGACATCTGAAAATACAAAAAAAAATACCATCGATCTTCTCCAAACATCCACCTTCAATTAGTCATAAAAATGTATGATATATCATAATAATTGGTGATTTTTCAAAGAAATAAAAACAAGGTGAAACGACAAAAGTTAGGGTAGAAAGGTAGGTTATGAGGAAAAATAGGAAAACAAGTGTAGGAAAAATGTACAAAACTGGCACCCAACATCTCCCCCTAACTAAAATACTTGCATGTCCTCATGCAAAATCATCTCTCATGGGAATATCCTCGGTGCAGGTCAGTGAGATCATAAGCACCAGCTGTATCTTCGTCTGCAGACTTGTATCCCTGATTGGCCATCAACTGTCGTACCCAAGATTCTGACTCATACTTACTCAATTCATAATTGATCTGGTAATCCTCATTTGGCAGCTAGATCAAAGGAAACTTGAATCTCAATCCCAACCACAAAGCACTAAGGGATTGTACAATCTACGCATAAGCTGGTACATGTGTAACAGCCACCATGAAATTCTGGAATGAGAATGGATCCCCTTCGATAACTCAGCACTGTTGGCTTTCGTGCATTTCAAGCACCCTGTCAAAGCTCGGCTCTTCATCATTGAGAACTGATTGAGGCAGAATTTCACCATTCTTCTTCTATAAGTGACAGGCAGTTCTTTAATCCCAGGGGTACTCAGCATTCTCCTGAATTCTCGTCTCAACTCAGCAGCCCATCCTGGTTCTGCCCGAACCCACAATGTCGTCTTCACCTCATTAGTCTCCATAGATTTAATGGCCAGATGCCATTAAATCTAATTCTTCATGAAGGACACAAAAGTCCTTAATTGAAGATCTCCCATATAGGAGAATACTCTCACAACCATCTGCATACTCACATATTCACAAATAATATTGTGTAAGAATAACTCACACAACAAGCTTTGCTCATCAAAATCGAAGGCACGGAAAACATCTAGAAATGTAAAAGTGGAAGAACATAAATAAGCTATATCCTCCATAATGGCTTTCAATTGAAAAAAGAAGTAACATTCCCACAAAAAAATAGGATAGGATGGAGAAGGCCACCTACAACCCAACAAGTTGAGGGTGAGGTCATGAAGTTTTTGCTTGTCTATGGTGAGGTCCTGAACCTGCTGTTGTAACAGCAACAGGGTTCTTCTTGTTTCTTCAAAGCTTCCTTCTTCTTGTAGTTCTCCCATCCTTTCTTCAACTCTAATTTCATCCATATTTCATGTAAAGTGTATATTTCTCTCTGATGTTCCTTTAGCGAAATCATCCCATCCCGAAGGCAGATTGTTTCCTGTTTCCACTTTTGTAACTCATAAATTAACAAGAGTTTCTCAGAACTCCATCCCAAGATGGGACTCGGCATTCTCCTGCATTCAATATCTTCATCAATAATGGGTTTACCAGCCTCTACATCATGGGGTTGTTCCACCTCTACTGTTGGTTCTTGTGTAACAGCAGCCTCCTCGATGGGTTCTTGTGTGTCAGCCCCTTTGTTTCCACCTAGAGTAGCCTTTATGTCCATTGTTGTTTCTTATACAATAGGAGTGGCCTCCATAGGTTCTTGTGGGTCGAATTCTAGGTCAATTATTACAGGAGGCTCTGCTTTAACTGTTGGTTCTTTTGTAACAACAGTATCATCAGCAATTTCTTGTGTAACAGCCTCCTGCTGTTCTATTTCTGTTTCCATTGCTCTGATATTTTCTCTACAGACCTTGTATCCCACTTTTGTTAAGTCTTGAAAACATGTCATGCATACCGACACTGGGATTTCCTTCCCCTCAGAGAATTTTTGCTTTAATTCTTCATTATCCTTTCTTAAATTTTCGAGTTCTAAAAATAGGGCATTGGTTTCGTTCATACCTGATGAGGAGGGTTACCTTTCTTCTTCTTGGACTCCTGCTTCTGTATGTTTTTCGGCCGTAGGCAAATATTCTGCAGGTATGTTGACTTTCACTCTTGATTTTGGTCTTCTATCCCCGATTGGTTCATCAATAGGCTTTTTCCCAATCCTAACTCTAGCAGGCCGAGTCTGGGTTTCCACTTCTATCTAACTTCCTCCTGAAGTCGTGGTATGTTTCCCCTGGCTTATCCTCAGTCTCTTTCACTTGAATTCTTCCCAAGTTTTTCCTTGCTTGCCTAGGGCATCCAGCACGATTATCTTAATGAGTTTGTGATTAGTCACACATGCCTCTGGGTGTGTTGTTGTTTTTACTGTTGTCGCCATGTGCTTGATATTCCCTAACAAATAGAATGGAAGATTAATTCTTTGTTGGTGCCGAAGGTGATTAAGCAGGGGAAAGTTATAGTTGAACACTATCGTGGATATTCCCTCACAAGTGATATATTTAATTAAACCCAGGGCAACATCTTCCCAAGGATGAGGAAGTGACAATCTGTCAATTCCTCTCCCTTTCTTCTCCAGTTTTTCTTCCCCTACTAGGAAGTCTTCTTTCAAGGAGGGGTCATCGATTTTTCTATTAAACCACCTTCACCCCTCTACTGGTAATGAAGTTGCCCGGGTAATTATTTCTTCAGTCACCTCCACTTGCATGCCCCTTACTCGGGTTTGATTATTGTTCAAGTTCTGAGAAAATTAAATTTCCACCATTTTGTCTGAGCCTTCAAGCTTTTGGAAAAACTCAATCCATCTAGCATCTCTGAATATATGATAGGCTTCTAGACAATTTTGCAGGGTGTCCATAGAATCCGGCTCGTGCCTGACCATTGCTCCACCCATCTCTACTGTTCGATTCAAAATTTACTTCTTGTTGTTCAACCACACTGTAATATCACTTCGTTTCTGAATTCGCTTCTTTGTTGTTCAACCCCACTGTAACATCACTGTGTCTCTAAATTCGTTACTTCTTGGTGTCTCTTCTTATTTCAATTGACGAGTTTACAATGAGCATGCAAGGTTTCAGTCAAGGAGGTTGATGGGAGGTGACGGCCTTTACGGATTTACCGAATCGTACCTCACACTAATATTCATAAATGGCTCATTATGGAAAGTAATGGGATTTCGTACACACGCTCTTTTCCAACCGGATTCAGTCATCATTGGAAACTCTGTTATTAATTAGGTGAATGTGGATTTAATAGATATTTATGATTATGGCCTTTTTTCAATGATTTCAAGTCATATCCCCTCCCCAACCTTAATGGTGATGGCTGCCCACGGTCGTCACAGGAATATCATTACTTTGCCAATTAATCACTGAATCATCAATGACAACATTTACCTTTTTAATGGCATACCTAAGGTGAAGTGGAAGAATATTTTGAATTGGTGGTGTCCTACTTGCAGCACTCGTGTTGTTGTGTTTGGCCGGCATGGTTATTGTTGTTTATGGAATGAACCAAAAATAGTATTCGTGGCTGTCAGTTGTTACATGTGTAATAGCCAAGACAACCCTTAGATTATTCTAAAAAAAAAAACATAATAATCAGGAGAAATTGGTACAGAAAAGGAAATTACATGAATACCGTCATCCTATGAAATAGATCAGAAATGGAAGATGATGTTTCAGGAAGAAAAACATGGGTGTAACAACCGCCACAATAGTGGTTTTCAGTTGTTACTGATTTTCTGACTGTGCCTCGGAATAGGGTTTTCATAGTTAGATTTTTTTCTTTTTTGTTAAACAGGTGTAACAACTACCACAAAGGTGGTTTTCAACTACTGCACTTATTGGAATTTCAGTTTTTAAGGTTGCACATGAGAATGCCCCCCTGTTGTCGTAACATGAAGATCAGAGTTTGTGACAATGTTAACAAATGATTCCTTCAAAGCAGGTTGATGATATAACCTTAGACGGTACCCATTAACCAGTAACGACGTCTTAGCACTGTCAATGGTGACCAATTGTAGTCCCATTGTCAAAGACCATATCCACTTCGTAAGGACCTAGCCATCTGGTGCAGAGCTTGCCTTTGAAGTATTTGAACCTTAAATCATACAAAAGAGCCCAATCTCCTTTCTGGAAATTTTTCTTCTTCATAAACCCATCATGTCATCTGGCTCTTTGCTACTGAATGATCTCTGTATGTTAAATGGCAGCCAGTCATTTCTCTTCCAACTCATTGAGCTGGTTCAATCTTTGAGTATGTGTTGTACTCAAATCCAGATCGACCTGAAATGTTGTTCTTAATGTCTTTATTTCAAATTATATGGGGAATAAGGGATTCTTACCATACACCAATTCATATGGTGAGAAGCCTGTAGTATTCCTCCATGTTGTCCTGTAAGCCCACAATACCTCTGGAAGTTTCTCCGCCCAGTTTCTTTGGTGGCTGGTTACTATCTTTGTTAAGATTCCCTCAATGACTTTATTGGTGCTTTCTACTTGACCATTTTCTTGTGGGTGATATGGTGTAGCGATTCTGTGATGGATTCCATACTTTTCAACCAAATTCTTGATCAAATGAGACGTGACATGAGACCCCCCATCTGTCACTATCTCTCTAGGTATCCTGAAGTGAACAAAAATATCTTGAAACAGGAAGTCTGAAACAACGTGCTCTATTGCTCTAATTAGTGCCTTTGCTTTGACCCATTTTGTGACGTAATCGGTGCAGACCAATATGTATGCTTTTTACTGTGATGAAAGATTAATTGGCCCCACAAATTCTAGGGCCCATTTCTCAAATGGTTATATTACTATTTGAGGTTGTAACGACATCTCATCTGATTTCAAAGGCTGGCCCATCCTTTGGCAGCTATCACATCCTTTCACAAACTTCTTGGTATCCTGGAATATAGTTGGCCAGTAGTACCCTGTTGAGAGTAATTTATGTCCTGTCCTCTTGTCAGCGAAGTTTCCTCCACAAGGTTCCTCATGACAAGCCTTCAAGATCTCAAATACCTCATATTCTATAACACATCACCTAATCTGAAAATCTGGCCCGATGTGATAGAGATTGCCTTCTATCCAGGAGTAGGTAGCACTCTGTTTTATAATCCTCCTTCTTTCCTTGGAAGACAATTGGTGTGGGAATTTTCCTACAACAAGGTAATTTTCTATATCTGCATACCATGGTGAGTGAGTAGAGATGGAAAAAAGATACTCATCTGGAAAATAATCCTCATTGGCAGTGCAATCATCACTTATAGTTAATCTAGAAAGGAAATCAGCAAGTACATTATCTTTTACGGGTTTATCTAAAATAGTAATATCAAATTCTTGTAACATATATAACCATCGTGTAACTCTACCATTAGTAACAGGCTTATTCATTAAAAAACGAATTGTAGCATGGTCAGTGTGTACAAATACTTGATACCCAGTGATGTAGTGCTGCAATTTGTTGATAGCATGCACTACTGCTAGGAATTCCTTCTTAGTAACAGTGTAGTTGAGTTCTGCTAGAGTCAAGTTCTTGTTGATGTAATAAATGGCATAAGATTTTTTCTCCTCCAGCTGCCCCAAAACAGCACCCACAGCGATGTCAGATGCATCTGTAGCAATATGAAATGGCAATTCCCAGTTTGTTCCTCGTAAAACAGGTGTTGTTGTTACACAGTTCTTCAATTTTAAAAAGGCCTGCTCACACTTCCCTATCCACACAAATTTTGCATCTTTCATAAGTAATAAAAATAGAGGAGATGCAATCTTTGAAAAAATTCTCTATAAATCTCCTATAGTATCTTGCATGTCCCATAAAACTACGTACCTCTTTCGGAGTCTTAGGGGTCGGGATTTTCGAGATTACCTCAATTTTTGCAGGATCTACCTTAATTCCATCTGCTGAAATGAAATGTCCCAGCACAATTCCCTCGGTCGTCATCATGTGGCATTTCTCCGTGCTCATAGCAACATTAGTTTGTTCACAGCGTTCCAACACTTTTTCCAAGTTAGCTAATGTTGTCTCAAAAGCATCCCCGTAGGATGTAAAATCATCCATAAAGATTTCAAGACAGTCATTCAAAATATCATAAAAAATACCCAATATTTCCCTTTGAAAGGTTGTTGGTGCGTTACAGAGGCTAAAGGGAAGGACTCTGTATGCAAAAGTACCCCATGGACAAGTAAAAGTTGTCTTGTCTTGGTCTTCTGGGGCAATCTGTATTTGATTATAGCCACTAAACCCATCTAGAAATGAAAATAATTTTTTTCCACAAAAGAGTGTCCAAGACCTAATCAATGAATGGTAAAGGAAAATAGTCCTTTTGAGTGACCTTGTTAAGTTCTCTATAGTCAACACAGACTCTCCATTTTCCATTCTTCTTCAGAACTATGACAAGCGGAGAGACCCACTGACTGTCAAAAATGGGGTAGATGAAATTAGCATTAAGGAGTTTCTGCAATTCTTCTTTCGCTATCTTCTTAAGTGCGGGGTTCATTTGGCGCTGAGGTTGTCTAATTGGTTTGCAATCCTCTTTAAGGTAAATGCGGTGAGTGCATAGGCTAGGATGGATTCCTTTCATATCAGTATAGTCCCATGCAAATTCCTTTTTTTATTTCTGTAACAGTTGTATCAGAAATCTATTTTGTTTAGAAGTCAGGTTAGGATTGATGTTTAAACATTTCCCAGGTTCAATTTCAACGGGATTGTTGATAGTAAGTGGAGTTGTTTTCAAATGTTCAATAATTGCATCATCTTCCTCACCTTCTTCTCCCAAATCTCTAATGGAGGCAACAGGGAGTGAATTACTAATAAAACCATTAATGATATCATCCTCTGTTTCATCCTTATAGTATTGTGCTTTTCCAAGCGTGAGAAGAGGTAGGGAAAGATCATATTCAGGTGCAAATTCGTCCCACCAGGGACTACTCGAATCCATATGAGATTTTGTTGGGGATAAAGGTTCAGGTTCTGAGTGGCCTGTCCATTTGAGATCACCATATATCCGGACCTACATTTGATATACGCATATGCAGTGGCTAGCCACGGTCTTCCCAAGATTAAAGGATAATCCCCCAGGTTGGATTTGGTTTGTAAAATGAGAAATTCAGCCAGATAATTTCAGGAAGCCAGAGTGATAACCACATCTTCAATCACTCCCTTGGGCTTGACACGGGACCTGACTGCTAATTCAAGCATTGTAGGTGTAGGTCTAAGTCCATGGAGTTCGAGAGAAATGAAGAGTGTTAGTATGAATCCTTTGTCGATGTGTACGAAAAAAGACCACTTTAGCTACGCATAACTAATAGCCCTAACATCAAAAGTGGCTGCCAATATCTTCAGATCTGCAGTTAGTTGATCAAGACAAGAGCTGCAAAAAACCAGATCTATGCATAGAAAGACATTAAGCAGTAAAAAGAAGGGTTTGCTCCATATATCAAATAGACAAGACAAGAACAATTTTTGAAAGAATTTTTTGTATTAAGGGCACCTGGGAGGAAAACAAGAAGATGTTTCCAATTCTCCTCAATGGGATGGGTTCTTGGAAGTCCTCAGCACTTCAGATCTAGCATTTCTCTCTCCTCTTGGTGTAGAAAACCCAGACAAAGATAGAACTCAAAGGGAGCTCACACAACAAATAATGGAAAATATGACAATGATAATGGCTCAAAGTCAGACCAAGAGTCTAGATCCAGAGTGATCTAATAGGCAACAAAAGGTGAAGAATGTTAGGAAAAACCCTCCTGTTTATAACAAAATATTGGGTCATTCTAGATCTTGGTGCATGATTAAAATAACATTAACCAAATCTAGATCCACCTTTTATGGAATATTTTATTATATTTGTTGGAGGGAAAAAGTATTTGACTTGGGTCAAATTCCTTTATTTGTGAATAATAAATAAATAAATGATTTATTTATCATTTTAAGGAAGTGGTTGAAAGATAATCAAATAAATAATGATTTATCTAATTATTTATAGGTGATTTAGTCATATTTAACAAGGAATATTATTTAAATAAGATTTAAATAATTATTCCTAGAAAATAATAAGATAAATAAAGATTTATCTAATTAATTTCTTTGTTTTGGGTTAAACATGACCAGGAATAATAATTAAATTATTGTTTTAATTAATTATTCCTTGAGGAAAATCAAACAAATATAGGTTTGTTTAATATTTCCTTTTGGGGTTTTCTGTTTAGACCATAAACAACCTAATAAATGTGTTTTATTAAGTTATTTTACATAGTGAAAGAAATTTTACTTAGGGTAAAATTGGTCTTACATGGTGTACTTGGGTCCATCTAATGATATTAGGTTAGATGACCAAAAAATGGTGTAACAGATTGCCCCCCAGCATGCGAGTGTTAGGAGCAAATCGTATGACCGAAGTACGTTGTAAGAACTCAATCACCAGACATCAAAAGGGAAGTCAGAGAGAGAAATGTGAGGTAGAATAATGTGCTGAAGAACTAGACCCTGAGGAGACGAGACTTACAGGTGCAACAAGTCTCTTTTTATGAGAGGGTACTTGTGCTAAAGGCGGTGGGGGAGGCATACCTATGCCCGTCGAGACAAAGTACAAAAGAATAGTGTGTCCAGTAAACAAGGGACCGAACCATAAAGTACAGTGGGCATAAACATGACCCAGATAAAAATACAATGAGGAATCCCACATACATGTTGTGTCTAGGATAACAGCCAGGACTTATACAATAATATCTGAGTACATGAGATACAAATACAACCCAAATGCCCCCTATAAGCGGGGAAGGGCTTACAAAATCTGACTGACACATGCAAATCAAAGAGGCGCTGCAAGCAGCTTAGGCCAACATCATCAAATATATGGAGCTGCATCGAAGGCTGCAAATAAGAGGTCATCTGGGCATGTGGGGGGCTACCTGCAGGGCCACCCCCTCATGAGGGTTGAGACATCTCACACAAACTCGGGAATCACCAAGAGCTGTTGTTGCATCATTGAACCATCACGTATACGGATCTCGATCAGGATGAAAGGAGCTGGAGTGGAGAAACAATCAAGTCAAAGGGGAAGGAGAGATCCCTTTGCCTGATCCGAGGCACCGAACAAGAGTGGAAGCTGGAACCAAGGTACACCGCCCTCTAGACCTGTCTTCTGGAATGAAGGAGCTGATGTCAACAAAAGGAGGTCCGCCATAGGTGAGGCAATGAGAGATCCTCAACTAAGGCACAAGAGAAAATAGTAGAGCGACGGATAGACTAATACCAATGATGATGATGGAATGGAGGGGACTGAGTAGCGAATGGACGACTTCCCTTGTTAGAGCATAAAGGGCATGAATGACATGGCAGCGACTGACACAATATCATAAGGGATAGGGGACAGTGGGACTGAAGGCCATAATGTGCGACAAGAGAGGGACAGAAGAAATGAGAGATGGAGGACTATAGCGGGGTACAAAGGGACTCGGGATAGACTCCATGAATGCGATGATGACTCAACTTGGATGCTCTAAACAAGGGTGACTCGATGGTCTTGCCACACGTAGTAAAGGTCAATGGGGGACCATGAAAAACATGAGTACAAGATGGTAACTCACGACGAACATCAACACAAGCATGGATAAGTATGGAGGCCAAATGGTGCCCCTAGTATGAGTGTTGCAAGTGAAGAAATTCGATTTTGAGGAGGGTTATGGTTGAGGGGCATAGGTGCCCCCCAAGCATGGTGTGGTCATGCCGAAATGTATTTAGAAAAAGGGGAATCTAAACATATTTTAATGATGTGGTGCGCCATTTGTTTTCGTTATGGTTAGGCAGTTTGAGAAAGGGAATGGAGGATTACTGATCTCTTTTGGTACTGCATATAGGAATCAAATGGACTTTAAGTTTCCGGGTTGGCATACCTGGTGTCACTATCCCAAAGAGAGGAGTTGGAGATAATGAACTGATGCTCTCGTAGAAAAGCTACAGGTTGGTCAACAATAATGTCTAAGAGACGGAGTTGCTGATGTAAGATGAAGGAATGATAAGGGGTATCATCCCTAGAGTGATCTGAAGTGAGATGGGACTCTAGAGATTCTTCTAAATGTGGAAGAATAATGGTACTAAAGTCGGCACGACCAGATACACTAGGAGATTTGTGGAGAATTGCTTCTCTTGGTCTCTCAAATGTGGGTGCCCCCTTACCCAAACATTGGGTTTCAAAGTAATGGCCACAAGGTGTATGTGGTGTGAATGCATGGGTTCGATGTAAGGGGGAATAGATAAAGTTAGGGGTGGGGATTTGTTCCATAATGTCGTCATCGTGATAGAAGATGGGGTGACTGGTGGAAGAAATGCCACCTGACGTGGCGAAGCTACCTGAATCATCATCATGAGAAGAGAGGTTCACATGCGCATCGTCACAAGGGGTGATAGAAGAGTAAGTAGATAAAGGATCTACCGATGTTGAGCCCAAGGTGATCGCTGAAGGAAGTTCAAGCGAAACAACAGGGGAGGATTCAGATGGAATGTTCCCCGAGGGTCTCATGGATGATGATAGGTAGAAAATGGTGGACGAAGGCTTCGTTATCTCGACATCAGGAGGGGGAATGTCAATGGGAGCAGTCATGTCTTGTAGTTTTTCCGAAGAAAAATGCGCAAATAGGGGAGAGGTGGACTCATTGCGCGTGGCCTCGAATTGGCAGACCGCGGCTAGAGAGGTGCGGAAGTCCGCGAGGCGGGGACAAAGGTGGGTGTAATGGCCATGGAGATCACACAAAGCACAGGGGTGGTTGGTGTGAATAGTCGTGGGGTTCTTGGTCGCGGTCGCGGAAGGAACAGAGGCTTCCAGGACCATGGACTCAGGGAACATGACACTAACCATGGGCTTGAGATGAAGCAATTTAGGACAAATATGGTTGGCGTGACCGACAACATCACACAAAGCAGACTGGATGGTATGCTTTGGAGGCTGAGGAGGGGCAGGGTTTGTCGGGTTAGCCTTGTCCTTTGATGCCCTCTTGCGAGCTTTGCCCTTCTTACCCGAAGTGGTCGCAACAGGAGGTGGTTCCTGTTGAGGTAACTGAGGCACTGTTGCAGCGGGAGAAGTCATGGGGACCGGTTGAACCGGGGTCAAAGAAATATAAGGTTTGGGTTGACCAGGCAAGGTGGGGACTGGAGGATCAAGGTACCAGACGGGAATCCCAAGGGTCAGGTTAGGAAGAGAAAGGGTGGCCATGACAGGTACCGTGGACACTCCTGGTGGGGGAGCTAGGAACGGTATCTGACCAGAGGGGGAATGGCCAGGGGGGACGGATCCTAAATGGTTAAGTCTTGGAGGAACCGTGCCAGGAGGATAAAGAGGCTCATGACTACCAGCTGTAGGTGAAGGGCTAGGAGAAATTTGCGGAGAGCGTGGTTGCTGACTAGCCGAAGTAGGTTGCTTGAGAGCAGCCTAAGACGATTGCATCATGCAAACATTCGATGAGCTGGGGTCATAGATAGGAGGAGGAGGAAGACTAGGGAAGGTTCCGAGCAAAGAGGAGTCTTTGTAGACGCCAGGAGAGACACTGGTCAAGGAATCGACGATTTGCTTGTTGGCTACAGAAGAGATGGTCATCTCAGGTAAGGTCTGAGATTTTGGCTCATGATATGTCAACTGGTCGATGGTGACTATCTTTCCACTATGAGGGAAAGACATCTTGCGGAAAACCGCGGATGGGACACCAAACATAGCATAGGTGTAGCTCCGCCCCAAGAGAATGTTGTAATCTAGAGGGGCGTCGATGACTTTGACGTCAATGCAAACAGTCTTGCCCGCAAGAGTGATAAGACAATTACGGAAGAGGCCAATGGGCTGGGAGGCGTGGCCATCCCACGCTCGAAGGGTGATCGTGGAAGGGGCCAACTCAGGAGAACCGAGTTGTTTCCAAACCAAAGCGGACATCACACAGGTGGATGCCCCCTCATCAATGATACACCGAGAAACATTACCGTTTCGGATTTTGACTGGGATTTGGAAAGCGACGGAAGCAGGAAGAGGAGGATGTTTTGATTGATGGGCGTTGAAAACAATCAATTGGTCAGCAGCAGGATCTATAGCGCCCAGGGCAGATAGTAGAGCCTTCTTTTGAGAAGGACACGACTGGAGGAGTTCCAATGTAGAAATGGCAGCGGGAGACTGCGCCAAATCATCTACTATGTTATACGACTGAGCAGCTCGACCAGAAGCAGCATTTCGGCGTAATGGTCCTTTAGGAATCTTGGTATGAACCTCAACGTTGGGTTGAGGGATAGGAAAGGGACCATTGGATGTCGAAAGAGGCTCTGTAGAACCTGAAGAAGGTGACTCGAGGACAGACGGAGCGGGAGGCTTGGGGTACTAAGGGGCCCGAGTTTGAAGGTTAAGGTCGACGGCTGGAGGTGGAGCAGAGTTCATCATGAGGATCTGGTAATTGGAGGAACCATAAGGGGAAGGTTGAGTGGCCACCTGTCCGTCAGGTGATGGGGTAGCCACGAATCCCTGCTGTGCATCCACCTGCGCTTGAGGGGGCGGTGACTGTTGTTGCAGGGGTTGAGAAGGAAAGGGAGGCGGAGGTGCTGATGCTGGAGGAGCTGGAGCACCAAACTGCGGATACGAATAATAAGGGGGTTGGGTAACAGTATTGTGATCAGGAGGTTGGGCCAAAAGAGGAGGTATGTCGTATCCTGGATACGTGCTACCAGGAGGGGGACAAGTGCGAGAGGTGCTGCCCCCTCCCCCAGGAAAACCATAACCCATGGGAGGTTGGGCATATGGATGAGAGAGAGCTCCAACAATACCGTCGGCGGCATGAGGTGCCCCCTGTGCATTGACACCACCGGGTCTGGGGAGATCAGGTAGAACGGTATAAACATAACCTGTCTGAGCGTAGATCAAGTCATATTTTAACGCCAGTTGGAGGGCGGCTTCTTCGGTTTGGGGAAAATGCGACGCAACATCTTTCCTGATAGGAGGCAATATAGATCTAAGGAACCATTCCATGTAGACACGGTCTTCGAAAGTGGGGGATTGACATAGGCTCTTTCGTCTCCGCCATTCCTGGACATGATCGGATAGGCGGGCCGCAGGTGATTGACAGAAAGAAGTCAAAAGTTCGATACCAGTGTCATAACGAAGGGGAAGCTGGAAGTAAGATAAAAAAGCCCAGGCAAGAATCGCAAAGGTGGTATGAGAAGAAGGGGGCTGATCAACATACCACTTAGAAGTTGCGCCTGTAAGGGTTCGTTGGAACAACCGAAGACAGACAGAGTCATCGGTAATGGAGGTAGATGAACACCACATGTGGAAATATCGGACATGATTTGAAGGATATTCTCTAGCAAGGCCTTCAAACTTTGGGATGTCAGAAGGGAGCTTTGTCGGCATAGCGGGCCAACTAGCGTCATGGTGTATAGGGTCATTTGTAAACCGGTCCAAATCAGGAAGGCTGAGGCCTACCATGAAGGGGAGCAAGGGCGCAGCCGAGGTAGTTCCTATGGCGGTTCCGCTTGTAGCAGTCCCGGCATTAGGGCCGAGATTACCGCTAGCATTAGGCCATGGACCAGACATAGTGAAGGTGACAGGGGGAGAACCGGAAGTAAAAGGAGAACCCAATGAATCAGAAGAGGAGTTGGAGTGCGGACTCGGAGGAGGACTAACTCGACGACGGCGGAAAGGAGTAGGTCGACCGAGCGGAAACGGAGGGTGAAGGCCAAGAAGTTTCCAAGATATGCGCTTTGGGGGCGCAATGGTGACAACACAAACACGGCACGAGGGGAAGAAGAACGACCGACAAAGGCAAGGAGGTGCAGAATCAAGTGAATACAATGTCGAAACAAGGGCAGAAAGGTGCAGTGTCAATTGATTTTAAAGTCTTTGCCTAGCGGTGTAAACCAGGCTCTTCTTCGCTTAGGGTGAGTGTGTGGCGTGCGTTAATTTTAATTTTTAAACCCTTTTCGTTTTGAGAGCAAGAGAAAAAGTGTGTTGTGTAACTGAAAATAATGTTGTAAAAAACAATATATAATGCTGAAATAACAGAAAATTAACAGCTACTATTGCATCGATCCAACCGAAGAAGACGGGTCTCTCAAAACTAATCTAAAAAAGGGAAAAAATCTAGTCAAAACACACTAAAAAGAGGCCAATAGATCTAGGGTCGAAAGGGACAGGGATCTAAAGGAGAAATCTGCTGAAAAGAGGTGCAGATCACAGCCAAGAGGCAGAGGCAAGGTGGCTGGAAAAAAAAAAGGAGGAAATTAGCAAAAAGCAGAAGGGGCAAGGAGGAGGCCCTAAAGGTAGATCCAAACAAATCTTCAGGAGGTGATTTGAAAGGGAGAAGAGCTGATTAAAGGGAATACGAAAAGGTAAAATCGGATCTAGCAGGGAAAGGGGAAATTTGAAACTACGAAAAAACAAATCAAGAAATAGAAAAAGCTCTTCCACCCAAAGTGGAAGTGCGAAGCCAAGAATATTCCCACTTAGATAGACAAAAAGATCTGAAGCAATTCGAAGCAGTGGGAGCAAATTTGGAAAAACTGACAAAACGGAAAAACCAGGAAAAATTAACGAAAAATGACGAAAAATTGGCGGAGTCGCGAGTTACGGCAGCACTGCATGCCGAGGTCGCAGAAAATGGGGTGAAAAAGTGCGGCGGGAGTCAGAGATTATTTACCCCAGGGCAGAAAGTGCGACCCTCAAACTCCGGATCCCCGTGACGAGATTCCGGAGAAAGTTGGCCGTCTCGGTTATTGTTGATGTCATCCTGACCAATAAAATGACTCCATGGAAGTTAGAAATTTTAATGTTTTAGGGTTTTATAGGTGAAAAACCACATGAAAATAGGAAAAACAAAAAGCTGAAAAGAAACCCTAGGGTCTGAAGTAGCTGGATATGCAGGAATATGAAAAACGACAGCGGTCATAATTGAAAACCCGTGTGGAGTCGCCAATTGTTAGCATGAATCCTTTGTCGAAGTGTACGAAAAAAGACCACTTTAGCTACGCATAACTAATAGCCCTAACATCAAATGTGGCTGCCAATATCTTCAGATCTGCAGTTAGTTGATCAAGACAAGAGCTGCAAAAAACTAGATCTATGCATAGAAAGACATTAAGCAGTAAAAAGAAAGGTTTGCTCCATATATCCAATAGACAAGACAAGAACAATTTTTGAAAGAATTTTTTGTATTAAGGGCACCTGGGAGGAAAACAAGAAGATGTTTCCAATTCTCCTCAATGGGATGGGTTCTTGGAAGTCCTCAGCATTTCAGATCTAGAATCTCTCTCTCTTGTTGGTGTAGAAAACCCGGACAAAGATAGAACTCAAAGGGAGCTCACACAGCAAATAATGTAGAAAAATGTGACCAAGTGTATAGATCCAGAGTGATCTAATAGGCAACAAAAGGTGAAGAATGGTAGAAAAAACCCTCCTATTTATAACAAAATATTGGGTCATTCTAGATCTTGGTGCATGATTAAAATAGCATTAACCAAATCTAGATCCACCTTTTATGGAATATTTTATTATATTTGTTGGAGGGAAAAAGTATTTGACTTGGGTCAAATCCCTTTATTTGTGAATAATAAATAAATAAATGATTTATTTATCATTTTAAGGAGGTGCTTGAAAGATAATCAAATAAATAATTATTTATTTAATTATTTATGGGTGATTTAGTCATATTTAACAAGGAATATTATTTAAATAAGATTTAAACAATTATTCCTAGAAAATAATAAGATAAATAGGGATTTATCTAATTAATTTCTTTATTTTGGGTTAAACATAACCAGGAATAATAATTAAATTATTGTTTAATTAATTATTCCTTGAGGAAAATCAAACAAATATTGGTTTGTTTAATATTTCCTTTTGGGGTTTCCTGTTTAGACCATAAACAACCTAATAAATGTGTTTTATTAATTTATTTTACATAGTGAAAGCAATTTTACTTAGGGTAAAATTGGTCTTACATGGTGTACTTGGGTCCATCTAATGATAGTAGGTTAGATGACCAAAAAATGGTGTAACAAAGAGGTCTTTAGTCATAACATTAATAGTTGCCCCTAGATCAATCAAAGTATTGGTTATGGGATGATTTTCAATATGGAAAGTCATTGTAGGGTTCCCTGGGTCATTATATTTAGTCAACAAAGGCTGATCAATCATAAGATCGGACAATTTTCCCTTGACATGGATAGTAGCAGGGTATTTAGGTTTCCTTCCAGGTCTTTTGATGCATAGATCCCTTACTGTTTTAGCATAGATAGGGACTTATTTAAGGGCTTGTAACAGCGGAATCTGCACATACAAATTTTGTAGCTCCCTGAGGAATTTTGATTCAGGTTGTGAGACAATCCCAGTTTCAGTTAATCGTTGAGGGTATGGGGGGTTCTGAATGCTAATAGCTGAGTCAGCTATCACAGATGTACTATCCTTACATGGATTGGCTATTGTAGGAATAGAATACCCTCCCAAGATGGCTGTTACAGATGTAACAGTAGGTGATGTATCAGTTGTTACATGTGTAACAATTGCCTTAGAATCGTCCATATATTTCCTGGGTGATTCACTTTCTTCGGTAATAATCGGGGTATGTTCAGATCTGATTACTTTCCTTGATCGAAGCCGAACCTCATGAAGTCCAATAGGAGTAATAAGATAATTCTGGAGGGTAACCGGAGCATCCATGCTCTAGGCTACCTTATTATTTGGATTGGGGTTAGGTTGCACAGGTAATTGGGGTCAGATGGAAGGTGTAGGATTTTGAATCGAAGGCAATTGTAATTATTGTTGTTGCATTGGTATTGGAGGGGGTATTGGACCTTAGCCATTGCCTCTCAAGTTCTGACCCCAAGGTTTGGGTTGTGATGGAGGGTATTGCATTGGTGGAGGAGATGGCCACTGGTTCCATGGTGAAATAAATTGTGTTGAGGAAGGAGTAGGATACTGCCATGGGTATTGCAGACTATTATAAACATTATTCCAAGGATAAAAAGAGGAAAAATCTAAATGCATACCTGTAGGTCATGGCTGCCATGGTCTCTTTGATCTGATGAAATAGGAAGATTGAACATCCTCGCTCGATTCTTGAAGTACCGCCTTTATTCTGGGCAACTTAGGACACTGATTTGTAGAGTGCACCAACTCACAAATGTCACACAGGCTGAAACATTATCTTTCCAAATGTTTCTTTTTGTATCGGGGACAGAATATTGCTAAGGTTGCTTCAGCTTCTGCTTGTGCTTTCCTGACTTGTACCGTAGTGATCTAGGTAGAGAGAGTGCTAAGGAGTTTGGTTTTAAAATCCTCAAATAAGTTCCCGATCTTAGCTCTGGTTACTCCTCCACTTGTAGAATTTTTTATCCAAAGTGAAGGATCCCAAACTTAAACTCTCCTCTTGACCGATCCTCTTGAGCTACGCAGGCAAAGCTTCATTATCTCATCAAACGTCTCTTGCGATATGTCTCCTTTTCCTATTATGTTTAGATTCTCCAGAAAATCATCTCTTAAACCTCTTAAGAATATTGGCTTTAGAATTTCTGAATCTAAATTACTGAACTTAGACCTCCGTAAATTGTAGTGAAATCACTCCGGATATTCTTCCAGGCTTTCCTCCTCCTTCTATGCAATTCTGAAAATCTCATCCTTCAAGTCCTTGGTTCGGCAGTAGTCCTAATATTTAAAGAGGAAGGCCTCTCTCATGTCATTCCAGGTTCGAATCGTGCCAACACCCAATCACATGAACCATCTTAATGTTGCTCCTTTCATAGTATCAAGGAATAATTTTAGCTCCTAGGCATCTGAAGTGTAGTCATAACCTCTACACAACACATTGAATTCGAACAGAAATGTATCAGGATCTTCAATAGCCATCCCCTGAAAGGATGGTAGGGATGATAAGGGATATTCTTCGTAGGAGCCTCATCATGTGTTACTACTATTGGGAATTCAAAAGTAACAGAGTTGTCTATCTTGACATTCTCGTCCCCCATGGCTAATTCTTCCTGATGGTATGAAATGACCTCGGAGTGTACTGGAGATTGACAAATAGAAGGATCAGTCTGCTCCAGGACCAACTGTTTAACAGCACTACCAGTTTCCAATTGATGATCAACTGAATGATGTTCCTCAGGTCCCTGATGTTCCCCACTGGTTTCTTTGTGTCCTTCAATTCTTAGATTCTGATCAATGATTTTCCACTCATGTTTTGAATCTGGAGTTTTGATATTGAGAGTGGATATGTTCTTTGAAGGATGGTGAGGTCCAAACACATAAGACACCGATGGTCCAGGCCTTGATATGGTAGCTTCTTTCTGTGGTCATGTCTTCCTATTATCTCTATATGATGTGGATTGTTCCTTTTCTGCCCTTGAAATCAGATCTCCAAGGAATGTTTTCCTTCCCAAATCTGCACTCTTCTTTTCCTTCTTACGACCCGTCTTTCCTATAGTCAATAGAGTGGGGGGTGTTTCTAGATGTTGATGTTGTCCTACTGGCACACATGGGCCTTATGTGTATCAATTCATCATACAAGTTCTTCAGTTTCTACAGCAATGAGCCTGCCCAGGTTTGTTAGAGCGATGCATAGGTTCTTACCTCTCGTCTTACCACCCAATGACTACATAGCTGAAGGCACCCTAAAAAAAACCCAAAATTCAACTCCTGGGTGTCCCATCAAGACATTGGTGAGCCCACTCAAGTTTGTTCGAGCGATGCGTAGGTTCTTACCTCTCGTCTTACCGCCCAGCAATTGCGTCACTGGAGACACTCTAAAAAAAAAAAAAAAAAAAAAAAACTCAGAAATCCAACCTCCTAAGTGTCCCAACAAGACATTGGTGAGCCCGCTCAAGTTTGTTAGAGCGCTGCGCAGGTTCTTACCTCTCGTCTTACTTCCCGACAATTGTGTCGCTGGAGACACTCTATGAAAACACACGGAAATTGCACTTCTAAGAAAAAACTCTGGTTGATTGGATCATCACTGCCATCCCCGGCAACGGCGCCAAAATGTTGGACTATATATATCACTGTTAAATGACTAAACAACGCACATTAATTATCAATCCAGGGACGTTTGTTTATTCCAATGACAGTTACACTGTCTGTGCCAATACACCAACTAGAAGCAATTCCAAAGAAAAGAAATCGTTGTTGAAGTAAATACTACAAATAAATCACTCATGCAGAAATAAAAGGATCTAAAAGATTGGAATCACACTTCAATTAATCTGTCTAGCTCGCCACACAACAAGTACCCAGCTGTTGTTTTTAATATCATATGTGTAACAGCATATAAATTATTGAAATCGAAGCGGATATATTCTCAGTTGAACAGTAGCAACAACACTCTATTCATACATAAACTGAAATACAATTACATACACCCAACTACTTTAATCACTGCAATCCCTGTTAAGGAGGGCCCTTCCTCCCTATCAGGGCATAGGTAGACGAAGAACTTAACGGAAACTAAATAGAATAACGCACGTAACAACAATAACAGGATAATTTGTAATAATTTGAACACAATTACAAAGCCAAAATAATGATGTTCTCCACTAACCTCTCAACCTCTAGGGTTGAGAACTATATAGTGGTTACATCAGAAAATCCAGGGATAGATCATTCATGAGAATATTATGATTCTCATGCTTATCGAAATAGAACACATATAGTTATAACCACTTCCTAATAAAGTTTTGACTATAAAATAAAATATTACAATCAAAACCGCCCTTAGGTTGTTATCCCAAAAATACAATGCTAAACAACTTCTTCAGCTATCGTAATAGAATCACAGTTGTAGTGTAAAGGCCAGAGGACAGATTAGCAACAAATTTTGATGAGATTAGTCAATGGTACAACTGTATCAACATTTCACCAGCGAATCTGTAATAGCAGTTTGTCGGCGGGTCTATAACGGCAAGGTGTAACAGCATCGCTTTGTTGTAACATCACCCTCTTAACTGCTCTTGTGAACTTCGTGCTATGGATCTTAGGTGCTATAAATGACATCTGAAAAGACAACACAAAGACCATCGATCTTCTCCAAACATTCACCATCAATTAGTCATAAAAAGGTATGATATATCATAATAATTGGTGAATTGGCAAAGTAATAAAAACAAGGTGAAACAGCACAAGTTAGGGTAGAAATGTAGGAGAAAGAGGTGAAGATACTCCCATTGGTTATGGTTATGAGGAAAAATAAGGAAAAAAAGTGTAGGAAAAATGTACAAAATTGGCACCCAACAATTGACATAACCATTCCTCCATTCTTACATTCCTTTTAAGAGCATGGTAAAGGATTATGATAATAATATCCATCACACTATTATAAACAAGGGAGATTATGTCAGTGTTCTATTCTCCACTGTTTGGCAAGCTTTGGGTTCCCCACATCTTGTGTCCTTCACTTTGAATCTGTTAGATTTTAACAGATGAACCAGTCAACCCTTAGGGATCCTTCCTCTATTTCTTGTTACCTTGGGAGGAAATTTTTTATGTATTGATGTTATGGTTGTCATGGGCCCTTTGGACTTCAATTTTCTCTTAGGGAGAGACTATGTTTATACTATGAATGTTGTTGTGTTCGCACTCTTTCAAGTGATGTGCTTCATGCATGATGGAATGATTATGACTATCGATCAAATTTCATTTGTTGCTCCTGATTTGACTGCCAATCATCCTACTTCCCTAAGCGTTCCAAATGTGCAAGTGGTATCTCCCCTGCCATAGGTTAATTATGTGGCAACCTATCCCATTCACATACCTACTAATGAATATGAGCCTTTCACTTTCTGCTCAACTTTTTTCAACCTAGATCCATTAGGTGATATGTTGAATCATCTACTGGGGGCATTGGAGCCTAATATTTCAATTGGATCCGTTGATAACTTCTATAACATTTTTCTCCCATCTGATGAGAGCTTCTTGGAATTCATGGCCTCCTGGGGGCCATGATTAAGGTTACTCATAGAAAATTTCCTTTTCTTGTGTCAAGCTCCTTAAAAAATGAAACAAGATTTTTGGAGCAGAGTTCCTTGTCTTGTGTCAAGCTCGTTAAAAAATGAATCAAGGTTCTTCAAAGAAAAGTTCCTTTTCTTGTGTCAAGCTCGGTAAAACATGAAACAAGGACCCTGAGCAGAGTTCCTTGTCTTGTGTCAAGCTCATTAGAAAATGAAATAAGGTTCCAAGAGCAGAGTTCTTTTTCTCGTGTCAAGCTCGTTAAAAAAAATGAAACAAAGTGATATCAGCATTGTTCTTTTGATGTGTCAAGCTCGTTAAAAAATGAATCTCGTTCTAATTTGAGTCTTTGATTAGATATTGTAAATTCCCAGTCGAGTCCTTCACTTGATTTTGTAAATGAACCTTTATTTTATCCACCTGTTAGTAGCTAGTAGCCTACTTAGGTGCATGAAATTAAGCTTGGGAGGTATGTCCCTAGAACTTACTCATTATGTTGAGGGCATGCAAACTTATATCAAGCATATTTTTCCTTTGTTTTAAGCTTGTGTAAAAATGAAACCAATTTCAAGCATAGTTTCCCATGTTTCAAACTTGTGTAAAAATGAGACCATTCCCACTTTACCTCTCATGATTCTCATTTTTATCAGCTTGTTTTTATCAGATGATCCTTGGTTTTCTCTTTCCATCGTCACCATCTGCTTGGCTGATCATACGCTTTCACTTGGTTGTTTTACCCTTTCCTGAGGAACCACTGTGATGAGTTGTATTATTAGCCAACCTCTTGACCTCTATATGTTTTGAGCAGTTCCACCATGATCGGAACTAGTTTATATCCTTTAATACCACTCGTACCTCCAGGAGGAGTCCTCTTTCATCTCTTGTCAAACTCCCAAAATATGAAAATATTGTCGACCACTTGCCTTTTCGAACTCATTAAAGTAAATGAAAATATGTTGCCTCAGTATAAGTTTACCCCTTTTCTGGACTAGGATAGACTATTTACGAAAAGGAATTCCTTAGTCAATCATGGCTAAGAGGTTCTCTTTGGTATCGTTTTCTGGCTTTTCGGAATCAAGGGACTATCAACAAAAAGGAACCTTTGGATTTTTATTTTTCACCTCTTTTTCAAACTCTCTAAACATGGAAAAGATGTCAAGTTTTACCTTCGCTGGACTCGCGATCATGACAAGACCGAACCACTCCTTCTCAGGGTTCATTAAAAATACTCAGAGGGATTCATCTAAAGGATGAACTTACAGATCAAGCATATGTTATCCTCCTCAAGCTTTTTAAAAAATAAAGAGGTACTTACAAACAATGGTTGGAAAAATTGAGAACATAAGGTACTCCACTTGTTAATGGCAGCGAGCCGCTCTTGAACTTGACACACTTCCACTTAATCTTCGTGGTTGTTGGGTTGGGAAATATGCTTGTCTTTTGGTTCTTTATACCATTTCAAAGCCTCCATTTTTTGTTTTGGGTCAATGTCGCCAACTCCATTCAGTTTCTTTGATATGTTCAAGAGAAGTCATTCTATCAATATTTGCTACAATACTATTAAGCCTTCATTCCATGTTTTTCATTCTTGATCCAGTTCCATATCTTCATCGTTCTATCTCAAATCATGATACTTGTTTCGTGTTGTTGATGGGGGATAAATCAACACCCTCCTGCGATGGGTTGCTTCCGGTTGACGTCAACTCATTATCAAGTAAGTTGATTTATAAGCATCCCTTTGGTACCTTGGTGTTTGCATACATCAATGGAAACTTTCCTCTCTCTCAGTGACATGTTTTCATCAATGGCCTTTCAAATTTTGTGCGGTGTTTGAATTCAACTCATTCATTCACACCATATAGATTGTACCGTAGTACCTTGAGAGCCATTAACATCATCAATGGTTTCACTCGCGTCTGTTAACAACTTACATCATTGATCGATAATTAGATGGTGTCTACCATGTTCAAACTCAACTCATTGGTTCACATGGTTAGACTCATACATTGGACAATCACGTGAACGAGATAGAAGACCCCGAATCTAGTTTCATCCATCTGGGTTGTGATTTCAAGATTAATACAATATTACAAAGTATGATGGCTATGATCATACAGACAGTCATCCATCCATGTGTCCACCTTTTGTCATCAGTGGACATGTATTTTGATCATTGTACATGTAATTTTTTCTTATGTGTTAAGTATTGGTATGCCTCCCTCAACAAATATGTCATGATGTAAATGTATGGTAATATATAATGATCTCACTGGTTTTTCTTGATCCTAACTTGTCACAAGGTAAATCACTTCAGTCATCAGTTGTTATTTCTGACTTTGCACTTTAGGGGAAATCTGTTATAGGCCATTTTATCACATCTCGTTAATAGGCCTTCAAACTAGGATCATTCACAACACTTTGTCATCATCCCTATACCAATCCCTAAGCATGACTCTCTCAAAACCATAAATTTTTGCCCTTAACTACATCATTTCAATGTTTTTTAGGACCAACACAGCCTAGCCTTTTAGGGACCAATGTTCACCAGTAGGTTGGCCCTCTCCGGACTTATGTTTACAGCCATCCACAAGCTAGGGGTTGGATTTTGTAGATAGATTCTACCCTTATGTTGTTGTTGTGAGAGTCATTATTCCACGCATTAGGGTGACATAGAGGTACACTTTGTGGCAAGGAAGGACAAGTCAACTTGGAGGAGCTCTTCCACAAGATCAACTCTTATATTTGGTTTAACTCTCTCCATTTCTATTAATACAAAGAGTTCATTATTTTCCTATATGTGATGTTATTATTTCATGTATTCGATGCCATGTTGATCCATTTAATAAAGTGATTGGATGATGCTACATAGATGTTGTAGATCTTTGGTTTGTGTTGTTTGATTGTGCAGGTTCTAATTATAGTGACCAAATCTAGGATTGGGGCGTACAAACCAAGAGAGGAACGGAGCTTACGACGAATTCCAGGTAGGATTCATCCCATTGTCAATTTACTTTAAGGAAAACATTAGCTTTTTTGCTTTCTGTTGTTCTAGAATAGGCCATCAAGTCTAGGGAAGATACTTATGTCCGTAGTCGTAGATTCTGTATAACAATTTTCTCAAATTTATCTTTGCAAACTTAATTTTTTCCCAAGTATGTTTTAATAACCAAGGTTGTGTAACATTTCCTTGCCTCATTTGTAGAAGCTTGGGCATTGTGTGCCTACTATAACTAGACTACATCTCCTTACTTAAGGTTATCCCATAGCTTCACCTTAGGCTACAATCTAGCAAATGTAGCTAAGTCCCACTTAACCAAAATCATTCAAATAGTAGACACATTTCCAACCATGGCCATTAAAACATCAAAAAGGTACTTTAACCCTTAGCTCATACTTCAACAATTAACCAACACAAGGCAAAGCAATGAAAAATAACATTCAATCACTGTAAAGAGTCCACAACACACATGTATTGGTGGCATGTAAGGCAAGTGCCTTAACTTTAGATGTAAAATGGATCTAAGGAAATATAACCTTCTACCGATTTCCCAATAGAATCACATAATCCAATCCTTGAACCAAATATAAACCTACCTCCCACAGGTTATACCTTTTTGTTCTTTTAACTTAGCAAGTGCAATTTTCCCTACTAGCCTAAACTTAAACTCAACATAAGCACTAATATCCTTTACACTCCTTGAGAATTATCAATCACTTTCCTTGCACTTGCAAGCCCTTTAATTTTAAGGTGGACCCAAGTGCCATGAATATTAGGCAATATAATCCAATCCTTGAAGCAATTGTAAGTATGCCTCCTACAGGTCCTATTTTTTTCTTCTTCTCACTTAAACAATTCAATTCACCCAAATATGTTTAAACCTAAACTTAGCGTAATTACATAGCTCCTTTGCACACCTTGTGAATGACTAATCACATATTTTCTTAACACTTTTGAGGTGTCTTCCTTTTATATGAGACTCCCCTTACATCTGCAATCCCATTCATTCTAAGGTAGAACTAAGTACCATTTTTTAACTTGCTTCCTTTGGTGACCTAGTTGCCAACTGTTCACGTCCAATAAGTGCACTTGATAATGTGTAAGTTCACCCAAGTGTATCCAAGTTCATTGATTATGTTAGGTGTGTTCAAGTTTGTTTTAATACACCTAAGTTAATCTAACTACGTCCAAGTGTGTCTAACGGACGTACGTCCCATGTATGTGCTTTGTAGATATCTATGCTCAAAGGTACATTTGTTTTTTGTTGCAAACCCCAAGTGTTGAATGTCTAACTCCTCAAGTTTGCATGTAGCCCACGCATCCAAGCCAATTAATATCTCTATGCCAATATTGTTTATACCGCATAGTGCATGTTAGCAAATAAGGTAGCTCATGATAACTCTCTTTGCCTTTCCTTGCCAAGTTCCCTTCCAAGATTCTCTTGGTCTAACCAAAACAAGTTGCCAAGTTTTGAAATATGCCCAATCTAAACAAAAGTGCCAAACATGTCCATAATTACATTGAAGGTATTTTATAAGGGGAGGGTTTCCCTCACCCTTTCGTCGTTTATCCATATCCAATAGAAGGATGACATGTATGGTCAAATATGATTGGCTTACGGAACTACGTATGTCGTTTCCTAAATCCATGTCCCACATGGAAGTCGACAATTAATATGAATTGAGGAAACATTTAAAGCCTCATGATGACATTCAAACAACTAGATTCAATGCCCGCACCAGCCAGCTCCATTTCCGTAGCTCGCACCATCGCTGGAACCAACTCTGAAACCCCCAAATATTCCCCCATCTCTGGTTTCATAAATTGAACCACTGCTAGAACCAGCGTTCAATCTATCTCCCTCTCCTCCGACACTTATTATGTGGGCTTCACCAACACAGGATCCCGAGGCAACATCACCGTCGCCAAAACCACCATAGCCACATAATCTATGCCACTTCCAATACATTACCAAAACCAATGACTTTGGACCCATAATCAGAGCCGAAACAATAACTTGCGACTCCATCAATGTATGTTAACATGGATATGCGAGCATTACAAGCAGTGATGTAGATAATAAATATACTCGCCAACATGAAAATCTTGCTCCCCATGATTCTTTTACTTAGATTTTATTTTGCTAAAGTTTTGGGTTGGACGATGCAAAGATATGGAGATATTTATAATGTGAATTGCACAATTGGTGGAGAATCCTCTATCATTTTGTTGTCAGAATCCACAACCTCCATAGTACCCCCATGCAGACCGAGTGTTAAGGGGGGATCATGTAATAAATTCAGAATCCAGAGGGGATGCCAAAGTGTTTTTGTTGAAAAGAACATTATCCTCAAATTTTGTAAATTCTTCAATATAGAGAAATCCCCTCCCTACCATAAATATGGCTAATTTGAAAACCTAATGGTATATATTATTTTTTTTTCAAAATGTTAACACAAACCAAATAACTAATACACCCATTTATCATGAACCTTTATACAATCAATTCAATAACGTTAGTTATAATTGTCACTTTATGCAACTTCATGAAAATTAAATATGAATGTTGACTATCACTGTAATTTCTGAAGGTTCTCTAATAGCTCATGAGAGAATAGTTAATTAATAAATAGGTGTTAATATATCATGCATTCATCCTCTCTTTTTGTATAATCTGAAATACAATAACACAATGCTTATGTTGAATATAGTCGGGAGATGTTTATTTAGTAAACCCTACATTTTACACACAAACATTTATGTCAATGGTTCAACCAATAGAGAGTACAAATTCTATTTATGGTTAAACCCAATAACAAATTACCACAATTACTCTATTCTCTGAAGCCCGTAGTAAATAGTTATGTTTGTTGATGGTTTTCCAATCAAATTATTTGCAAACAACGCAAATATATGTGTGCCATAATCGAATCAATGAGTAACGAGAGTGTTCTCGAGCATATGGAACGAAGACCAGTGGTTAACTCAACTTTGGGAGAGAAAGACAATCAATGAAATGCAAATAAAACTTACAAATAATTATGCCGATAGGCGTTCTATTTTGGGGTTCTTGGTTGCGACACTGTAGAGATTCGTCATTCTCTACAACTATCCCTAACCAGATCTCCCTTTGTCATCTGCCTATCCACCTTCCTATCCACGTCTTCCTACCATTAACTACCATTAACTAACTGACTGATTGATACTCTCCGCTCAATCCAGATATCTCTCCATTTCTCCCTCCTGCTACTGGAGTCAATGTCCCTCTGGCGGATCTCTCTCCATTACTCCCTCCGGCTACTGAAATCAATGTCCCTCTATCAAATTCAATGTCTCTGCTCAATCCAGAGAAATCCAGATCTCTCTGATATTCTTGATATTCTTACTGCTACTAATATCAACCATGAAATCAAATAAAAAATTGCAATGACATCAAATCTGTCGCTAACACATTATTCTCTGGTCAATATCAGAGCTACTGAAATCAGAAATCAACCATCAAATGAAATCAGAAATTTAATGACATCAAACCTGTCATTAACACCATTGCGTGATTCATCAGCTACACTTCATCATCTTCCATGCTCTTCCAAAATCGGATCTGATTGGAATTTTTATGCGTTGTCTCTGTAATCTGTGAGTACTCTTCTATTTAGCCTTTTCATCTAGATCTTTATTCTTCTCGTGGAATTGAAATTTATATTCGTTGTTGCTACTGATCTCAAAATTTGTTGTTGCTGGACCTTATGCCTCTGCTGTTAGCTGCCTCTGAAATTTTTTGTTTGTTGTCGCTCGACTTTGCTGCTTCTTCCTTTGCTCTTACCTACCTTTGCTGTTAGCTGCAATTACCTATTCGTTGTCGCTGCTTTTGCAATATCCCTGCTCCAGATTTCCATCGAAATATCCCTGCTTGCAGGACAAGTAAGTATTGCACTAATGTTAGTCTGCTGCATTTATAAATCTGCTTATATACCTTTGTTGCATATATAACTTCGCTATAAAACAAATTAAATGTCGTTGTTCAAATACAAATTGTATCATCAGTGGTTTTTAATATGCTTTCTGTAGTGTAAAATATGTTTCTCTTTCCATATGCTTCTTCATCTTTTTGTAATGCAAGCTTGTTGTTTCCTTGTCCTGTTTGCATGTTATTTCCACAGGTTTCTTCATCTTTTTGTAATGCAGGCTTGCTGTTTCCTTGTCCTATTTGCATGTTCTTGTGAACATATGTTGTCAGCTTCATTCTAATAGCAGTGCTTTCTTCGAGAGATGGTCTTAGACCACAGAAAAATAGGTAGATTAAATAAATCAGGCATAAATAGAAACGTTCCATAAATCAGGCACAAACCAGAAATTGCATACAATAAACTTGGATTTACAGGAACCCACAGCCCAATGGACTAGAAGAACTTAAATTTCCAATTCCTCAGATACTACTTCAAACAGCCAAACGAAAATATTTCTTCCTTAAACACAAAAATATCCACTGCCAACTACTCAAAGAAGAAGATATTTAATCAGGCACAAATAGAAAAGTTCCATAAATCAGGCACAAACCAGAAATTGCATACAATAAACTTGGATTTACAGGAAGCCACAACCCGATGGACTCGAAGAAATTAAATTGCGAATTCCTCATATACTACTTCAAATAGCCAAACAAAAATATTTCTTCCTTAAACACAGAAAGTTCCACTGCCAGCTACTCAAAGAATAAGATTAAGTTCTCTATACTCCATTCTGCTTTGATTCCCTGTGGAGCAACAGGAACTTGCCTGCAAGATTGTATTACACATTCTCAAATGGAAAATCATCAATGGTTAGGTGACTTCGTGCAGGCCCTCCACCAAATTGCTGAAAATCCTGAATGGTTAGGTGGCTTCGTGCAGGCCCTCAACCAAATAGAAGACAATAGTAGTGGAGCTATCGAAACACGCTGGTCAGGCACCTGGCGAGCCACATGGTCACAACTACGTCTGCCTAGATCTAAGTGAAAAGTTACTTTTTATAAACGATAGCCCTAGTTTACTCTATACTCTAATTTCCTTTTCATCTGTTTAGATTCATTTTATTAGCAAAGCAAGGGCGGTGGCTTCGAAGCACCTTCTACATTCACCATGTCTTCAGTCTTCAGTAATCCCATGCTTGTGACCAGGTGAGCTTCAAACCTGAAACAATCCTCATATTACTATTTCTACATGGAGTCAGTTCATTGTGCGTTTCTCCCTGCTCGAAATAGCATTAGCTCCAGCGCAGGGTAATTGCATGCCCTCTAGTTGATATTCTAAGTATTTAATGCACAGTTAGTTTATCTCCGTTTCGATTTCCACGGGAAGATAAAATGTGTGTGGATTTGTTTTTATTGAATACACAATTAGGTGGGAAGCGAAGTTGCTCATATTCTTTTTAGTTAATAGTTTTATTACTTTTCGATCTGCTATATAATGCAAATCCAAATCCAGGGTGGTCACATAGGATTGATTGATTTGGAAACAAGAATTGGGTGTAAGAATCTTAAAATTATAATCTGTTCTCCCACTCCACGAAGTGTTATGGAGTTAAGCACATTAAATCCTTCATTTTCTGGTTGGAAATTTTCAAATTCGGGTGGAATCGATTTTGGGTTTAGACATCGCAAGGAATATGATGATCGACGTCAGACATGGAAAGTGATCAAATAATGTTTTCTTCCAAGAAAAAAAAAACGTGTTGCGAAGTGGAATGAATGCGAGACAGGCTCTCAAGTAAATGGTGATGGCCAACCTACCTGCTATACCCACATTTTGCACTCATAATGCATATAAGAATGCATCCAACTTTTAAGGCCCCCATACAAATTCACTGGCAATTTAACTTAATGCGGAAGCTTATCTTAACCAAGGGTTATAAACCCGCAACCCAATCTTCATAAGTGGAATGGTTTCTTCTTAATATACATTCGGGATTATAAACCATCCTCGGCGCTAGACCTACGATCCCAGACTCTATAGATCGAAAGTCAAAAGGTTTATTTCTATGATTAAAACCATACATTCGAACCCATTATCATATAAATATTTGGTTATACATAAATATCGGGCCATGCATTGTACTCACAACAGAGCATTTACATTTATCTCATATGGACTCCTACCCTTTCATGAAATTGGATCTAAGGTTCAAATTTGAATTTAACGACCCGAACATAAAATTGAATCAACCTTGATTCAAACTCCACGACGCATACAAAAATGCTTCCCTCAGCTTTGATTTGTAACAAACCCAACACCCTTGGGTCCCACAGCTCATTTAATACTTACCTCTTCACTGGGTTAACGCTTGCATACTTTCACAATGATCACCGAATAGATCTAATGGTGGATCTCACGTCGCGGTACTTTACTGAATTGTGGGCACATCCGATGGCTATCGCACGACAACTTTGTGCGCTTTTTAACACCTCTTTAGTCGTTAACACCTCCGCAACTTGTTGTTGCGAATGCCGTTCGATCTCTTGCCACAACGATCGAACACAAATCGCGCTTTTTTTATCAAACAGAACCTTAGCATTCAAAAAAAAAAAAACGCGATGAAAATGGTTTTCATAAACCACTCCAGGACACGTGTCCTCCAGCGAGTGATATCGCATTTTTTTCTCATAAAACAACTTACCGCTTGCCAAGGTGCGCAACACCACCGGTTTGTCTTCTCATAACCGCCTTCACTGTTCAATTGTAAGGTTCCGTCTTCAACGCTGCCTTACTTATTTCGACCTTTTGGTTCCACTCCATCCGATCACTGTACTATCACTTACACTCCATCGTACAGTAACTCGTGCCACATAAACTATTATGTGCCTTCAAGTCAGCTTCATTTGCTCAGTTTTCACAACCATTCAATACGGCATCCTCCATAATCTGTGAACAATCAACCTCCCCATCGATTTCGCTGCTCACGGTTTCATTAACCTTCGCACCTACTCAGTTGCTTCTAATTCCGACCTTCAACTAATGCAAACCCACTCTTTAATTAAAGGCTTGTGCACTTCCATTCTATTTCATTATTCTGCTTCCGGTTCTTCAACAACATCACTGCATTCATATTCCCCTTAACGCAATTCTCAACTCAAGCTATCGCACAGGTTCAACACTGTGAATGGGAAATCGATTTCAATCGATCGATTTCAGTCAAATAGATTCCAATGCAGATCTAAACATGTTCAATTTCAGTTTTAAGCTCCAAGGTTATTGAAATCGGACTCCACTGCAGTGTAGTCGTTCCCTACCAGATTTCATACTAAAGCAGAGGTTCAATTCAACCTTTAAACATATTCAATAGTCATAATTAACATCGATTTCTCCCTCATATGAAGAGCATTATTACAATCACTTACAGAATCTCACCTCAACCCTCAATTACACAAAGGACTAGATTGCTTGAAAAGAGTTGTCTACGCATTATGCTTTAGACATGTAAACAATGGTTTACTAATCTTTGATATCATTTTTAAGTTTCTTAATGTGTTTCACATGTGTTGATATATCCATCAATTTAACATAAAGAAGCAAAAACAAAAATCGCTCCCTCCATCCTCAACAAAGACATAATCGTAGAAAATCAATGTGACAGGGTGCATTTCAAAAATTCCATGTCTTCTTCCATTTTTGTCTCCTATTTCAAAAAATTTCATTTCTAAGTCTTTACTTACCTTCTCAATTCACTCTCTCCCCACACACAACCCTCTACTTCACCAATTCCTTCTCATTCCCCACCTCCCCCCACCTAGATTTCGATAACACAACCATGTCCTACACACAACCCTCTATTTCACCAATTCCTTCTCATTTCCCCCCACCCCTAGCCACCTATTTTCTCATGTGTTCCATGTCCACATCCTTGTTTCCTGCAGCGCTACCTCTACATCACACTCAATTCATATGCATTTCTATCGGCGTGTCTTTGCACCCTTTTGGTGCAAATGCTAGTTTATATTGGTCCACATTTTGATAATTTTCCCAAGGATAGTATTTGTCGTCTACTCGTGTTAATGATGGTACTAAAGCAAGTATGCTTGGCATTAGATGTGACAATATCATGAGATGAAAACTCTTGGAATCTTCAGATAGATAGGGAGATGGCGATGTCTTCAAATGAGAGCTCTTGGTATTGCCCTTGTTGGAGTATTTTGGAAAAGGTGAATTGGATTAATTAGCAGTGAGTAAATCTAGGAGATACTTACAGTTGAAGCAACCTGTAGACACAAATCAAGAGAGTATTACAAAGCTTTTAAGGGAATTTTTCGCACCTGAAGAGGACAAAACTGCTCACATCTATGGAAACAAAAGATACTTGACCAAACAGGTTACCCTCTAAGAGTTGTCATAACAAGAGAACAAGTCAATGCCAGTTAAATGGTCACTTAGTTAAAAGTTGTACACCATTGAAGGAAAAGACTATAGCTTGATTAACAACTATCATCCATGTGAAAACAATAATCATTATGCATCAGACATAAACACAAGATTGATTTATAAATTAAACGCATAGTAAATATAAGCTAGCCTAGATACATCTTAACTCTAGATTTATCAAGTGCCAAGAGGGATCAAATCTCTAGAGGTGCAAACCTCTTTTTTGAGTGCAAAACTTGAGGAAATGTTTCTACCTCGAGAGATTTAATCCCTTTCAGAGCTTGCTAGATCCATAGTTAACGTGGATTTAGGGTGATTTAATTTCAATGAGTGAAAATGTTTAGATAAAGCAACATAACATGTCATTGCAACATCTCTTCCATACTGGGCTTGATAGTGTTCAATGCAATGCAAAAGTGTAATAAAATTAAAATTAAAATATATATATTTATAAATATAAAAAAATGTATTATGAAATAAGAGATGGTTTTTGGGCATGTCTTACTGATAAGCCATGGTATTGCCCCATGGTATTATAACAAAATTCACAACTTAATAATATCTATGATACATTGGGGTGAATTTTAATGGTTAAAAATCTTGTTATATGGTAAATATTAAGCTTTTGTGTTCATTAATGAAATTTAAATATAGTTACAAAAATATTCTTTTAATTTATATAGTAAAATGAATCTTAGTTTATAGCTACTATTTATATTTTGTATGTTTAATGTCATAGGGGTTTTAGATATAGCTTAAAAGTAATTATAATATTTTTTCTTTTAGATTTAATTAAAACTGTTAAAATAATAATAATTCAAATAAAATATTTATAAAATATTTGATTGTGAAATAAGAGATGGCTTTTGAGCATGTTATATTGATGAGCTACATATTAGCCCATGATATTGTAGTAAAGCCTATTTACAAGTTAATACTATCTATAGTAAAGTGGGTGTGAACATCCATGATTAAAAATATTGTTATATCATAAACTTATTGTAATTACTAAAGTTTTACTTATTAAATAAATTTAAATATAATTAAAGAATCATTATTTTAATTTATAAGGTAAAATTGATCTTAATCATAAGAATTGAATTTTATTATTTTATTACTTTTAATGTTTTACATACACCACAACATCTCCCCATATTGTTCTCAATATTACTTTTAACTTTTTATTGTTATTTAATTTAGTGGTTATTTAATTTTTTACAGATCATTGAATGATATTTAAAAATGTTTATTTTCTTACATTACATCTACATATCTCCTCTATATTGGGTTGTAGAGTCTCACACAATAAAATATTTTGATTGTGAAATGAGAGACGATTTTTGGGCATGTTGTATTGATGAGCTATATTGTAAACATATTATATATATTAAAGTTTTTACATGCTTATTAATTAAATTTAAATATGTTTACATAATCATTATTTTAATTTCAAAGATATAATTGATTTTAACTGAAGCAAATTGAATTTTATTAATTTATTACTTTTAACTTTTTAAATATACTACAAATTTATTACTTTGCACGTTTTAAATACACTATAACATCTCCCCATATTAAGCTCTATATATTTTTTAACCTTTTATTATTATTTAATGTGTTTATTATTTAAATTTAAATATAGTTACTAAATTATCATTTTAATTTATAAAGTATAATCAATTTTAACCATAACAAATTGAATTTTATTACTTTATTTCTTTTAACATTTTAAATATATACTACAACATTACAAACTAAATTTTATTACTTAAATATACACTACAACATTACAAACTAAAATTTATTATTTAAATATATACTACAACATTACAAACTGAATTTTATTACTTTATCTCTTTTAATGTTTTAAATATATACACTACAACATTTCTCCAATATAACGCTCCCAACATGTAAATTTTTTACATGTTTTATAGTAAATTATAAAGCGCTTCTAAACACACAAATATAAAAGATACAATCAATCAAAAACATATAAGACACCATAAATTAAAACTATAAAAATTAAAATATAAACCCAAGTTTAATTTGTTTAAGTTGGAAAATTTTAAAATCCAACGCATGGTATATTATAATTTATTATGTTGTAAAGTGTCACTGTTTAAAAACAACTCTCCTAAATGCAGGTGTACTATTATACATCCTTCGATTGAAAACTGTTATTAATCAGTTACACTATCTCACCTACATTATATCACCACCGCCGCATTCAGAAATTTCGCAGTGTCACGCGAAAGCATTCAAAGATTTAATTAGGGGCTGCGCCGATTTAGCCCGGGCTTAATGACCAGCGCCTGCGTCTATTAAGAGGTAGGTTTGCTAGTGTTGAATTTTACTGGTCGGTTGATCTTCTTGTTCATCTTATATTTTCTCAAAGCTTTGTATGTGCAGGTTTCTTGGAAAGAACACCTCGAATCTCGCGTAACATCAACAATTTCGGGACAGCAGGCTCGCCATTTATGTTAAGCTCAACGTCTTCTTCTACGACAGCTTCAAGCTTGGCTATGAAACATTCAATCTCGAAGCCGAATTTCTTGGCGGCTTCTGCTTCCTTTTCTGCCGATCTTTTAGGTTTTTTCGTTATGATTCTTGAAATTTCTTGGTCTTTGTCCAGTGAATTCGTCTTCCCCACCCATTTATGTTTCTTCTTAGTCTTCTGCGAATCTTTTTTATCATTTTGATTGTCAAGGTCGTCAACATTATTAGCTTTTGGCATTGGTGCTTATTTTGCAAAATGTGGACTGTGATGTATGATGCAGTGAAGCGTTTCTTCCCCTTGTTACATTGTTAATTTGGTGAGTGTTTACTATGTTTTGGATGTTGTCTTAAATATTAATTCATTGTACTGTAGGATACAGTGTTTGATCCTATTGCATTAGGATGTGGACATGTTTTCTGCAACATTTATGCATGCACAAGGGCATCAGTACCAACAATTGAAGGGGTCAAATCGGCCAATCAACGGGCAAGGTGTCCAATATGCAGACAGGTATTGCTTGAGCTAGTTGCCTTCAAATTTTAATGGAGTGCACTCTTGATGAGTGTTGAGTTTGCTTTATCTTTTAATACAACACTCCAGATATTGGGTATCTATTTTGATCCCTTTATTGGAAGTTGACTTATAGACGTAAGAAGTAGGGAAAAACCACTGAATTCTGCTAGTGTAAATTATGCAGATGGGAGTTTATGCTGATTCTTTTCATTTGACTGAGTTGGGTTTGCTGGTGAAGAAAAGTGCAGATATTCATTCTGTTCCAGTGGGCGTTATTTGTTTTGACTGGAATTTTGTGTTTGCCATGAGGTTATTAATATTATACATATGAATATGTTGTTGTGATGGTCTAAATTGGCAGGTGCAAAAGCTATTGGAATGAAATATTACATACAGAACAGGCACAGAGAGTAAAACAAGCAAAGGAACGTTGGGATCTCCAATCGAGATTCATATTAGGCTTTTAGTAGAGTGTGACATAAGTCATTGTTCTTGATATGTAAAAATTGTAAGTCAAAGCGTCCATGTTAATCATGTACAGTTGGTGGCTTTTGAATGCTCTGTTTATTAAGATCTTATCCCTATTTAGAAGTGCATCTTGTTGTTAAGGATGGAAAAAAAGTGAGTGGCAGAAAATTGAATGTCGTATAATGGCTATTTGTAAAATATGCATTGTTTTTTCAATTTATATTATTTTAACCTTTTTTATCATTCACAGAATTTTCTCACTTCATGTGACTTTGGTTTATTGCAAAGTTACCAAAATTGCATGTGTAAGAGTGGAAGCAGGTGCAACAAAAAATTGGCTGTCTGCGGGAGTTGATTGGGATTTTAAGAATGGGAATTCAGCAAGATAAAGATATTCAAATAACAGTACATACAAGATTGTGGATCAATGTAAAGTGGCCTTCATAAATATCAAGAAAGTATTTTTCATCTGGAATATTCAGTAATCCACTTCAAGCGAGTGGAAAAATTATCTTAAAAAATCATATTCAGTCACATTCAGTCACGCACATATTCACTATGTATTCGAGGCATCCCCAAAAAATATACTTGAGTATTAAATAAAGCTCATATATGTGGGCTTTAATGGTGATGTTTCCCTTGACGAACCCTGTCCAATTGGCATGAGTTCTGCGGCAAGGATGTTCATAGGAACATCTGTGTAAACCTGAAAATTTTAGGAACATCGGCTTTGTTGCAAAAATTAATCACGTAAGCTTGTCTCTACATCTCCCTATTCATGTATGAATATAATTGTTTCCATCTATGGAAAAAGGGCAGAATTGTTTTTTTACTCGTGGAGAGTTTTTAATGGGAATGGATGTGATGGGTGTTTTTGTTTTTTAGTATTAATTCAACAATATTTTTTTTATTTTATAATTAGTGTAGATTCATTTTAATCATGGATCTAATAAAATTTTAGATGGATCAAAATTTTCCCGATGTAATTTTTTTTTAAATACAAAAAATGATATGTAATTTTTTATTGTTTGATTTTATTAATATATTTTTAAATATAGTTAGTATTAATTCATATTAAAGTATTTTATTCATAACTCATATTTTATTCTATACAACCTCGATTCTTAGTTCTCGCAACTTAAGAAGGGCCTGCAATGTTTGCGTTTCATTTATCATGAAGACTCGAATAATTATTTTCATGTTCCAAATTCTCCCACTCTGTTCCCACGCAGAGTAGATTTGTAACAACACATAAAATATTATATATTTCGCTCAGTCAAAGTAATGAAGGATTTACTTCATCCAAGTGAATGGGGATTACCATATTTAATGAACTATGTTTGTGTATCGGTATGATTTGGACTGCCAGGTGCACTTCATAGTACTAGGAGAATAAATGTTATTCTATTCAGACTTAAGGAGACCTTCTTAGTGATTGATTTTCTCCTAAAAATAATCACTTAATTCTTCTTCTAGAAGAACTAGTGTTTCTTCCATATTAGGTACAAAACTTTCAAGTATGTCATTCTTTCCTTTCACAAGTTTACACACATCAAAGTTTTAGAATATATAACATCTACAAGTGGTGGCATTACGAATCATTGTGGACCTCTTGTATTGACAATTTTAAGTGAGGTATTCCAATTTCAAAATTATACATATAATGGAGTTTGGATTTAAAAAACCAAATTTTCAATTTTGCTATCCAAACAATTCTCCAAACCTATAATTTCTTTTAAATAAAATAATTTATATTTATAAGTTAAATATTCAATTAAATCACATATGTTTTTCTCTATACTACTCTTTTCTATGTTACTCCTTTATAGTGTTTCCTTTGTGATATATGGTGCAATTGCTAGTTTAAAAATAAATTAAGAAATAAAAATAAAACTTTAAAAACTAATAAAAATGTGTTATGCACTTTTGATAGGAGATTTGTATTTCTAATAAGATGAATATCTATATAGGAGATTTGTATTTCTAAGAAGATGAGTATCTATTTTATATTGGTAGTAAAAAAATTAAATACGTGGATAATTTTTATATAAAAGATTGAATAACAAAAACATCGTCATATGATATTGACCTCATATGACTTATATTTATGGATGGAAAGGAGTGGATTTGAATGAGTGGCAATATAAAGAGTATAAATAAAGATTATGTATTTTTTTTTAATAGGGAATTAAGTAATTTCTTTAGGTATACGTAAAATTTTAACAGGGAACTAAGCAACCTTTTCGGGTATATGTAACAACTCGCAAGTCACATATACCAGTAATTGATGACTTCGCAAGGACCAAGGCGTCAAGCGCAAGGACCAAGGCATCCAAGGCGTCCAACAATGGGGACGTTTATCTCTCTAGCTTGGTCATTGACGGGCCATAGACAACCCTACCCCCCGCCGGTTTTGAACCTATGACCTCCCAAGAGAAATCACAAGTTCTTAACCATTGAGCCCACTCAGGTTCACTAAATAAAGATGGTGTATTAGAGTAAAGAGTATTGGTTGTTTTAGGGTATATAAAAAATAAAATTTATTTATAATTGTATATTTATTATTATAGATTTATTTTAATTTTGGATTTATTAAGACTTGAGAGGGAACAAATTTCTTTTCATTTTAAAAGAAGTTTGTATTTTAAGAGATTTATCTTTTTGAGTGTTTGGTAGATCGAGGATTAAGATGGATCTATATTAATTTTACTATTAATTATAATTTTATTATATTTATACTTATAATTATTAATTTTATATTTTATATTTTAATTTTAGTTTATGTAACTTGACCAAGTCAATATGTTTTATTTATTATTATTATTATTAATTTTAATTTTGACTAGGTCAAAATGTTTGCACTAAATTACAACATATCTATTACTATTACTATTTTACTTTTTGTTATTTTTTAATTGAGCCCACATGTAAATGTTTACAAACATTTACACCACTACAACATCTCCTCATACCTTTTTCCTTTTAGATATAATTTTAAAAATGTTATAAAATAAAATATTTATAGAATATTTTGATTTTGAAATGAGCTATGGTTTTTGGGAATGGTATTGATAAGCCATGGCATTGACTCATGGTATTGTAATAAAGTCTATTTACAAGTTAATAATATCTATGGTAAAATAAGGGTGAATATCCATGGTTAAGAATCTTGTTATATTGTATATGTATTGTAAAAAAATAAAAATTGTAAAATTAAATTAAAATAAAATATTTATAGAATATGTTGATTTTGAAACATGCGGTATTGATAAACCGTAGTATTGTGACAAAACCTATTTAGAAGTTAATAATATCCATGGTAGATGAACTCCAAGGAATACCTCAGTTGGTTGAGTTCTCGTCGCTAAGTACCTTGTTTATCGAGAGGTCACAGGGTCAAATATCCTCGACACCCTTGGGGTTAAGCCTTGCTAGTTTGGCTGGGAGGCAGATCCCTTCGGGTTGATCTACTTGGATTTTTCCGTGGATGTAGTAGCGACCATTTATTTATTATTATTTTTTAACAAGGTCGGGTGCTATATTATATTCCAAAAAAAGAAGGAAATATTTCCTTATTACAATCCAGTGTTGCTGAGGAGAGATAGAGAAGGTAGCAGCCACAAAATGCTAAGCCTTCTTTGATTCCATTGTTTAAGATGTACTGAAATACAGACTTCGAATAAATTCGAACAAACTGTGAAAGAAGAAGAACAAACTTAAAAGACATATGCAGAAATAGAAGGGTAGTGTAGATCAGTCGATGCTTATTGGCCTTTTGGTTGATGCATCAATGTTGTCCTCAAGACCAACATTTCTCACGTTGTTGGAGCTGGAGCTTGGAGCTGAGCGTTTCTCAAGGATGTAATTCAGAATATGAATAGATTCTTCCGCATGAGAGCAACTATTAGAGAGCTCATTGAACTGATTTTGAAGTGACGATGCCCTGTGCTGAAGAAGATTTATGTCTACTTGCTGCTTTTCATCCAAGAGCCTTTGTTGGGCACAAATTTGATCCATTTCAACTTGCAGGTCTGCGCAGTGAAAGAAATCTTCATTGTGTGCCATGGTGCAGGAGAGAAAAGGGAGGGTGATCAGGGGTGCTGAAGGGGAGATAGGGGAAGAGGGAGTGCACGCAAGGGAGGGGAGTAGCAAAAGGCAGGCGAGCAAGGGGGATGGGGAGAGGAGGAGCATCGTGAGGTGTGGGGGGAAAGAGCGAAGGAGGAGCTAGCAAGGAAAGAGGGGCGCAGTACAGAGTAGGAGGAACGCTGCGGGAGGAGGTGAGATAATGAGGAGAGAATGAAGGTATAAATAGCGCGGGGAAGGAGGGAGATGGATGAGAGGTTAGGAGCATGATGAGATAAGATTACGGGTGTGGAGATGAAGGAGATACAAGAGGTTTTGTGCAATTCAAATTTTTCATTGTAGGAGATCCAAATATGAATATTTTTTTCCAGAGTCAATATCATGGCAGAGGGATAAAACATAGGCCATTATTACAATGAATTTGTCTAGCTGGTCTTGCACATGCTTTATTTTCCAAGTTGTTAACAAACTTATTGTTAGCTCTGAGTATATGATGGAAGGATATATCTTTCATATCCTTTGACAAGATGCAACATCTACTTATGATCCTGTGAAGATCAATGTTGTGAATGGGGAGGTTTTTATTCATCATGCTAATGATAATAGCATAATCCCCGAACACCATTGCGTTGCTCATGTTTTTCATTTTTATCAATTGAAGACCTTGAAGAAGGGCGTAGGCTTCGTCTTTGTTGTTGGATAGGGAGCCAAGACCCCATTCAAAAGAAAGCAGGTAACTACTATTTTCGCTCCTTATGAAACCTCCTGCTCCAGCAATGCCCAGATTCGATTTAGAATCTCCATCAAAGAAGAGAGCTGGTCTAGAGCAGCTATCGAGCCATTCGATGAACTCTTTTTATTTTAATCTTATCTTCCAGCTGTCAGTTTGATGAGGTTGAATAACTGAAGATTTAAAGTAACCAGGACTGTCCAAAATCTTACCCAAGAAAATTCTTTTTTCCACTTGAAGATCACTGACGTTGATATTGTTTTTGCTTTTTGAGATAATTGTTTCAATGGTGAGGCTCCAAGTCTTGTAGCAAAATTTCCGAAGAGAAGGCTTTTTATTGTTGAAGATCGTATTATTCCTGGCAAGCCATATGTTCCATAGAAGCACATAGGGGAGGGTGTCCGAGACCCTTTTGGCCATGTTCTGTTTCTTTTTCCCCTAAGGGTAATATTTTTTCCAACTTTTTATCAGATTAGGAGTGGTGCTGATGGGATCTAAATGGATCTGGGAGAAGGGAGTGAGTTCTTTCCAGTATTGAGCTGTAAAAGGGAACTTCACAAAGAGGTGAAGCACTGTCTCTTCTGCGCATTGACAATTGGGGCATCTAGATGGGCCATTAACACCCCTTTTTTGCAAATTTGCAGATGTTAAGATCTTGCCTTTGAAGAGAGTCCATATAAATATTTTTATCTTTGGAATGGATTCAGACTTCCAAATGAGCTTCCATATTGGACATTGTGGAAAGGGAAACTGCTCTTTGTTGAGCTGACAGTAAGCTGCTTTGATGGAGTAAGCAGTTTTTGAGGGATCCCAACGGAGGCTACCCTCGCTACCTTTCAACAAGGGTGCTGCACCGTGAAGCAAAACTTTGAGGTTTGTGATATCTTCCTCCAGAAGAGGAGGGACTAAAGGGAAATTCCAATTGATCCAGATGTTGGTTTTCTCATCCCACTTTGAGATTTGATCTAAAAAATTTAAGTCAAGGTTCTGAAGATGAGAGAGGATTCGATGAGTGCCCGACCTTTCTGAAAGAGGAGCTTGCCCCATAATCCTGTCATTCCAGATGTTGATGTTGCTTCCCCCTTGCGGTACTTTGGAGAGATTTCAACTTATAAAAGGGATGGCTTTCTTACACAGAACCCAGATTATGGAGCAGGGTCTGTTAGGAATGTCGTGATCAAGGAGCTTTTGTCTGGGGAAGATGAGATATTTGGATTCAAGGACTCTTTTCCACCATGTTTGTTGTCCACTGATCAGGTGCCACACGATCTTTCCCCCAAAGGCGTTGTTCAGGAGTTTAGGAATATGAACTCCAAGCCCTCCATTTTCATAATTTGTGTGACTTGTCTCCACTTAATGAGATTGTATTTCTTCTTCTCATTTTCCCCCCCTGCCAGAGAAAATGTCTTAAAATTGCTTCAAATTTGAGATGTATGTTGACAGGAGCGTAGAGCATAGTGAAGTGATACTAGGGCAGAGATGAGAGGGCAGATTTGAGCAGGATGATTCTCCTAGAAAAGTTTAACCAGGAAGATCCCCACTGTTGCACTCTTTTTTTCATTTTGTCTATTGTAATGCTCCAAACTTCAGACTTCAAAGGCCTAGCACTGACTGTCATCCCAAGATAATTGAAGTGATCCCAATTCAGTTTATAAGAGACTCAAAAAATTTGAGCTATGTTGTGAATGGTTTGGTTTGTTGCATTCCACCCATAAATGAAACTTTTTTGATAATTTATCAGCCCTCCGGAGTAAAGCAAATTTGTCAAGGAGAGATTTAAATCTTTGAGCAATTATGCAGGTTTCACCGCCCATCAGGAGAGTGTCATCTGCAAATTGAGAATGGTTCATATGCTTGACACAATTGTAGAATTTGATTCCAGTGATGAGACCAACTCTTCGCTTGTGATCCAAGGCCCTGCTGAAGGATTCAACCATGACAATGAAGAGGAAGGGAGAGAGGGGACAACCTTGTCTGAGACCTCGGGAGGATTGGAAGAAGGTTGATGGCCTGCCATTTATGAGGGGGTAAATCCAAGGGCTAGAAATACAAGCTTTGATGAGGGAGATGAAGTCATTATCAAAGACCATTTGCTGGAAGACAGAGGAGAGGAAGGAGTGTCTAACCCTATCAAAGGCGTTGGCAATATCGAGTTTAAGGATGAAGCATTTCTCTTTGCACATCATACTTGAATGGATAACTTCTTGGAAAAGGAGAATGGAGTCTGAAATTTGTCTTTGGGAGATGAAACCTCCTTGATTTTCCGAGATGAGGTTGGGAAGGAGAGGTTTGAGGCATATGGCAAGGATTTTAATGATTATTTTGTAAGAGGAACAGAAAAGGCAGATAGGTCTAAACCTTGAAAAGGAGGAGTGGCGGTTTTCTTTAGGTATAAGAGCAAGGTAGGTGGAGTTGGTAAACCCCCTAATCTTCTTCTTCCTTTGAGCCCATTGTATCATTTTGGTTGGATCCTTTTTTATTAATTCCCAGTAGGTCCTGTAGAAACTGGTGGAGAAGCCATCGGGGCCTGGAGACTTATCTAGTTGCAAGGACCATATGGAATTTTGAATTTAGACCTCCTATATATCTTTTTTTAAAGTGTTGTTTATCTCCTTCATTATCAATTTTGGCAGATGACTTAAGAGGTTCGAATAGTCTTCAGGCTCAGCTGTTTCAGTGAACAAATTTCTGTAGTGGTTTGTGGCAGCAAATTTTATATATTCTTGGTTTGTCTGAATTATTCCTTCATTATCTATGAAGGAAGATATGTTATTTCTTATCTTTCACACTACAGCTTACTTGTGAAAGAAAGAGGTGTTTTTGTCACCTACTTGAAGCCACAGGTTTCTAGATTTTATCCTCCACTTCTCCTCTTCTTTCTTGTTGATTTTACACAATTGTCAATATAGGTCTTTCTCTTGATATGAATTCTCTTGATTCATTCCATGTGTATCAATAACATTGTGGATAGCCTCCAAATTTTCTTTTATTTATTTTCTGGTCTTGTCGAGTTCCTTGTAATGCAGCTTGGCCCAATCTTTTAAGGCCGTTCTGACCTTCTTTAGCTTAATTTCCCAAATGTACGAGGGAGATCCCTCTACATGCTGCTACCAGGTATAACACACTAGCTGTCTTGCATCAAGGATGTCGCTCCAAAGAGGGTTATATTTAAAAGGAAGGGGACCGAGAGAGGGTTGTTCATTGAGGGAAAGAGTGATAGGGTAGTGATCAGATGTAGTGGAGGAAAGGATGTTGGTAGAGGCAACAAAGAAGTACGAGAGGAGAGGGACAGCCACAAGGAATCTGTCAAGCTGCTCCATGATGTTTCCCACTCCAATCCTATAATTACTCCAAGTATATTTGCGATTTTTAGGAGTGATATCAACCAAATCATGATATTGAATGATGATTTCTAGTAGGTCTCTTGATGGATATGAGTTGAAGCTTCCACCCTTTTTTTCATTTGCATGCAAGATTAAATTGTAGTCGCCTCCTATGATGATATTGTTGATGTCTTCATTGTCAATATCAATTTTTATTGCATTCCAGCATACATCTTTATCCCTGTAGTGATTAGGGCCATAAATGTTATAAATAATGATCTCAATGCTCTCTTTAATACTCTATAAGGTTACTTTGATCCAGTTTTGAGTTTTGACAACTCTTTTTTTCTTCCAAACACTTTGATTCCAAATGGTAGCTAGATCGCCCGAGACACCTTTGGATTCTATGTGGGTGCCCCTGGAATTCTTCATTCTGCTTATAATAGTTTCCATGTCGTGATCTCCTTGTTTAGTTTCTTGAAGGAGGATGATATCAGGTTTTTTTTGGTTCATTAAGTCTCTTAGGGCTGAGTTTTTTGAGGGGTGCCCTAAACCACTGCAGTTCCAAGAGAGGGCTTTCATCATTTCAGGAATGCAGGGTGTGAGCCTGTCTTCCCTCCTTGCTCATTTTGACTTGATTCTTTATTGTTTTTCCCTAGCATGTATGCTTCAATAAGATGCTGAGTTCCAAGGGCTATATCCTTTTGGGCTGCTTCATCTCTGTGGTGCTTGGTTGACTTCCTTCCAGGGCCAATTTTTTTGAGGATTTCCAAGGTGACTTCATGTTCTTTTGCAGAGTTTCTAGTGATCCGAGCCAAGGAGGGATTTGAAGAAGAGGTGGGGGGCCAAGTTTAGAGGGAGAGAGATGAGGGGAAGAGGGATGGGTAGGAATGGAGGGCTGGGGAGGGTCATCTTTAGAGAGGGATAGGGAGGAAAAGGGATTGGATGAGGCTAGTGATGGAATGGAGGGAGGGATGGGGGGTGGATCATATGGATTTTGGGAAGGGTCAGAGGGTTGGAGAGAGGAAGAAGAAGGGATGGAGGAGGGATCTTTGAGAGGAGGCGTAGAGTGAGCCGAGTGATTACCGATACTTCTGAGGTTTGAAGTAGTTTTCTTTCTTTTAATAGTTTCCCATTGAGTGTCTGAATCCGGGTTTTCAATATAAATAACTTTGGAGCATCTATTAGCAAAGTGATTGTATTCGTGACATACCTTGCATTTAAATGGGATTTGCTCGTAATCTAGTTGCTGTATGTGAGTCCAGTTGTCAACTTTAAGATTGATCGCTTCAGGGAGACCTTTACCCAGATCCACTTCGACACATATTCTGGCACAAGCTTGCATGTTGTCCTTTGGTTCACTCTGATCGATGAACTTGCCAACAACATTTCTGATAGCACGGATGGAGTCATCCCCCCAGCAGTGCAAAGGGAGATGAGGTAGTCGCACCCAAACTGGGACAATGTTTGTCACATCAAGTTTTGGGTCAAAGTCCAACGTCCATTTGTTGACATAGAGCCCTCTAGTATCCATGAAGTAAGGGTCGTTCCTGAATATCAAATCCTTGTCCTCTTTTATTTTGAAATGAAAGGAGAAATAGCCTCTGTCGCAGAATCTGATTGAGATTTTTCCACTGATCTTGTCTGCCCAGTTGCGCTCGACCCATTTTTTAACAGTCTTCGGAGATGGCCATAGACCAGTGAACTAACCAATGAGGCCCTTCTTAGCAAGAGAAAGGGCAACCATGTGAAGGATGGTCAGAGGAAGAGAGACTTCCTGAATACCTTCAAGCTTCTTGAAAAATTTCGAGATTGTCTGTTTAGGCGAGGTGGATCTAGAGAATTGATCAGACCCGAGAAGGCTTGGGCTTGATCTGGAGGAGGGGCTGCCTTCGGGATGCACTCCGGAGGGTCCGCAGCACCAAAAAAATGTAGCGATGACCTTTTGAAATATCAACGACCATTTATTTTTTATCCAAAGAAAAACTACAATTTTATTATATTTTTATCCGAAGAAAAAATTGTAATTTTATTCATATTAATAAAATTATAGGTGTATGTGCCATAACACTTTGATGTATAAAAATATCTTAATGTATCTATTGAAGTCTCTCAAAAGACATGGAAAGAGATTTACCATTAAAAAAAACTATAAAACTTGTGCTAATAGTGTCCATGTGGTAATAAAAAACAATGTACAATCCACATGTGGATACATAAATAAACTAGTCTCATAGGAAAGAAACAAGCATGTTGTTTTGACTGTCAAAAAAAGAAAAAATTGCATTTGTAAAAAACCATCAGAAGCGACCATATGTTAGGTCATCTAGCTACACTCCATCGATGAAAGGTATATAGAAGTGGTATGTGGAGGCACCATCTAAACCTTGGAGCTTGTAAATTACTTGCCTTGGAGAGTTGGTTTGCGTCAATGTTTCGTTCTCTAAAAGTGTGGCGAAAAGAAATAAAGTTAAAGCATTGTTTTAACAACAAGACCTCCTGAAGCATAGGAAACAAAGTGTGGATGTGACATCTCTGCATAGCATTGAACTAATTAACTACAATCACTGAGTCTCCAAAAATATGATGCAAGAGAATGTTCTTTTCAATGGTGAATAGAAGTAGCAGTTTCAGATTGAGAAGTTTAGTGTAGTTATTGGAGCATCTCCCCAATCCACTTTGAAGTTTGAAGAAATGGTTATCGTGCAAGTAGAGGACAACCCCTCCACCATAGGAATCATTATTAGTTGATGATCTATCAAAATATGCCCATGAGTAATAATGATCAATCACTTCTTCAGTGTTAATCCAAGGGAATGAGTTCTAAGTCTGCAAAGACATTGACCATCACTTTTTAAGGAACCGAGGACAGGTCTTGAAATATTTATCTATTTCTAGCATTCCAAATGCCCCAACAGACCATAGGAGGTAAAATCTTGAGATTCTTGGGATTTATCTGTTCCCACCAAGATTGACAGGTGTCCTAAATCAAGGCTCCAACCCATTTTGGAGTTCTACTGAGCTGATATTTAATAAGGTTCCAAACAATGACATTGAAAGGATAAGAAATAAAAAAGATGAGATCTTGATTCCATAGCATTTTTATGTATCACACACCAACCAGAGCCTTGCCATCCTCATTTCAATAGATGATCCCAAGTGGGAACCTTGTTTTCTAGCAAACACCACATGAATAGTCGAGATTTGGGGGAGCATTTAAGTTTCCACAAATTATTCCACAACCAAGCCAATATTTTAGGTTGCCTATGAATATAAATATAAACATAACCATCTTTTGGCATATGCTTCCCCAAAGGAGAGTGAATCCAACATAGAATATCATCCTCATCCTCATTTATACATGCATGGGTAATGTTGAGAGCAAGGGTGTAATTTTTCCAGAGCTCTCGATACTCCCTTGGTAAATTAAATTTTCAAGCAGAACAAGCCCTAAGCCCATATATATGATCGAAGAGAGTCTACTACATGGCTGAGAGTGTATATTCCCTGGAGATGAAGAAATTGGATCAATTCTCTAGGCAATAAAAAACTATCCCCATTTCCAATACACACGTATTTTGCGATTAAAACCTTTGCTCCATTTATGACTTTCCATGCCACGCCAAATTTTACAGCAGGGAAATAGGAGAGGAAAACTTTCCAAATGATAGACCTTTTTGGTCTTGTTTCATTTAGAGATCGAATCCATTCCTCAAGAGAGTTAGTGTACCTGCATTTTTTGTAGGCAACATCAGTTCAAAGACTTGTTGTTGAGATAGATCTACGTCCAACCTTTGCAGCGAAAGCCTTTACAAAAGAAGAGAGGTTCTTGAAACCCCATCCACCCCATCCCTTTGGCAGAGAGATTTTGTCCCATCAGACCCAATAGAAAATTCGTCCATCCTTAGTTCCCAACTAAATAAATATGTTGCATAACTTGCAGATAGTTGATAAAATACTCGCAAGAATCCAGGTCAGGGACATCCATAATACAAGGATGACCTCCAAAACAAATTTGATAAGCACTAGCCTCCATGTTCTGGATAACCATAAAAAACACTAGGATGTGTGATCCACTTTTCAATTTTAGCTACCAACCACTGTCAATCTACCTTACGATAATCATTTTCCTTTAAATAGGACCCCAAATATTTCAGACCTGCTTCAGATTCCCGAGAGGAAAAAAGGAATAGGGTATTTGTAGAATCTAATTCATCCTTGTTTAACCCTTGCATAATAATAGATGACTTCTCTTAATTTACCATCATGCTTGTAACTTTTTGAAATAGATTCATTATAGACTTGATAGTTTCCATGTCTCTATGAGAACCATTGTTGAAAATCAAGGCATCATATACAAAAATAATATGTGTGACCATTAAGTTTTTGGCAACCCAAACACCGTTGAGATCTCCCCTTCTTCTGGCCTCTTTTATAAGCCTACTCAGACCCTCTGCAACTAAAAGGAAGAGTAGTGGCAAGAGCAGACATCCTTGTCTAAGGCCCCTTTTCCCTTGAAAAGTTTTTTGAGGCCGAGCCATTTATAAGAAATCGACGTCAAATAACTCGTAATATAGTTGATAAAAGGAATTTCAAAGCCTAAATGGGTCAACAACAGTCTGATGTAGTTCCAGCTAACACGGTCGAAATCTTTAGATATATTGATCTTTATAACCATCCCCTTTTTCTTTTAAACCTTCAGAACATGCAAAATATCCTTGATGACCCCAACTGCTTCATGGATTTTTATATCCTTTAAGAAGGTGAACTGTTCACTGGAGATATGATCAAAGAGGATGGCCATCAGACGATTGGCGATGATTTTGGTTATAATATTATAGATATAATTGCCTAGAGAGGTATGTTTGATGTCACTAAACAAGAGAGGTGAGTTGTCCTTAGGGATGAGGGCGATGAAGGTAGAGTGGAAAGAGGGATGAATAAGACTAGAAACCCAAGATTCCTCAATGACACCCATGAGTTCTCTGCCAATTGTCTCATTAAAACCTAGGAAAAACTCAATTGTCCAGTCGTTTGGCCCTGGGCTCTTATCCTTTACAAATCCATGAAGCACCTTTTGAAGCTCTCCCTTAGACACGAGCTCCATAAGCAATCTATTATTCTCTTCAACAACAAAACGAGGAAATGATTGGGTCGTTTTGATGATTTCTACAATTGACACCTCTTACTGAGCCTTAAACAAATTATTGAAGTGGCATATCCCTAGTCTGACAATACCTTCAAATGACGATATCATGTTGCCTTCAAAATCATGTATTTCCCAGATTGTATTTTGAATCTTGCGGCCCTTAGCAAAATTTTGGAAAAAATTAGTGTTGTCATCACTCCCTTGCAACTAGGTGGTTGTGATTTTTATCCTCCAAATTTCTTCTTTATTTTTAAGAATATGTTGTTTTTCTTTTTCCAAAGAGATCATCCTCTGCTTTGCCTCCTCTGTCTCATATCCTCCATTGGTCGGGTCTTCTAAAGTTTCCAAGTCCTTTTCGATGTTCCTGAGTGCCTCTTCCTCCATTTTCTTCTATTGCAATTCCCATTGGATAATTTTCTTCTTTATTTTCTTGAGATTAGATGTAAATTGATCTGTTGTTTGAGCCTTCTAGAGTAGAGTCATAGGCGATCAAATTATTGCAAACTAGATCCCGGAAATACTACTCATCAATCCAAGAAGGGATGAATTTTAAAGGACTTCCAAGCTTGTTATTGGCCCCTCTAAGTTCCAAGAAGATAGGGCGGTGGTCGGATTCCACCCTAAGCCCAATCCCTTGTATGAAAAGTGGATTTTTATCAGTGAGGGCTTTAACAATCAGAAAACGGTCGATCATTCTTACAACCTTATTTTCACATGTTCATCGATTCCTCCAAGTGGGACAATTTTTTGTTAAGTTGACATGTTGTTCGTAATTTTATTAATAAAGGCAAAATTATATAAAAACAAAATCAATTTGAAATTGTTTACATCTTAGGTCTAATGCCTAACATCTAACACCTACACATCTCCCCTATACTTAGTTGTAGAGCGCCTCTCGACGCAATAAAAATTATATACAAATATAAGTTATACATAACTTATATGTAAGGAAATGTTAATTTTTTTTTTTTTAAAGTTAAAAGAATATAATTTATTTATAATAATATATATGTGACTGGGTTATATAATAAAAGATATTGTTATAAAATTTGTTGTGCATATATTTATTTTTATATTGTAATATACGCCGAAGGCTTTCTTACTGTGAAGTTCTATGAGTTGACACTGTAAAGATTCGTAGGTCAATAGTGTAGAGATCTCCTCTACGTGGCATTTATAAAAAAAAAAAAAAAAAAAATTAATGCTCTTGCCCTTAGTTTAATGCAATTTTTATTTTACACATTTTTTTTTAATGAACTGACTCTGTTTTAAAGTAATAAGCTCCCATCGTCCTTTTAACACCATTTTTATTCTAAAATTTATGGATTGGTTGCAAAGGCATCCGCCCTAATTTGATTTATAGTAAGTGTTGTGTTTAAATGAAGAAAATGCATATGATTTGGTTATTTAATTTATTGTGAAAATCTCCGAGTGACACATATCTATAAATGAAATGAAATATTAGTAATATATGAACTTCAATACAATCTAAAATCTTAAGTACTTAAAATTTATGGAAACAATTTAATTATTAAAATATTAACTAGCTAATTATGGACATTTGATAGACCCTTGATTAATAAAATTGATGTATAAAATCCCAAATTAATAACCTATAATCTATGTAGATTTGAGACATAATGTCAAAGCCCACAAAGGTGTTGAGTCAAAGCTCAATGACAGAAAAATTTATTCCTTGTAATTTTCCACCCATGGCCATAACTTATTTATGCCCCCATGGCCAAAATTTATTTTTGGCAAGTGCCAAATACATGCCACCTCATTCATGGTCCCAAAGCTCTTCCACATATTTGTAAGGTCCATCGACACATACTAACAATTAAAATCCATCCAACTCCCTTTTGTGCACAAGGGGACACAAGAATTCGTTGCAGCTCACCCTAAATATTCCAACATCGATCCTGCATACCCTGAACTAACTGAAAACCACCATACATACCTACTCTGGAAGGCTACTCAGAGCCTGGAAATCCAATTCAGGAAGCTCCCATCCAAACACTTGAATGTTTTCCCTTATTCTATCAGGATTAGTAGACTTTGGAATTGTAATTGATCCTCTCTACTAAGTGCCTGGAAATCCAATTCAGGAAGCTCCCATCCAAACACTTGAATGTTTTCCCTTATTATGCCAGGTTTAGTAGACTTTGGAATTGTAATTGATCCTCTCCGAAGAGCCCACTTTATCATCACCTGCCTCAGAGTCTTATTCACTTTTTTTAGAGATCTGAAAATAGATTCTTATTCACTTTTTTAGAGATCTGGAAACAAATTTATGCACCATTATAAAACTTTCCCATAACGGAAAAAGGTGAGAGTTGTAAATCCATAACATAAAAATATGAGAGAGCTGTAAATCCAAGCTATTTGAACATATTGAAGGGAATGATAAATATCATTCAATTCACAAATAAAGAGATATCACCACACACCAATTGAACAATAGGGTCATTCAACATGTCTCCTAACTGGGGTTCTTGTGATCCCAATGGTGAGTATGTGTGCATTGTTATGATCATATTTACAACAAAGTTTAGACGCAACACCATTTAAACTTTTTTATTTTGGACTAGAAGCTAGAGTCCAATGATAACACAATTTGTAAGCATAGAATGAACTGACTCATAGTAACGTGGATCTTGTGCTTCCTACAAGGGTTCAAAAACTTATCATTTATAAGCGTTCAAAATCTTCTCATTTCTCCAGCCAGGATACATTTCCACCTTCATGTGGCACAATTTTTGTGTAAATATCATGTATAAGTGGCATCCATATTACTTAACAGGGACAATAAAATATGAACATGAAAGAAAAGCTTGAATATGAATGCTAGGGTACCTAACAGGGAACAAACTTGGAATAGGAATGCTATGGTACCTGGCACACAAAAGGAAAATATGTTGCACAGTTAAGTAGAGACTCCAACTTTTTCACTCTGAAATTACATATCCCAATTTCTCTCTATACACCCTCCATGTCTAAATCTAACACACCACCAACTTTGGGAGGCCTGCTTGCCCCTTCTCTCAAGTGAAATGGAGAGTGGGTCTGGAATAGCATATGATAAACAGAAGAATCAAGTCAAGAGAGTCTCTATTGGATTGTAGTTTATAACATTTCAATTTCTACAAAGATAAAATCAATTTGGTCAATCCTCATTAAACTCCACTCCTCATTTGAGTTTGATTTTGTTTCTATCAAACAAAGATAGAAGGTTTGCAGATTAAGGTCGCAATTTTTTGATTCAAGTATAAGACATCACACACACACACACACACACACACATATATAAGAAAAGTGGGTTAAACACACCAGGTAAATGACACGATAAATCTATGGAGTAAAACAATATTACACCACCTCAAGAATGAGGATTACATATTAGGTAAAGCTTAAGATAGTCAAGCTATAGATCATTGAGAGACTTGTCAAGAGCAACCTTGAATTTGTCAGGGGACATGCTAGTGCACCTGCCCAAATCCCATACAGAAAAGAGAATAAAAAATCCATTAAACACAGATGAGTGTTGGTGGTTTAAAAGTAGACTTGTTAATCATAGTTTGAAAATTTCCTAGGATATCAATTTGATCAATATATAATGTGAAGTAGAAAAGATTTAAAATGTTAAAATGTGATACCTACCAAAGCTTGGATACCACAAACAAATCCATCCTATCAATGTCTGCATCCATGGCAACTCTCAATACATGACCAACCTGCAAAAGGCAACCAAGCCAAATCATGTTGGGCTATTGAAGTAATTCAATGTCCTAAAAAATTCAATGAACCCACAATTTTTGGTCAATAATCACAGAAGGCTAAAGGCAAATCATTACCTCCTCCTCAACGCCATATTGTGCTGCAATGTCAATATTGCGGTAACCATCCTACAACGCCTAATTGTCAAATACATCAAATTAGAAATACGAATATAATATGTCAAGCGCCGTTAAGCCTAGTCTACAACCTAGCCCATTACTGACATAGTCCTTTAATACATTTTAGATTTAGGGTAAATTTCCAAAGTCCACTATGGCGTTGAAGACACTTGCACTATGGTGTTTCAGCAACATCCATAGAAGCCTCCCTTGCTTTCCAGGTGCCAAAGCCCATAACAGGGATTTCATTCTGCTTATCAACTTGTATTTGCCTTCAGATGACATTTCCCATGGGTAATCCTGTGGAGAAACTCTGTGTGGTTGTACCATCTTATGATTCTTCAAGTACAATGATGATTGTCTTTGATAAAATAAAGACGAACAACAGTACGTAGATCGTGCACTATAAGTTGTGCAAGCTCGTCTGAATTCTAAACCATATACATACAATTATAATTATGAACTGCCAAAATTTGAGAACCATGGCATATCAACTTACACATGTTAGAGCCAGGCGTAAACACTTTCCAGCGAATGTGACACGTCCTACGGTTCTAACATAATAGTGTTTCAATATAATGATCAATAACCCTATGGTCCCTCAAACTTATATGTGAGTCTAAACAAATAGTTATTGGGATATTTTAGCCTTTTCTGAAATATGATTGTTGGGCTATTGGGATATTTTAGCCTTTTCTGAATATAATTGTTGGGATATTTATGTACAAGGGGTTTTTATTGTGAGTTTTTTAGTGAGGCCTTGTTACTATAGAGGTTTGGTTTAAGGCTGTCAATCATCCTCCATAGTTTAAAGTTGTTAATCACTCTCAATTTAATGTCGTCGACGTGCCCTTTGCACCCACAAGTGCAAATGGTAGTGTGTGTGTGTGTGTGTATATAATCCAATTTTAAGGTCACAGCCAAGCCAAACACCAAATTGGTGTATGAGACCCCCTTGTTTATGGGACAAGGGACCCACCTCCACGCAGTGATTTGAGTGTTAAGTCTACGAAGGCATACATACTCTACCCCCTCTGGTTTTGAACCTGTGACCTCTTAGGAGGAAACACATGCTCTTAACCATTAGGCCCACTCAAGCTGTATATGAGTGCGTGTGACAGACTTTATAAATCTAGGGAGTAGTAGATGTTTTTTTTCTCAAAGTTAAATTGTGTAATGAATGATTTAATGTACGAGAAGAATAAAATGTGTGTTGGTTACATAGTATTGTGTACATAAAGTATTAATTTTAGTTTTTTTTAAAGTGTAATCATTATATTCACTTTTATATCAAATGTGTTACTATCTATACTATTAAAATTTTGAAACATGTCATTCATATTCCATAATGGCATTTAGGTAACTTCAAAATGTGTCATTCATATTCACATACCATACAATTTTCACATTTTTTCAATTGAATCTATTGCAACCCCCACCTCCCACCATAATGGTAGTGAAAGTGGGTGAAGTGGAGATATCAATCTAGATCTATTTAACTATGGATGTATTGTGCTTAACTTTTCCTTAGATCGAGAGTTAGATAAATCTAGGTTGGTCCTAAACAACAATATCATACTTTAGAAAATGATTTTTTTTTTATTTAAATAATTGATGCTGCCACAACAGCAAAAACCCACAATATGCATATAAAATGCATGGTTCATTCATAAACCAAAATAGTTCTCAAACTAGGCAAATTCTAATGCGGAAGCTTACCTTTTCAATCGATGGTTAAAACCATATAATAAAACCCACTTTATGGAAATTTGATATATACGACTTCAACTTTGGTTAAAAACCAAAGCAAATCTTCGGCCCCATAACGTAACAACTCACCTTACGAACATTTGCATCTATGCATTTAACTTTGGTTAAATAAATACCAAAGATACCAATAAACTATGGAGTCCACACCTTAATACTCACCAACATAATATTACATCCGACCCTACAGCTTATCATTTCATTATATATTCGAGCTGATGCGAACATATATTAAACCCAAAACATATTACTATATCTGGGTCCCACACTTACCAACTCACCTTTCTGCTTTCCGCCGAATAGCTCTATACCTTTGATTTTAACCATAGATCTTCACTTGTGATCCAACGGTTATTACAATTGAATTGCCAACGTATATATGTTGGGTCCCACAACATATTCTAACGTACTTGTTTCACTTTGTTTGAAACGCTGTGTAACTCCCGACGCAAACACCGTCGGATCTCCAACGCAAATCATCGAACGGCTATCGCGTTCATTTTACTCCGATGACTTATTGCTCCAAAGCAACGCGAAATCGGCGGTTTTAACACTGTGATGTGTCGCGTTCTTACTCGATCGCGTTCGATTAAGTATTTACCCCTTACCACCCTCAACCTACGTGAAAACCATCTGTTGTTTTCTGAAACCACTTCACAGTTCTGTTGTGTTGTTGCTCACAGTTCCGCTTCCAACTCTTTAATACGACACCTCCACATACTTAGTGAAACATTTAAACAATCCATCGATTCATTTCACTGCACTATGACTTCTCCTTACTCCATTGTTCTGTTTTCACGATATCAACCAGTCTTCAAACCCTTTATGGCATTCATTCCTCGCATGGTTTAACCTCTATATTCAATTTCTATGGTTCTTATCCATTGATTATAAATATAATAAAACCTCAAATGTGACTTCAAACTTGGATCTTACTGCACTGTGTATTCACAACAGAACGCCTAATTTCTCCTTGAAATGCTTTCTATGATATCAACTCCAATTGCAAAATACATTTAGGAAAATTTTATACCTCAATTTAGAAGTCCATGGCAATTTCTTTACTGGCATCGATACAGTCTGTGATCGATGCTAATTTTCTCAATCACACAGAATTCAATAAATGAACATTCACCCTCAAACCACACAATCTCTTAAAAATGTAGCTTGAATATAAAATGACAAAATTTCCCTTGTTCCTGTCAATTTCACTTGCACACAATATACACTCAAAACACAAACTCAGAAATTGAGTTTTTTGTATTAAAACCAATATTTACATAGGAAATTCTTCCTCTGGCCTGATCTTCTGTATCAATGGCCTTTTCCCTATTCTGCCCGTAGGCTTACAATTAAAACTCTACCTCTCCATCTCTCCTCTATCTTGTGTGTTTTTAATGTCTTGAGGCTTATTCATTTTTATACAAAAGGTTTTGAAAACCATTTTTGGTTTCAGATCCTTCATCCTCTCAACAAAACCCTGGATATCCTCTAACTCCTAATTTGCCTCAACTAACCCCTAAGGATCCTCTTTTATCACAAAATCATGAAACCAATTCTAATCTAGGATTTACCATTAATTCCTAAATCTCTCAATCCCTATGCACTCTCAATTAGCCTAATTCTCTCATGTTCTCCAACATTCAAGAACATTTACAAAATTCCTCACAATATTTAATTAATTTTCATTAAAATCACTCAAAACATCATATAAGAAACCAACTCCATTGAAAACACAAAACCCCTAAGTCTATTAAAATACAAGGAATTTTCTTGAGCCTAATGCTCCTACGTCAATAATAATAATAATAATATTGATAATTTAGAATTATTAATAATAAATGTAAACTTTATGGATTAATAATTAAATTATAATAAATTTTGCATTTCCAAAAATCTCTTTTCTTATATATATTTAAATTAGTGGAATTACAATGAGAGGCACTCTCCAACCCAATATAATCGTAACTTTCTATTAAGTTGATAAAAAATTACATATAGCATATGTCTACGAAGACATTCCCAAATAGAAACATAACAACCATTTCACATATAAAATAAAGACATAGACTGAATACTTTTTTTCACTGGAATAAATTCAGCAATACAATTTCAAGATTTTGAATGCATAAATGGATTTAGCACCCTGAAAAACCCATGGGGCACTCAAATTATGCAGATTAAACAATTTAAACTCAAGTTTTTAAAAATATTTCTCTCATTTTTATTAAAATTAACCAAAAAAATAGTAAGACCTAAAATAAAATAGAAGTAAATTTAATAAAAATATTAATATAATGTAAACATTTTAACTTGCTCAAAATAAAATAAATAAAATAAGAATTAAAAATAAAGATAAAAATAAAAATAACCCTATAAAAATAAAATAAGTATAAAAATAAAAGTGACCCACGGTATTGAGAACTCATGGTATTCATGTGGAATATAACTTATTTAAAAAAGGAAATTAAACCAACCTAAATCTATCTTAACTCTAGTTCTATCAAGAGGGATTAAATCTCTTGAGATGCAAACTTTTTTTAGAGTGAAAAGAGATTTGATCTATTTGGAAGCTTGGTATATCTAGAGTTAAGATGAATTTAGGCTAGTCACATAAATTAAAGGACTAGTAAACTTTCATATATATCAAAACACATAAACGTTATAATATCATGAACCAATACCATGATTACTAATACTATATACTTAAAAAATCATATCTCATATTCATAAAATGTATATTTTTAATGAATTTTTTTAATTAATCAGTTGAATTAAAAGAGCAAAAATATAACTATCATGCAAGACTTATTTTTGTTTTAAATAAATTGTTAAATTTACATTCAATACATTTATATATAATAATTTATTTTTACCATAATTAAAATTTAATCTCTTTCTATTGACACTGTGCCCTTCTCCTCTTCTCAATGATCAACAAAGTAACCTTTTGGTGGAAGAGGTGGATGCAACGGCTTTAATGGTACCTCATTAGACAAACTATAAAATCTATTTGAAACTTAAGATTTTAGGTTTTAATTTGTACAAAGAGTGTAAATAATTTTAATTTAATAGTATTTTGTTTTGGAATATGATATTTTGAGAGATATCAGAGATAGTTATGGCAAAATGTTAGCGTCAAGTCAGTAAAAAACATTTATTCATAAAAAAACATTTATTTAACATTAAGTCATATTCATAATCACAAGGCTTATAAAAAAATCGAATTGGAAATAAAATTACAAAAATAACTTTTATTAAACAAATCAAAGGAAGCGGTCGGGCAGCCTCAAAAGCCCTGTGCGTTTGTGTGAGATTTTATCCTGGTGAATTTCAAAATAATTTCTTCCTTCGAAAGAAAGATAGAGTAGGTAAACACAGTCGAAGAAAAGAAATTTGCAACACGCAGAGAAGAGAGACAGCGAGACGTCCAAAAAGAGTTTGCAGATCGTATCAGTCAAAAGACAGAGGTTAGAGGTAAAATTTTAATGTGTGAAGTTCTTTTATCTTAAGAGAAGTTTCGGTTTGGAGTTCACTCAGTGGGCAGTTTGTACTTTTTAACAGCCTATAAGTCTCTGTAATTTTGGGATTGCTGATAATTTTTTCAAAACATATTGGTGCAGCGCAAGTGTGGTGTTTTGGCAGTGTTTGGGAGTCAAGTGAACAGCAGACAGTGGGCTGTGAACGGCGGTGTGAAAGAGCAGCAGTATTTTGGGTGAAGCAAAAAACAGAGGTAACCTGCAAATCAAATTCTTTCATAATGTCTGGTGTTCTAAGTATTCCCTTTCTGAATCGCAATAATTGAATGTCAGAAAATTATGTTTCATGACAGTTTTAATGGATTAGATTCTTTAACTCAAAAATGTATAGTAAATAGTGAACAGGACAAATAACAAACCCACCACAATAGGTCTGGTTGCTTTCGCCAAATTTGGAAACAGAACATTCAATCGAACATTCAAGGGGATATAAAACTATTTATGTTGTTATATAAGTCCGTTTCATGCCAGTGATGTTTGGTGGTGGTATTTGGGTGCAACCAAACATATGACAAGATGTAGACTATTGGTGGACATGGAGGATGACTCTGTTGATACCAATCTGGAAGGGAATGAATATCTGTTTAATCCTTGCTTGGTCAAGAATACTTATCTGGAAAGACAGCGAAGTTCTTATGGTCTGGAGCTTGGTTTGGGCACAGAAATATCTAGTTTGGGAGGGCACGAAATCCTTTCTGATTCTTCGCTTGGACTCAGAAAAACTATTTAACAGGTAGCGAAGTTGAATTCTAGAATTCTGAGACAGGACATGGTTGCGGTGGATATTTTCTATTGAATTGAACGAAGTCTGAGCACTCCAGGGAACCTCGCAAGGCATCTTGTAGCAGGAGATTATCCCTTTTGAAGCCTGAACGATTTACATGATCTCGCATGGGCCTACTGTAGCAGAAAATTACTTCTTGAAGCAGCAGACCCTAACTAGGGTTTTCGTGCCTCTGTGTCTGAGATTTTCTAAGAGGGCCGAAGTTAATCTAGGGCTCTTACTGCGGGCAGAGGCATCCAAACACCCTCGCTGAAGTTGGTAAGAGTTTGAACGCTGGATAGGAGCTGAAGGAGCCATCAAAAGCCCTCGCTGGAGAAGAACAGTGAATGCATTCCTGAAGGTATTTGGCAACAGAACTACAGGGACCTGAAATCTGGGTTTGAGGCAACAGAATCCCCGTTCGAGGTGTGCTGAAGGCTGCGTGGAGTTTAGTTTTGCCATTGGATAGAACAGAGGGTTCAGAATCCCAGGCAAGCTAGGGCAATTAGTAACATTAGACTGTTTTCTGAAATACTGCTCAATAGACGGGCTTGTAGTCTCTCCTGTTGAATTCTAGAATTTGTACGAAAATCTTGTGTTGGACTGGATTGGTTTTATTGAACAGTAAATGCAAGTAGTGTCATTTGTTTGGATGAATTGAAATACTTTGCCATATTGTCACTGTGGATATTTAAGTCTAAATTCTGTACTGGTACTGTTACTCTGCACATTGAAGAGAAAGTTGAAAATTAAATCCTGAATGTGTAAGGAAATCTAGGGAAAAATTACCCTAGCACATTGCAGAAGATGACACATCCGGGGATTCATTATGACTTAAACCCTGAGATGGTTAAGAGTTAAGAAATGGAGCTTGTGTATTGTACTTTTAGGATTTATTGGCTGTTATATTCACCAAGCCATTGTCCAAGGACAAGTTTGTAATATTTATAGATAAGCTTGGTGTATCAGTCAACAAACTAGTTATTAAGGGGGGTTTTAGAATGTAATGGCTACTGTAACATTTATGAAATAATACAAGTTGCAAATAAAAATAAAAATAAAACTACTTAGTGTTTTAGACACAATCTGTACCTTCTGGGAGTTAAGTTAGCTTTTTTTGGTAGTTTCCAATGAAAACCTTGTGGGGGAACCCAAGGGATGCTTCCCCAATGGCATCTGTAGTAAGTCTGTCAGTGTAAACTACTGTGCTTAACCTAAGGGGATCTAAGCCAAGCATCTGTGGGAATGGAACTAGCCAAATGCTCAACAATATTGGCGACAACTGGTTGAGCTAATCCCTTGGGCTGGCTGTGCATCAGTCTCTCTCATACTCTTCTTCATTATAACGTATTATTGTTATTATTTTATCAATTTTCGTATAATCCTTGCCTTGTATTAGCGGATGATATTCTAAATGAGTCTAACAAAATGTCAAACTATTTCTTGTACTGAAACTGGTGCGCAAATCATTGCGAAATAGCCTAAATTGTTGATTTTCCTGAAATATTGTCAAGGGAGGCAACTACTAATATTACCATTCTATTTTCTAAGCAGAGGACAGCGTTTTAGAATAGAATAAACAGCTTATAACAATGTGATTCTTTGTTCTATGTCGTTCTAGAGTTTGAGGAAATTACGTCACAGCTATGGGCGACACAAAAAAGATAGTGGAGGTTGATGAAGCTGATGATTTAAGCTTTGAAGATATGGGATTAGACCCCAGATTGATTCGATCCTTGGCTAAGAAGGATATTACAAAGCCGACTGCCATCCAGTTGAAAGCCATTCCTCTAATTCTGGTGAGTTAATTGGGTAGTCATCGTTTTGCTTTGTTTTGATTTTCCTAAACAATTATTTTCCATAGATGTTCAGACATGGTTTAGTTAGATTTTTTCCCAGAGAGATTTATGAGCATTTCTGTATTAGAGTTTCTGTAAAATGCTGTTAATCCTTAAGTTTTATGTAGTTTTGCTTTGTTGTTCGGTATCACAAAAATGTTACGACAGTCTATTAACCAACAGGGCATTTTATGTCAATTTCATATTTGTTAAAATTGGCAACTAGGGCCAAATTCCACTTTGGAAAGCTCATTTGATGTAGATAATTATTGCATTGGATTCCTCTTTTCGAGATGACCAAAATTAACCTAAGGTTCACTGAAATTGGACAAGGAGAAATGTGTTTTTGAAGTGAAGCTCACATGTGCAAATTGTCAAGGTAGGCCACATCATCATGTAGGCTCATGAAGCCCAAGTGACATGTTTTTACACCCATATTGAATCATATAAATAAGAGTGTCCTCCAACCTCACTTGACACCTCACTCACTCAACACTATCTTCTCTCTCCTCATTCTATTGGTTTGTACAGCTCAATAATAGAAGGAATCTTTCACACGTACGAAGGGACAGGTGGCTGTTTCAGATTGGCCAAATTTCAGAGTTTTGCAGAGCGATGACTAGCGTTGACTTGGGTGTATTTGACCTCCTTTGACTGTGTTTTTTGTGGGAGATTTTATGTTTAGGCAGGCCGCATTGATTGACACAGAAACCGAGAATTTCTGAGCACTTTGACCTGCTTTGACTGGAGAGTTGACTTCAGGTTGACCGAGGTTGGCTGCAGATTTGTTGACTGTTTTGGGCTGACTTTGACCAGCAAGAGAAGTCGAGTTCCTCTCTCCTTTGACCGAGCTCAAGAGGGGAAGTTTGGCTGTCGACTGTTGACTGGTTAGGGCTGATTTGACTGCTGTTGACTGAGAAAAATTGCAGATTTGACTGGGCGGTTTTGGACAGTGATTTGGCAAGTCAATTTTGACTTTGACTTTGTATTATTGTACTCCCTCTCTCTGCTGAACATTTGATATTTATAATAAGAAGAATTGATCAAGGGTTTTCCCCATCTTGAGCCAAATTCTCGTGTTTTCTTGTCTTGGCTTGTTTTATGCAGTTTATTGTTTATGTTCTATCTACAGTTACTGTCAATGTGATTAACGGTTTAAACTTTATGTAATTGCTATTGGAAAATAAGTGGAAATCATCATTGGGCTAATAAAAGGGCATTGAAGTAATTGTTGCAAGCATAGAAAACACCATTTTTATCTAAAATTTAACATGGTATTAGAGCCCAAATGAGGACAAAGCCCAAGCAAGCGAAAGAAAATCAATCACTAAGATATCTGTTGGACAAAGAATATTTGACAAGTCCTCTTGGCTTCTACATCTTACTTCAAGATTGAGGACAAGCTCAATGACAAATCTGACTATCATGCATGGAAAATGACTTTGGACCTGACTTTGGAGGAGCATGCAGTATTGAACTATGTGCATCATGCAGTATTGAACTATGTGCAGGAAAAAGTGGTGGAGGCTCCTTCAAATGCACTTACTGCTGCGAAAACGAACTAAAGGAAACTTGAAAGGTGAAGTCAAAGCTAAGAAAATTTTGATTGACTCCATTCAAAAGCATTTGGTTGCTTATATTTCTGATTTGGGAACTTCTAAGGAAATATATGATAAGTCGGCTGGGATGTTCAAAGTGAACGATGCAAATCAATTCCTCTTTCTGAAGAACAAGTTGAAGGATATCAAGACGGATAAAGGGGAGTCTATCCAATCCTACTTCATGAGAATAACTCAAATAAATAATGATTTGTTATTTGTTAGAGAAGTTAATGCTGACAAGGAACTCACTCTCATTGCTCTTAGAGGTCTTTCAAGATCATGGAATGTATTTGTCACCATCATTCTCAACAATGACAGGATACTTGGTTTCGATGAGTTATTGGCTAGATGCACTCAAGAGGTGACAAGAATGATGGAAAAAGATAAATCCAACAATGGAAATGAACCTATTGCTTTCTCTGCACATGCAAAGAGGAAGAATGATGCTGGTCCAAGGAAATAGGGTCAAGGATCTAGGAAGGGGTTCAAAGGAAGAGGCAAAGGAAGATTCTACAATGCTAATAGGTTTGACCACTATGCTAGAGAGTGCCCTCACAAGAAGAATCCTGCAAGGGATGATGAGAACAACAACAACAATTACAAAGGCAATGACAATCAAATGGAACAATAGGTTTAATAACAAAAGAAACAGGAATGCTCCCGCTGCTCGAAATTGAAATGGTCAACCTCCCGAAAGGACAAGAAATGCCAAGTATGATGAAAATAATGTTGTAGAAAAACAAGATGAGTTTTATCTTATTTTTGCTCTATCTTCTGCCTCTCCTCTGGATACTTTGGATCATTGGTTGATTAATAGTGGAGCCTCAAGGTACTTCACTGGATACAAGGAGGCTCTTTCAAATTTAGTTGAGAAGAAATCTAATCTATAGATCATACTTGGAGATAATGCCACCTACCCCGTGAAAGGGATAGGAACTGTCACTCTTCACTTGAATCAAGGTCAAACCATACATCTACAAGAAGTGTTTTATGTGCCCGATTTGAAGAACTTGGTGTCTATTTCGGCGATGGAAGATAACGACTTCAAGGTAGCATTCATTGATGGAAATGTACGTATTTGGCATAGAAACCCTAAAGATGCATTTACTCTTAGATTTAGGGTTGATGGTCTCTATTAAGTCGGTGGAAATCGTTTGGGAGCTTTGGCGAGTGATACTTCTCTTCAATGTTAATTATGGCACCAGCGATTTGCCCACTGACATTACAAAGCCTTACTTGGGGTAAGGAAAATGGTCACGAGTATGCCTGAGTTTAACATAAACCATGGAGGAGTTTGTCAGGGTTGTGCAACTGGGAACCATACAAAGGGACCATTCCCTTCTAGTGAAAACAAGACAACCAATATTCTTCAATTGGTCCATTTTGACGTGTTTGGTATCTTGCCCGTAACTTCATTAGGAGGATACCTATACTATGCAATATTTGTGGATGACTTCTCACCCAAAACATGGATCTATTTCTTGAAGAGGAAGGATGAAGTGTTCAAATGGTTCCGTTCTTTCAAGGCATTGGTGGAAAATCAAACAGGGAAGAAGATCAAGACGTTGACGATTGACAATGGAACCGAATGCGAATCAAATGAATTCAATGACTTTTGCAAAGAGGTTGGCATTAAGAGGGAGACAACTGTTCCATACACTCCTGAGCAAAGTGCTGTTGCTGAAAGGAAGAATCGAATGATTATGGAAGCCACCCGTGCCATGATATTTGATCAAGGTCTACCGAAATTCTTGTGGGGAGAAGCTGCCAACACTGCCGTATGTGATCAAAATACGAGCCTGCATCAAGCTTTGGATTTCAAGGCACTTGAGGAAGTCTTCATTGGTAAGAAACCTAATGTTTCTCATTTTAGAATCTTTGGTTGTTCGATATACTTTCATGTGCCTAAAGAGAAAAGGAATAAGTTGGAAGCTTCTGGGAAGAAAGGTATATTTGTTGGCTACAGTGAGAATTCAAAGGCATATAGAATCTATGTACTTGGTCAAAGGGATGTGGAAGTAAGCCATGATGTCACCTTTGATGAAGACCCTGCCCTTGGGAAAGCCAAAGATCTTCCCATTTCAAGGAAGGATGATGATGATGTTGCCGAAAAACAAGACAAACCTCTGATGGATGACCCTATGCCTGTTGTTGATGGACCAATGGATCCTATTGATCCACCTCCTGGTGATCCCTTTACCTCAAGGAAAAGACCACTATGGCTCAGAGACACACTCGAAGATGCTGAAAGACAAACTGTTCCAAGAGGGACATTTCGCGAAAGTAAGAAGCCTAACAGGTATCAAGGGTACTTGGCCACCATGAGTACTATTGTTCAAGTTAAACCTTGCATGTTTGAAGAAGCTGTAAAGCACCAAGTATGGAAAGGTGTGATGAGTGAGGAATATGAATTGATCATGAAGAATGATGTCTAGGACGTGGTGCCTAGACCCAAGGACAAGTCTGTGGTCACCTCAAAATGGCTTTACAAAATTAAACATGGATCTTATGTGACTGCTGAAAAATACAAGGCCAGGTTCGTAGCTCGTGGCTTGTCTCAAAAGGAAGGAGTCGACTATGATGAAATATTTGCACAGGTTGCTCGATATACCACTATCCGATCTATTATTGCTCTCGCTGCCAATCAAGGATGGAGCCTACATCAAATGGACACCAGGACTGCATTCTCGCATGGCTCACTTAAGGAGAAAGTCTACTTGGAACAACCTTTGGGGTTTGAAGTCCAAGATAGAAGGACACATGTCTGTCGGTTGAAGAAAGACCTCTATGGGTTGAAGCAAACCCCTAGGGCTTGGTACAAAAGGATTGACAACTATCTTATGAAGCTGTGATTTACAAGGAGCAATCTGATCGAAACCTATACTTCAAGGTTGAAAAAGACATGCCTCTTATTTTGGTCCTTTATGTTGATGATCTCTTTCTAACAGGTGCAAACCCTCTCATTTATCAATGCAGGAGGGAGTTGACTTCTTAATTTGAGATGAAGGACCTAAGATTGATGCATTACTTCCTAGGCCTGGAGGTCTGGCAAAAGCCATGCGAGATCTTCCTTTTTTAAGGAAAATACGTTGTGAAGCTGTTAGAAAGATGTGGGATGGTGGAATGTAGAGTACGACGACTACTCTGATGGAACTAAAATTCAAAAAGCTATGTGGAAGTGCTGCTGGGCTCGAATTGTGAAATCCTTCTGAATATGGACAACTTGTGGGGGATCTGATGTTATTGGTAAACTCCCGACCGGATATATGCTTCGCTGTAAATACTTTGAGTTAATATATGTTTGAGCCTCATTACATACATTGGGTTGCTACAAAGAATCTCTTAAGATATATTCGTGGCACTATCAACTATGGAGTCTGGATTGGGATATGGTACAGCGGGGAGCAATAAGGCTCCAACACATCGGGATGAATGAACATGCTATTGACATCCTCATGAAGCCTCTTGGTAAGGTCAAGTTCATTGCCTTCAAAGAGAGGCTGGGAGTCGTTGAAGGACCCTCCCATGAGGGTCTTGCTTGAGTTGGACATTGAGCTCTGGGAGCTCCTGGCGCCCTGGGGTACTTCTTGGAGCTATGAGTGAGTCACCTTCCCCTATAGGTACGCTGTGTACAGGGTGAGTGGTTCACCTTCCCTTGTGATACCCCATGATGATATATGAGAGCATGGGCTGAGTGGTTCATCGTTCACCTTCCCCTATGGCTGATGATATATGCATAGGATGAGTGGTTCACCTTCTCCTGCGGATGCCCCAACATACATCCTACCCATGTAGTCTGTGATTCTTGGGAAGTACATCTCATCTGGCCAATGAGTTGGGAAAAGAGGATAGGGACCATAACACTACAAATGGACGCATCATGTACTCCCGTACTCCCTAGACACCCGTACTCCCTATGTCTAGGATGCAGGTGTTCAACAACTTGATCATTTAGGAGCAAGTCTGATTGGGGTTCTACCTCAATTTATGTGGATTGACTTTTGTCAGTGGAGAGTGGTAAAGTCTTGTGACTCACTCTTGATCGATTCTTCTTCATTATCTATATCAATGTTTAGTAGAGTTGAGACGAGATGCAAAGATGGTTCGTGATGATAGGATGGAATGATGATCAATGGTCATATATTAGCAGGTGGAATTCTTCCTAGTTGAGAGGGAGTGTTAAAATTGGCAACTAGGGCCAAATTCCACTTTGGACAACTCATTTGATGGAGATAATTATTGCATTGAATTCCTCTTTTCGAGAGGACCAAAATTGACCTAAGGTTCACTGAAATCGGACAAGGAGAAATGTGTTTTTGAAGTGAAGCCCACACATGTGCAAATTGTCAAGGTCGGCCACATCATCATGTAAGCTCATGAAGCCCAAGTGACCTGTCTTTTCACCCACGTTGACTCATAAATAAGAGTGTCCTCCAACCTCATTTGGCACCTCACTCGCTCAACACAATATTCTCTCTACTCATTCTATTGGTTTGTACAACTCAGAAATAGAAGGAATCTCAATCTCTCACACGTGCGAAGGGACAGGTGGCTGTTTCAGATTGGCTGAATTTCAGACTTTTTCCAGAGTGTTGACCAGCGTTGATTTGGGTGTATTTGACCTCCTTTGACTGCGATTTTTGTGAGAGATTTTCTGTTTAGGCAGGCCCATTGACTGGTACAAAAACCAAGAATTTTTGGGCACTTTGACCTGTGTTGACAACAGGGTTGACTTCAGGTTGACCAAGTTTGACTGCAGATTTGTTGACTGTTTTGGGCTGACTTTGACCAGAAAGAGAGGCCTAGTACCTCTCTCCTTTGATTGAGCTCAAGAGGGGAAGTTTGACTGTTGACTGGTTAGGGCTGATTTGACTCTTGTTGATTGAGAGCAGAATTGCAGATTTGACTGTGCTATTTTGGACAGTGATTTGGCAAGTCAATTTTGACTTTGACTTTGTATTATTGTATTCTCTCTCTCTGCTGAACATTTGATATTTATAATAACAAAAATTGATCAAGAGTTTTCCGCATCTTGGGGTTTTGCCCTGGGTTGAGCCAAATTCGTGTGTTCTCTTGTCTTAGCTTGTCTTCTACAGTTTATTGTTTATGTTCTATCTATGGTTACTGTCAATGTGATTAATGGCTTTATGTAATTGCTATTGGAAAATAAGTGGAAATCATCATTGGGCTAATAAAAGGACATTGAAGTAATTGTTGCAAGCATAGAACACACCATTGTTATCTAAAATTAACAATATTAAGTATAACTCCTGCAAAATTTGAAGAATAGTGCATTAATTCTGTAATTTAGTTTAGTACACTGGATATATATATATTCTTTGGGGTATGCTTTATTTATCTATTTCTGGTTTGGACAAAGTATTTTTTTTAGAAGGATACCATATTGTCATAGCTTTCTCTGTTGTTTGTGTTTGTCCTTAGGAAGGGAAAGATGTTGTGGCTCGAGCAAAAACTGGTTCAGGAAAAACATTTGCATATCTGCTTCCCTTGCTTCAGAAATTATTTTCGGACAACAGGGCTACTAAGAGTGGTCCCACTGCATTTATCCTTGTTCCAACCAGAGAACTTTGCCAACAGGTAAGAATCACTTGACAAAGATCTTACTTCTATGGATTGTAATGGAGTTCTACATTTTGTGATATTTGAAGTGAATTTCATTGGCACATATATGTGCTTATAACTTGATGTAGATTGATATTACTTGATGTAGGTTGACAATTCTGATGTTCATTCTAACTTGAATCTATTGTGTAGAAATCACCATAAAAAAATAGTGTTACATTTGGCTGTCCCACAAAAATTCACTGTTTATTGTTTCAGGTCCACAAGGAAATCTTATCTCTGCTGGAGCACTGCAAAGGCCCTTGGAAAGTCACTCAATTGACAAGTAGCATGTCTCTGCCAGATTTTGTAATGTTTTCTTCTATATTTCTAATTTGACAAATAGAAAATGAAACTGCATTAATGATGCCATTGAAAGCTCTGTAAAAAAGTCATCAGGAATTTCCTATGATAATGTGGATTCTAGAGTATCTGCAATGGTGGTTATCAATCTAAAATAGCTTAGTTGATTATTTCAATGATTATGAAGTCTAATATTAAACATTTCTTTATGATTAAGCAAGTTGCCTGGTTTGTGTATGTCTCTGGTCAAATGCTGGCTAAAACTGCACACTGAATACCACTTCAATTGGTGGATGTATTATTTTTTCTTTTTGAGTGAAAGGACTAGCTGTCATCAATGGAAACAAAGTTTTAACTTACAACTTGTTATTCTGCAGAGGGCTGCTATGGTTGGGCCTCCAGACATTGTAGTTGCAACACCAGCTTGTATTGCGACATGTATTTCTAAAAATATTCTGCAGTCTTCATCTCTTGAGGAGTCACTTGCTACGTTGGTTTTAGATGAGGTACTCTACCAAAGCATATTTGGGGCTTGCTTGTGTGAACTGATGCATTTTTAGGGAGCAGTAATGAGTTTTTGATGCTTTGGAATATGAGTATGATATTTCTATCTTATAGTTTGTCAAGGGACATCTTACACAACTTTAGTTAAGCTTGCATGCTAGATCTACTTGGATGCTTGTTTTCAGGAAAACATTACTGAGGTGACTCTATAAGAAACGAATGTTGCATTTTCTTTCTTGTGTTGGATTGGAATGAGGATAGTTAGTGGCAAGGGAGTTTCATTTTGAAATTCACAGACCATTTTCTGTGTCTCTCCAAGCTATCTCTTTTCAAAGATAGGCTTTCGTTATGTACAATTCCTTCAAATAACATAATAAAGTAAAAGTGCACACAATGCACAGAAGATTTGCATGTGGAGCACAATTTTCAAAATGATAATAGAGTTGAGTTACCCAATAACTCCTTATAAAATAGGAGAACTATCTCTAAATAATCCTGAAGCATTCATATCTTCAAATCATCTGTTCCCCACTAGTGACTACATTGACCTCTCTCTCTCTCTCTCTCTATATATATATATATATATATATATATATATATATATATATTCTCACTTATTGCTAATGTGAGCTCTTTATTAAGCCTACCTCTATTGCATATACATTTATCCCATTACATATATATTTAGTATTTACCCCCTTTTATATACATTTAACCCGATCGATACCCCCATTGGGGTCATCTCATGTTACTCTCCTCCTAAAAGCTTTGTCCTTGAAACTTTGCAGTTAAGGGTTTTACATGTGATGAAACCAAGTAATAAAATTTCCTTTGTTCATTCTTTCTTTCTGTCTTTGATGATAATCCATCCATCCAAATTTAATTCCTTTTCTTTTAATCCTTGACAGCTGATCGTTTTATAATTTTTTTCGCTTGATACCATGCATTGTTGTTATAACTTCTCCAATTTGTTGTAGTTGTTGGTCTTTGATAATATCCTATTGAATAATGGTTTTGTGATGCCTTGTTCCATGGATATCCTCTTTATTAAGCCTACCTCTATTGCATATACATTTATCCCATTACATATACATTTACCCCCTTATATATACATTTAACCCCATCGATACTCCCATTGGGGTCATCTCATGTTACCCTCCTCCCAAAAGCTTTGTCCTTGAAACTTTGTAGTTAAGGGTTTTACATGTGATGAAACCAAGTAATAGAATTTCCTTGTGTTCATTCTTTCTTCCTGTCTTTGATGATAATCCATCCATCCAAATTTAATTCCTTTTGTTTTAATCCTTGATAGCTGATTGTTTCATAATTTTTTTTGCTTGATACCATGCATTGTTGTTGTAACTTCTCCAATTTGTTGTAGTTGTTGGTCTTTGATAATATCCTATTGAATAATGGTTTTGTGATGCCTTGTTCCATTGATATCACTGATGATTCCATCTTCTTCCTTGTTAATGTTGACACCAATCTTCTTGTCTCTTTTGCAAACTTTCTTGGTATTGAGGGTGTCGATATTGTTCTGCTTTTCATGGCTTTCCTTCATTCTGCACACCCATATCATCAGACTCCTTTTAGAGACAATGGCACGTTCTATCCTTTATGCTTGGTCTTTGATTATGTTGGCCTTTGATATAATACCATCATATTTAACATGTTCATTCTGAAGCTGCATCTCTACTTCTTCAAGCATTTTTTGGTGACCTTTTTGAATCTTGCTTACTCTTTTTGAAGCTGAATGGTGATATTTTTAATTAATTTATTTCTTTCCCCTTCAATTCTTTCTTACATTTCTTCTTTGATATCATCAACATCTAGTAATTTTTCAACAAATTTACTCATTTCTTCACTAGTGATCTTTGATTCTCCCTGGTAGACATCTTTTTACATTTTAAATATTGTTAAGAAGTTCTTGATTATGCTTACACGACCTAACTTCTTGATTTCTTCATCATTCCTTTCCAATTCTCCCCTTGACTCATCTTTTCCCACTTTGTTTTGCCAATTTTTTCTTGTTTTATTTTCTAATCCTACTTCACTGATGCTTGATTAGTGAAAGTGCATCTTGGTGAACTTGCCTTTCTTTATAAGATCTTTTAGCTCTTCATTAACCTTATGCAATTTGGAAATTTTTTCTTAAGCTTCATTTAATTCATCTCGTTTTTTATGCATTGTCTCCATTTTTGTGTCCCTATTCCATTTATTTCAGAAGATATTTGCAAAATTTTCCCATGTAGTGTATAATCTAGTATCTTCATCAAGACTTTTTTTTCTCTTTAACCGAATGAAAATTTCTGGAGAATTGGTAACTTCAAAAGATCAATTGCCATCTAAATCACCTGATACGGGGATTCAGGATTCGATGGATACAAGGATTCGAGAATCGGTTTCGGGATACGGTGACCCCCGGAACAAGACACTTCTGGGATACGATACGTTATATATTATTTTATTAAAATATATATATATTAAAAATTAGATATTTTTTACGCAAACTCATACAAATTCATTGATTCAAACATAGATTTAGGGTCTTAGATACTCATACATGATACGTTGATACATCATACAATTGTCAAATTTACTCAGAAATTTACTTAGAATTCTCCTTGCTAACCCTTGCTCCTTGCTCGCTTCACAAACAAAAATCAGTGAGAAAGAATGAGAGAAATCTGATTTTTATAACTCAAACTCGCACTTTTTGGCCGTGCGAATCCGACTATACGGGATTCGGTCGTATCCGTACAAGGTACGGTCAGGATTCGATGTACCATGTACGAATACGGCCGAATCCGAAGAATTCGGTACGAATCCCTTCGTATTGTATTAGATACGAAAGATTCGGGATTCTTGGCCCCTCCCCAACGAATCCGGTTTCATAGGCTGCCATTACACTAGATACAACTGCTTCATAAATGCCACAAATGGGCCAATTACATGTCTCCAAAGAATTGAACCCACACAACTAGGGAAATAGATTGTCCACCAAAGCACTCGAGCTAAGATCCCTTAACATCTAAAAAAGGAGGACATGGGAGTTGGCTTTGATCCACTTATGTGTGCACAAGTCACGAAACCATTTAACATGGTCTCTTTGGTTGCAACCACACATTCGACCACTACCTCGTGGTGCCCTATGGCTCCAGGAAAACCCTCATGGGAATTGAACTTTGCCCAATGGTGAAAAAGTCCTTGATTTCTACCATTGGATCCAACCCCTTTGGGCCTTCATCAAGACTTTTTCGCCATTGAAAAGTTTCACCATAAAAACAAAAACTTCCCACAAAAGAAGTTCTATCATTTCTCTCATCTTTAACCATACCTTAGGATCAATTTTGTCTTCATCTTCACTAAACATAGGTATTGCCATTGGTTCTTGTTTTTGGTCTTACCCAAAACCCTTAGATTATGATTCTCCCACCTTCCTTATTTATGCCAATTTGTAAAAATAATATTACAAATGTATTCTACTTTATTTCTTAAATGGTTTCGAATCCCTTGAATTGGACTTTCTAATCAAAATTTATGCTAGTTTTAAGGTAACATACCTTTTAAACCTTGATTTGGGGACTCTCCTGCTTGACCTTACGCCTAATGTAACTCCAAAAGTTGTGCTCCTTTGAGTATGAAATTTCTATACATGTAATAGCTAGGTATGTCTTCTCTTCAGTTCCAAATGTTTCACTAATTTTTTTTGATGTGTCAAGAAGTCATGATAACTTCCCCAAAAATTGTTGATTGGCACATTCTAGGGAGTACACTTGTATGGTAATTTATTCGTCCAATTTTGCATATATGAAACTAAAATTTGGAGTTGAAACATTGTACTTTGTATTCTTTCCAATACCACTAGTTGCACTTGATTTGGAGTTCGCAATTTGCAAATATCACCGCTTCACCCAATTAGTTGTTTAAGCTTGGTTTGAGGACTAAACAAAAGCCCTAACTTGGACAACCAATCACTCTGAAAATATAGTGCACCAGATTTTGAAGTTTGTACCCAATGTACTTCACTATATCCTTTATCCACCTTTAAAGTTTTTCTCATTGAAATAACCCAAAAGGGTGATAGTGAAAATGGAATGATGTCTCACTTGAAGGAGCCAAACTTATGATTGTTTGCTCTAATACCAAATGTTATGTACCAAATCTTGAAAATAACATAATAAACGACAGTGCATTGGATGTACACGAGATTTCAACTTGGAACACAACTCCAAAAGTGATGTTAAATGCAAGTTACAGGATAAGTCCTTATAGAATAGGAGAAACTCCTCTAAATAACCCCAATGCATTCATATATCCAAATAATTAGCTCCCCAATAATGACTGTGTTGATTTCTATTCACACTAATTGCACATTTGGGCCCTTCATTAGGATACCCTCTATTTCATATACATTTACCCCATTACATAGACCTTTAACACCACATATGCTTCCCTTGGGGCCATATTAGCATTATAGATCTTTCTTTCTTTTCTCTTATTGCTAGTTTAGATAACAAGTAATAAAATTCGTTGAGCTTCAATCTTATAAAACTTACTTTTCCTCGTGTGATTTGTATTGTTTGTTGAATTTTGTAGCTTGGGAGGTACTCCAAGCCTTGAGGATTGAGCATTTGGAGGAAGGAGCTCCACAAGTGGTCTTGTGGGCTTGAAACCCAAGCTTGGGCTTTTGCACCCGTCGATGTTGGGGACAAGAACGTGACGAGATTGGACATGTGATGGATGGAGATGATAGAGGACGTTGAGATGAATCCAACGCAACGAAAATCTTCTAAATCTGACATGTAGATGGAGAAATGAATTTTTGAAGTTAATGTGTGGTTGTGAGGCCTACTAGGACAAGTCGACCAACATGTTAGAGTGCCCTTAAGGGCTAATGTCACACCCACATGGAGCCTATATAAAGGAGTGACGTGGGAGGTCATTCCACACATCAAAAGTACATCTAACATCATAGAATAGCTCTAAATTGGACGACTGAGACAGAAGGACGAAGAAGCAAGGAGGCCGAGTTAGAGAAGGAATATCTTTGAGTTTAGGCACAGTTTCCTTAGGAGAAAAACTAGGTAGGTGTAAGGCATCACAGTGGAGGATAGGAAGACTGTTTGGCGTGATTTTTCTCCTGTTTTGGGTGCGTCCTTCTTACTGGGCAGAGCCGTTGGTACTTGGGTTAAGGAGGCTTCAAATAGTGCTAATTCTTCTTCCTTGAGGCAACCCTAAATTGTGTAGCAGTCTGAGGTCATTTGAGAGGCTTGTGGAGGTGCCAAGGTGTCTTGGAGGTCAAGGAAGGGACATTGAGATAGGTGAGAGTTTGGACAAGAATTACAGTGAGTTTTGGAGCAATGGTTTAGGGTTGTTGTGTGTGCCCTAACCAGTTTTGTGCATGCACAAAAATGTAGGACAAGGAGGCAACAATAGTGAGTTGTAGATGTCGTCTTGTTGATGGTTGGATGCTAGTGGATGGGTGTCCAAGGATTTGACAATTGAGGACATCTGTGGAGCAAATTATATCATTAGTTGTTTGGGTGTCACGTCAAGAGGAGCAACATAAGGTTGCAGGTATTTATGTCCTCTTGAGTTGATATAATTTGAAGGTGGATGGTGTCCTTGGAGACCTAGATTTGAGGAGTCTGATAGCAGCCATGTGAAAGGGTCTCCATAAGTGTTGGATGCCCTAACTAGGAGTAGATGCTACAGCAGGATTGGTCACTCGTGCACTGTTGGAGGGCAGCGTGAGAGTGGACCAAGTGTGGATGTGGATTGGGCATTTATGGTCAGTTTGAGGACAACGTGATAGTGTCCAAGTTGGAGCACGATGTGCACCATCTTCATGGACTTAGGTGGCAAAAGAAGAGATCAAGGGTCTGATCAACTAGGAGCATTTTGAGTAGCCCTAGACTTGCCGTGTGGAGAAGGACATCTACAACAGAAGATGGGCAGTCCTCTTAGCCCATGTTCATTGTGGGAGATGGACATCTTGTAGTGATAGGTGGCAGCCCTCCATGCCCTATGTTGGTCTTCATTGGAGCAACGCAAGAAGACCATAGTGCGTTGAAGTCCCAGAGTAGCTCTAGAGCAGCAGTGGGCAGTTGAGAGTTGTTCACAAACAGAGTTGTGAAATACTTGACAAGAGTCCACAAACAGAGTCGTGAAAAACTTGACAAGAGTCTTGATGTCTTGTGCCCTTGATGGACTAAGGCACAACTAGCGAGCAGATTGGATGGCCGAGATTCAGTGGCCAGATGGACTTCGATCGTTGATAGAGGCAGTGCTGTAGATCGGGAGTCGAAGGACCAGGCAAGTACGATACGACCGAGAGGCGCTGAGAGAACATGCATCAACCAAATGGTCAAAGTATCTTGTTGAGGGCAGATTGGTTGTTGATGGATTGACTCCAAGCCCTAATTTTGTATTGTTGTACTAGTGGATAATTGAGGGTCATTATCCCTGGTACGGGAGCCCTAGACCGTTTTATTATATGTTGATTAATATAGCGAAGTTAGGGTTGAACATTGTAAAAAGTTGTCCATATTTTGTGCACTAGTAGATTTACTGTTGTTTATATTTCGCTGTGCAAAGTAGTATTGTTGTGATTCTTGGTTTGGTAGCGTTAAAGATTTAAGATTCTATCCCAGACACCAAGATCGTGGAAAAGCAACATTGTTATGATCTCTCGAGCATACCGCTTATATATTGAAATCTTTTAATGTCCATGCCTTTGAAAGAAGGTAATGTACATCAAATTTGTTGAGATATTGAGTGATTGGTTGGAAATATTTGTTGTTTCTATGGTTACTTATTTGTAACCTTATTGAGGCAAATATATGTTTAAGGAATTAACTTATTTGGTGGAACAATCCATTTTTTTAATATTCCTCATGATATATAGTCTAAATGGTTCATCAATTACCTTATTGTAAGCATGCATTCATATGTATAATTTAATCAAAAGTTTTAAAATATGCATGCATGTTTCCTTAGTCTTTGGACTATGGCTTTTATAAATCCGTAATGATATAGTTATTGAAAGCATTAGATTTGCTAAAATCCCACTTAATGTCTTGTGCAATTCCCTTTGTAGCTCAAATACCAATGCTTTGTGTTTTGGCATGCCCAGACCTTTTATGATTACAAGTATGTTTTTCCTAGGGCTTGCACTTGAAAGGTTTACAAAAAGTACGAAACTAACAATTTGACTATAGAGTATAACATTTATTCAGTGCTCTTTATTTGAGTGTTACACCACAATCCGTAGCTCTTACTTCTATTACAATTTTTTTTTACTAGTGTTACAATTTCTACACTTGCCTGCCATGTTAAGATTTTAGATAATTTGTAGCAAGCCTATAACTTGTTTTTGCTACTTTTACAAATCTTATTCCAATTACACAAGTATTCCATAATTGTATTTGAATCTTGACAACCATTGAGTTGAAAGGCAATTGACATTTTGGATATTACTTTCTTTGCACATTGATATCTCAATGATTTTTCTTTGGTGCTAGTTTGTTTTCTTTTGATCCTTGCAACCTTTGGATTATGACTATGGGTATGTTGCAACCTTGTGGTTGTGGTCCTCTCGAATGTTTCACCATTTCAAGTTTGTGGCTTCTTTGGTTTCTTTTGATTTCAGGCTGCAAATTGCTAGTCTACTGAGTGTAGCTATTAGGACAAGTGATTAAGAGGTTTGTAGGTTAGGTCAAACATTGAGGAAGTGTAGGAGGGCTTGCATCTTTGTCAGGTCAAGCTAGTAAGGTGAAATACTTTTGGTATCGAGCCAATTACGATGCCTCTTGGTGTATTGATAGCTTAGGGGTATCCTATCTTTTCATGGATACTCTCTCTCTCTCTCTCGGAGGCTATTATAAGCATAGAGTTGATAGTCCCTACCCAATGGTGTTGGGTTTTGTCAACAATTTGTCTTGATTAAATGTTCTTGGAGAATCTTAGATGTTAGATTATGGGGTTACTCCAAAAGTGTGTTCTCTTAGCCAGGAAGTGCTAATTTTAATAGCCCCTTGGAGATGCTTGATGGACATATAGATCACTTAGTTTGGGTGGATACTTGATCATGGACAGAGATAGCATGGGGTAGTTACTTAGGGGAGGTTGTTATCCTCAAGGCCTTGCTTTTTCTTATCCTAATGAGCATGTTGACTAACCCTCAAGACCTTGCTTTTACTTATCCTAATGAGCATGTTGACTAACCCATTGGGTGGACACAATTGATCTTTAATGAGCTTCTTCACATATGAAACTATAGAGTGAACTAAAGCATAATATGGAAAAGTGGATTGGTGGTTGATTATGGCTCCAGATCAATGTTACCAGACTTGGAATCGACAATAAATCGACGAGGCAAAAGAATGAAGAGTTTGAATCGGATCAGGAAAAAATTGGGAAAAAATCGACGAATTCAATAAATAAATATATACACATATATTGAATTTAAAAAACATTTTTCATTGATATTCAATAAAGCCATGTCCAAACAATGCATAATATCAATAGATGTCCAAAATATCATGAATGAATAAGTATCTCATATATGTTATGAGTCCAAACATGATCCAGATTCCAAAGTATCGAGTCCTGACTCTCGACTCCTAACTAGTGATTACATAGAAGTTTAGAATTAGAAGCATCTGCTTCTAAAACTTTACAGAATATTTCATACTAATTAGTAAAAATTCAGTAACTAAGTGTCTAAGACTCTAAAGAACTAGAAGCGATTCCTTCGACTCCTTCGCTTGCTTGGCTCTCAAAGTTCTCCAAGTCATGTAGGCTTAAAAGAGGAGCCTCCTCTAATTGGGCCCAATCTGATGCATTTGTAGTTTGCAGATCTATTTCTTCAAGGTCGATTGGTGAATGATCCAAACCTGTCATTATCATGAGACATTGAAACAATGAAGTGTGAATTAAAGTTTGAAGTTTGAACTTTAAAGTTTTAAAGTGCAAATCAAATTATGAAATTTGAAAGCTTCAAATTCAAGCGCTCACCTAGTATTTGCTTGTTGCGAAGTCGTAGATTGTAATGATTAAATACAAGGTCATTTAAGCGCTTTTGTGTCAATCGGTTGCGCTTCTTAGAATGTATTTTTTCAAACATGCTCTAGTTGTGCTCACAACCTGAAGCACTGCATGATTGGTTTAAGATTCGAATGGCGAATCTCTTCAAATTTGGCGTATCACTACCAAAATTTTTCCACCAAAGACCTAGCAAGTGGCAAGTGTTCGTGTCCCATGAGTAGTAAGTTACTAAATACTAAATACTAAATAGTAAAAACTTAAAAAGACAACAAAAATTATTAAAACATTAACATACAGAATAAAGTTTAAACAAATTTAATGAATTGATGAAGCCGTCAAGCCTCAAAGGGTACCTGGCAACATCTTAGACCTTTCTCGTATAACACTGGTATAGGCAAATAATTTAGTTGGCGCCCTATAATCTTGTAGTTGGGAAAAGACACGACTTTGAAAATCTGGATTAGAGAAGCACTTTTCAATGCATGTCATAAGTCCTTTGCCAACCTCCCCATCCTCATTAAATTTGCTCTTATCATAAAAATATTGTGTTTAAGAAGTACCCAACAACATGTAAGGGGGAATGCAATTGCCTATCCCAACGTGGATCAATAATGTCCCGAAGAGGCAGATACTTTGCCTCCTCATCCCCATATCTTCTTTTGATGGCCTCCTTTGCGAGATCCATTGCCTCATAAATGTAACCCATAGCGGGTTTGTCACCATCAACCATCCTGAAAATTCAAGGCTCAAGCTTTCAAATTTAAAGAAATATGAAACTTTGAAAATAAAAAAAGCTTGAAATGAAATTTTAAAAATGAAAAAAGTTAAACTTAAAAGACTTGAAGTACCTGAGAACTCTGACAAGGGACTCTGTCACAACAATAATCTCTTCAACATATTTCCAAAAACCTTCATTAAACACAAGTGCAACAATTTCAATGCCTTCAAGGGCCTTGGAATGTTTAGATGCCATCCACTCAAGTCCCAAGAACATCCTCTTCAGATTTATCTTTTGCTCAACCACAGATTGCAAAGATATGAAATTTGTTGCAAATCTAGTCACTGCAAGTCGAACAATTTCTTTACCTTAAGTGTATTTTCTCATGGTGTTTAGGACAATAGTGTGTGTGTACAGGTATTTGGTTATAGATTTTTCCTTCTGCACAACCTCATGTATCCAATGAAGCTTACCAATGTCCTCAAGCATTAAATCTATGCAATGGGAAACACAAGAGGTCCAGAAAATAGTGGGGTGCCTTATCTCAAAAAGTCTACCAACAACCATATAATTAGTTGCATTGTTGGTGACAATTTGTACAACATGTTCTTCTCCCACTTCTAGAACGACTTCCTCCATCATTTCACAAATAATTTGGGCAGTCTTAACCTTTTCTGAGGCATCCACTGATTTGAGAAACATTATGCCTGCTGGACAAGATACAAGGAAATTTATTAAAGTTCTATTCCTTTGATCTGTCCATCCATCAGTCATGATGGTGCACCCTGTTTCTACCCATGATGAATGAAACTCAGCTAGCACAAGCATGACATCTTCAACACTCTCTAACAACAAATCTGTCCTAAGGCTCTTTGATGTAGGGGCTTTGAATCCTGGACCTGCAACAACGACCGCATCAATCATAGCTTGCCAATAAGGACTTCTGGCACAGTGGAAAGGTATGTCAGAATAGAACCAAAAGTTAGTAATGGCCTTCCTTGCCTGACTATGGATAGGTTGGGAACCAGGTTTTGTGCGGGGAGCAAAAAAAGTGTTTATGTTTCCACCTCCAGTGTTAAATGCAAGAGAATTAATCTGGCCTTGAGTTTGACTTGGACTTGGAGGCATGTGTGGGAAACTTGGGAATGGCATTGAGGACTCAACAGAAGGAGATGAAAAGGGGGTATTGGAAGAAGAAATGTCAGCTCCAAGAGTTCCTATTTCTTGATTTTGCTTTGCTCTCTTAGCATTATGCTGACTCAACATGTCAAGGGCCAAGGTTGCTTGGTGTTTGACATTATCGTCAACCTTTTTGCAGAGACCTATATCATGCCCAGGTATTTGTGCAAGGTGGTACTTGAATCTATAAATGCCTCCACTACATTCCACTTTGCAAAATTTAGAAAGGAGCTTGGGGTTTCCGGGAATCTTGTCATAATTAGCCCAAGCAAAATCCTTCTCCCTCGGCATTGTCGTGGTTCCTGCAAAATAAAAAGACAAAAAGAAAATTAAAAATGCAGATATTTATTATTCTGGAATTTGAATCTCTGATATAAATTAAAATTTTAATTTTAAATGATGATTGTAGAATAATGAGCATAATTTTAAACTTTAAGTTTAAACTTTATTTTTTGTAACTTCGTTGCTATCAAATGGAGCAAGTTAATAATATTCAGATGCCAAAATAATTACTAAGTCAATCGAAAGGCTTGAGCCTTGTTTCGGATGCACTCCACACGGTATACTGTATAAAATTATAAATACAGTATTACCCAAATACATTCTAAGAAGCGCATTTGGTATTACCTAAATATATTCAAATTTCAAAGTCATTCAATTGCGCTTCTTAGAGAATAACGAAATTTATACAGTATTACAATTTACAGGTGACCAGATAGAGATATTATTAAATTTCTATTGCAGGTCGAACAAGTATTATAGTATATATATATATATATATATATATATATATATATATATATTTTTGTAAGTCATCACCCACGGGGGGATTGGAACCGGTGACCTATCGCATGGAGTGCCTTAACAAAGCACCCTTCACCATTGAACCAAAGCCCCGTGGGCTTATAGTATTGAGATATTACTCGTTTATTAAAAAAACATATATTTATTATTGACATATACGCCAAGTGTTGACTCCTGACTTATTGTTGAAACTCGAAACTTGAAGTAGTCCCGACTCCCGACTCCAATTATCAATGTGAAGTGACGGCAATGACTTCGGGCGATTGACGGAAGATTAATCCCCACAGCGGTGGCGACAATGACTTCGGGCGATCAGCAGAAGATTAATCCCCACAGCGGCGATGACAATGACTTCGGGTGATCAACAGAAGATTAATCCCCATAGCGGCGACGACGAAAGGGCGGATGAAAGTTGAAACTAGACGACAAATAAAAACTCTGTATTTGTTTTAAATAAAATCCCCACAGCGTAGCGGCGATCGAATAAAAACCCCACAGCGTAACGACGGTCGAATGGGCGAATAAAATAGTAAAAACCACAGCGCAAAGCCTAAAAATACTCGCCGAGTGAAATCGCTGAACTTGCAAAAGTCGCAATAATCGCCTCTGCGCGAGTCAAACTCACATTGACCACGGGTCAAACTCGGTCAACACGAGTTTGACTCGCGCAGAGGCAACTCGGATCGTTTGGCGACCGAGCAGAGTTTAAGTCGCGACTAATCGGGAAAGTCGCCGATTCCTGTTTCACTCCTCCAGATGTACGGGTAATTTCTCAGGACTTTGCTTTTTCTTATCCAAGATGACTAGTTGCTTTGCCTTGTAATTGTGAACTTTCTTCATTGATTCAACGAACCCATGTCAAAGTTAGAGCTCATAACATTCTTTATTTCAATGGCTAAATTAGTTGGTAATATAGAGTGAATCAAAGTAACAATTGAGCTTTATGGCCACATAATTGTATAGTATATGCAATTTATATGCCATCTTAGGTCATCCAAATGCCTTGAGAACCTTCCTTTTGTTCGATGAAGAACTTGGTCAACTAGAAGCTTGAGACTTTCCCATTGGCTACATATTGGGAGTTGATTCAATATGGTTGTGAGAAAGGCTTTGCGTTGCTTGCTTCTTTTGAGTTCCATACCATTTAGTGGTGTGTTTGGGTGATTCTTTTGAGAATGTGATCGAGGCGGACATTGAGTTGAAAATATGGAACAAGTTGAGTTGACAGTTGTGTATAATGGTACGAGGGATACTTTTGAAAAGTGTCGCCTGAGGTTTTTTCGGAAAATATTTTCACAAGATCGGGTATTTCTTTTATTACCTATTTCATTATCCTGGGGCGGGTGAGAAGTGCTTTGGAAAGTTGGATTTGAGTCTGTAGGGAGGGATAAATTAGGTGTCGATGGGTGGATGGTGAAGTGGAGTGGAAAGTGGTCAAATGACATGTGGTTGTGTGTTAACTAGTTGACAAAGGTGTCATGGGATTTTTAGCCGACTGTGACTAAGCTTTTGCTTCTTGTTGTTATTTTCAACTCAACTGTTTTGGTTAACAAAGTCTGGGATGGTGAAGATTGAAAACCTCCTCTCAATGTGTAAATGCCTGAGTTTTTGACATTTTCATTTATTGAATGGCCAAGGAAAGTAATTTCCTATGTTACACGGGGACATGCTTCCCCAAGTGAGGTGTGCGTCCCGAATCCCCCATACTTCCACATTTCTAGAATGGGGAAAAATTAGTGGGGACATTTCTGATTTTCCCATGCCCCTCCTTTGGGGAAACTTGGGGAAATGTGGGGGGATGTTTCCTAAGAAATGAGGGATATTTCCTTTTTGTAGGGAACACCTAGGTGCCCCGCTTTTGAAAAGGACTCCTGGGCATCCCTGCACAATTGCACAATGGCCTTAGAAAGTCAGTTAAAAAGAAAGCATAAAAAATTAGAACCCTAAAGCTAATGTCAGGTCCCCAGGATGCGTTTCCCCATTCTTGTGTCTCCCTGTCCCTGAAACTTTGTAGATCATAGGTAATTTCCATTTTAGACTAGTTCTAATATTTCAACATTCCTTTTTTCAAGGATACCCTTTCGTTTGCCCTTAGTCAGAGGGATAAGGTCAATGTATTTAGTCTCATAAGAAGCTGTTGTTAAAGGGGAATAAATGACTTTATCTGGTGGATTGGATTTAAAAATCTTTTTTCTCGTAGAGTGTAATTGTGAAGATTCTATATCAAGTAATTTAATAATGCTATATCATTTCTATACTTTAATGCTATATCATTTCTATATTCTTCTTTTAGGCTCAGCTTGTAGATTGTTTAGGGTCCTACTTGGAATGTTGGGTGTGATGCACCTTGCAGTCCCATTTACTGATTTTGATCATCCATGGATTTAAACATTGTTCATTCTTTCTTTCACCCTGTTCTGGCCTCTACTAGGCAACATTTCTTAATTTCTGCGATGTACTTTGAGGCTAGAAATTCATCAACCATTAAATCCCGCTGATTGTGAATGCATGTGAGCCACTATCTTCATTATGTATATATTTTTGATTGAGTCAAGTGGCTCATTCTACAATCTAGTATGAGGGCAATGTGTTATTCCGTCTGTGCTCAACGTGGAGTTGACACGTGTCCTTTTAAAATAAAAATAAAATAATCATTAAATTAAAAAATAATGTTGCCTATAATTAAAATAAAAAACGAATATGCATATTTGGTTAGTTTTACTTAAAAGTATTACTCTAATTATGCTTAGTTATGCTTGCTTTATTGGTTGTTGATATTACATGTTACAACCCAATAAAAAGGAGATATGGTAAAAATATTATGTGCATATGGAATAAGATAATTTTATATCAAATTTTAAAATTCTTATAAAGTAATTAAAAATAACAAATAAAGTTGATATTATTTATATTTTCACATTTCAATTGGATATGTAAATCAATCATTTTAATATCCATGTTAACTATTTTATTTTTTAATATTAACTTTAGAAAAAACATAAACATATATGTATATGGATGAACCACTATGTTGCATGGGTTCGCGAACCCAGGGGTGGGGTTCTCGAACCCGTCTTGGGTTTTCTCGTCCCCAAGTACCGGGTTAGGGTACTAGTTCTTCTAAAACGCACCCAAAAGAACTGGGTTCTTTGAGTAAGCATTAGGTTCTTTGCAACCAAAATTTGGGTTCTTTTGTCTAATTGGGTGTAGCAAACCTCAACTACGGGTTCGTGGAACCCCAAAATCGGGAACGTTAGGGTCAATTTTTTTTATTGATTTTGTTGTATTTCTTTTCAAGCTCGGCCTTTTTACTTCTCTTTCTGTAATTTCGACTTAGAGATGGCCATTCTAGATTCATTGTGTAGGCCGAATGTCATTACTATTGTAGCTATGTTAAGGTCATTACTATTGTAGCTATGTAGCTGGAGAGCATGTTGACTGAAGATCTAAGTGATGTTGATGACATGGATGTTGATGACATGGCTTGAGGAAGCCATTGTTCACTATTTTGAACTTTCCTAGTTCATGTTTGGAGATGCCTTGTGGAAAATTTTGAATGTAGTATGACAATGGACATACATCATGATTCTTATTAATATGTAAACTCCAATTTGCACTTGATATCAATCTAGAAATTTTGAAATTTCAATGTGAATGTTGAATGTTCAATGATGTGCATGTTTAAATATTTATAGTTTAAATCATCAATATTTTATTTTTCTTGTTTAAAGTTGGAAAATATACAAATTCATATATATTATAATTTATAAAATATAGTATATATAAATTATAATATACTACCGAAGAACCCACGCACGCTGTTTCATAAAGTTGGGTACCCATCACTGCCCCCGTCCCCGAACCCATGTTTCCTGGCAACATAGATGAACCGCAATAAAATATTTCAATGTGCAAAGAGATGAAGTAATTGAAAGTAAAAAAGATTCAATTCCTTTCTTGTAACAGTAATAAGAGGGAGATGTGCAGTTAATTCAATTCTTAATATAAAATTAATATGTGATGTTAAAAAAAAGAGCAGTCTTTGAGTGCGATTTTTTGGAGTCTTCGACGAATTTCTCGCTGGAATCTGGCGAAAAATTTGTGGCCAAATCTTGATTTGTGTTGTTTAAATTGGTTTTTTGACTGCATTATGGATTCAACACCCTCAAAAACCCTTGGGGCACTTCGATTGGGTAGAGTTCACCTGCCAAACTTGTGATTCTAGTGAATCCTGTCGGATTCTAGACAAATTAGATCAGAAAATAAACCGGAAAATTTTCCAAAAAGTTGCACTTAAAGACTACTCGTGTAAAAAATATTAATAGTAATTAAAAAATTCAATGTACAGGATAAGTAAAATATTTCAATATATAAAATTAAGTAATATTGAAATATATATATATATATATATATAAAGAGAGAGAGAGAGAGAGAGAGAGAGAGAGAGAGAGAGAGAGAGAGAGAGAGAGAGAGAGATTTTCATCTTAACCATCATATATTGAGTCCCTAGAGGGATGCAACCTTTGGAGGTGCGATTTTTGTAAGTTTTGCACTACAAAAAGAATTTGCACCTTAAGAGATTTGATGCCTCTTGACTCTTACTAGATAGTGTTTAATATGGATCATTTTAATTAAATCATTATAAAAGATGAATAATCCCACTTTCACCACTTTCACTATGTCCTTTGGGTTTGTTGTTAATATTACCACCTAGTGTGAAAATTCTCGAGCACAGAAATCCTACTGCTAAATATTGATTTACTTCTCCTACTTGATATATTACACAAGTTATTTAACCGAAATATTCAGAAAAACGTCGAAGTAAACACAACTAGCAGACTGCACAAATACAGATCATTTACTGAACATCACACACATATGACAAAGGACACAGATTTTTCGGACAAATGTCCCCGGAAAAACCCAATGCGGGAAAACCGGTGCAACAGATATGAAGGTTTGTTATTATTAAGCAACTGTTTTTGAGTACATCTAGGTTGCCACAAACCGGCGAACCCAACAGAGAAAACCTCGAATGCAGAGAAAAATGTGAGATATATCTCACTCTTGCAAGTCTCGGTTGATCCAGATGAGCAACTGGTGAAACCCCAGCTAGCTCTGCACAGTCTCTACGTTGCCACTGCGTAAGGTTGCATGGCTCTGTTAATTTTGGACAACTAGGTCCAAACTCCATGTTGCACTGATCATATGATTTTTGTTGGATTCCTCTTTCGGATATGTGCAAGATTGATCTAAAGATCATCTTGTTTGGATGAGTAGAACATATATTTTGATTTTATTTTCCACACATGTGCAAGGTCGGCCAGATTTGTAATGTAGGCTTGCAAGCCCAATAGATGTATCACACACCCTCACTGATGGATATAAATTGGAGAGACTTGATGCTCATTTTCTCATCAACTCATCACACATTTTCTCTTGTGATTTGATTGGTTCATTCAGCCTTTGGAGGCCTCTCTCTCTCTCTCACACGTGTACATCTGAAGCTGGAGGAGTGCAGACTGTTTTTAGGGCTCTTTGCTGATGCGTTGACCAACATTGACCGCGGGTAAAAACTTGGAGTTTGACCTCCATCTTGTGCAGAAAATTTGATCTCTTGAGGCTGCATTAGAGGGCACAAAGATCGAGGAAAAAAGTTGACCTTTGACCGCAATGTTGACCAATGTTGACTTTTATGTGTTGATTTTTTCTGTTGACCAACGTTGTCTTTTTGGAGCTGTCTTTGAGGGGTGTGTGTGACGCTTGGAGGATTGGCTGATCTGATGTTGGAGAAGACTTTGTTGGCTAGTGCATCTTGTTGACTACTGTAACGAACATTATTCTCTATCTTTGCTGGACAAGAAGAATTGTAAATTCTGATTTATATTATTAATTATTGGCTTGTCTTTTGTTGATCTATTATTATGTTCTATCATCATTTTACTTTCATGTTTATGTGATTGCTAAATTGAATCGGGCCTTTAAGAAAGATTGAAGTAAAACTACATTAAGCATAGAACATACCATGATTATCTAAATTTAACAAGCCTTGGCTGAGGGATTGCGTCACCCTAGCTCTGCGCTGATCAGCTGCTCCCGGAGATCGGTTTCAGCCCCGCTGGCTCAGAAACCCCAGTCTCTAGCTAGATATCAGACTTTCCTTGGAGGCTCTGTGCTGCCCCTGCGTGGGCCTGTGTCACCCTCTCTAAGGACTGCGTCATACCCTCTGATGGTTCTTGGCTTGTCTCCAGCAACGTCTTTGAATCCTTTCGAGATCTGATCTTCGTCCGAGCACTGCTCCGTTAGAAGAATTTGATCTCTTAGATTCTGTGTATCCTCCAACTGAGCTCAAGCCCTTCCTTTATACTTTTTCTCGTTGACACATTAGTGGTCGTGATCTAATCTCTAATCAACAACTAAGATTAGAAGTAGCTTGATCCACACCACTTAGAATGTTCTCATCACATGTGTAAATTAATTCACTTCAATTTTTTTAATTTTCCTAAGTTATCAGGGTCCTCATTAAAAAATTTAATTATTTGAATAACTTTTATACCAGATGGAATTTCTCCAAACGCTTTCTAGGTCTTGGAGATCTCATGTGTTCCAGCCCCTCCACAAAGTTTCGAAGCTAGAGCACATCTGATGCTACTCCAAAGTCTCAACACCTGGTATGAAGGAAATAATAAAAATAACACTCTCACTTTTAGTCATAAATGAAATATTTGGATATCCATTACTTTATATAATATATAGACATAATTTCTTTTTTCAATTACTTTATATAATATAGACATTTTATTATTATTATTATTATTATTTTAAACCATATATAATATGTAAATTGTTGACATTGAAATAATTTAGTTAACATAACCATTGAGATATTTTATTTATGGACTACATTGTTCGTATTAAAGTTTTTTTTCTATTAATATATTTTTAAATACATTTCAATATTGCTTTCAATCATTTTACTTTCAATTACTTCTTCTCTTTGCACATTGAAATATTTTATTGCGATTCGTATATACTATATATACATAGATGCTTATGTTTTTTCTAAAGTTGATATTAAAATAAATTAATTAACATGGATATTAAAATAATTTATTTACGCAACCATTTAAAATATGAAAATATAAATAATATCAATTTTATTTGTTTTTTGTTTTATTTAAATGTTGATATAAAATTATTTTACATGGAAATATTTTATTAATAACTGAGTGAGAGTGAAATATTTTTACCATATTTTTACAGTTAGAGTGGGATTGCGTTTTATAATATTTTAAGTAAAACTAATCAATATGTATATTTGTTTTTAATTTTGATTATAGACGACATTATTTTATATTTTAAAAGAGACGTATCAGATCCATGTTGAGCACGGATGGAATTACACATCACCCTCATACTGGGTTTCATTTTCATGTTTCATGCATGGTTTTTTGGCTATTTTTTCTTTGATTCAGAGGCATTTGTTTTGAAAAAAATTCATGAACATATTGGTTTGAAAGCATAGATTTTGACCATTTCCTTTTCTATTTTCAGGCAGATCTTCTTCTATCATATGGGTATGAAGAGGACTTGAAATCTCTGGTTCATCATATTCCACGTCGTTGTCAGTGCATCCTCATGTCTGCAACTTCAAGGTATATGTATATTATGTAGAAGATGTTGTTGTACTACAGTTTTAAACTTTTATGTTCATAGCTGGGCATAGGGAATTCTATTATTATTAGCAATTGACATCTGGGAGCTCTACTGGGAAGGAAGGAAGAAAGAAATAAAGTGCTTGATCATTCTTCACCTGGCATTGTGTATAACGGACAATGATATTCTATGCTTTAGTTGTGTTCTGAACTGTAATTATTTTCTATATATCTGGACCAAAACGAAGTTTATGCACATTTTCATGCATTTTTACTGCTGGAGGAAGCTATGTTACGGTTTATTGCTCGCCTTTTAACAGGGAAGGTCTGGTATGAGATAGTTAATTAGAATGTTAGTGTCAGAGATTGTTAAGCTGACTTATAGTTTACTAAATCTTGGCATTGTAATCAGAACTATACTGTGGATTATTGGTTGGAGGAATCAACTGTTTATTGGGCGATCAGCCCTAATTTACTGAAGTTTGTGGAAGAGTTATATGATTATATCACTGTTAAAGATCCTTTATATTCATGCGTTACATGGATGAATACCCATTGTTTGAATGCTAGATGAATGTACACTGCTGTGTATGACCTTTTCTGATTTATTGGAAACCCTAGCCAAAATAGAAACCCTAAGAGCAAGAAAATTCCCTTGGGATATTACAGTGGTATTAAAGCTGTGCATCTTGCCAGCTTGTGAGTGTATGAGCCTTGTATGCTTCCAGAAGATACAAGTAACGTTACAGTACAACCATGGAGGATAGGGAAGGATGAGGAGGTACTGATGATCTCTTGCAGGTTCCTCAACTGCAACCCCAATCCAAGCTTTGAAAAAAGGAACAAGCAATGCTGCCTCTGGCGTGACCTTCAGTTTTAGATGTGATGAGTGAGCAGCGTTCTACTCAAAGTTAGAAGGAAAGATCCGTGCCAAGGAAATGCCAGATTGTAAAAAATTCAATCAGGGTGCTGCTAGTGTGCATCAGTTTGATAAAGTTTTCATGGATGTTCAGACTAATATTAGTCATGTGACAGATTTGGGGAATAATGATGTTATATTTCATCTTCAGGAAATGTCTCTATAATCACACAAGATCCTGCAAATGGAAATTCCTTAATATGTAAAGACCATGCAGATTTAGGAGTTTCATTAAAGACAATTGAACTAGTCTATCTATTTTGATAGAGGAGTATAGTTGTTTTTTGCAAAAGCAGGATTCCAATAGTCTTTTGCACAGTAAAAAAGTGAAACTTTGGAAGCAGTACTTGAGGCTTTTGAGAATCATACCATTGGCACCGGGGCGCTTGCTTTCGTAGAGCTCTTAATGTTTCAAGAAGACAAAGTTCCTTCAAAAAGAAAAAACTGTATCTTCTCAAATCCAAAAGTTCATCTTGGAGCAAGTTTATGAATATACTTAAGCACGATAAAAGATTGCTTACATCACCAGATACTTTTCTACCTAAAAGGAAAAAGAGGACTACTGTAGCTGCTTGGGAAACACCAGTTGTTGGAAACGAACCTGGAATTAATGTTGCTAAGAATATGTCAAATGGAAAGTATTGCCTTGATTCTTGCTAGGATGTTGAGAACTGTTGGTTAAAGGAGTTGTCTGTTCGAAATGGCTCTGCGTTTGTCAAAGCTAAGGAAAGTAACCTTCAATCCCGTTTGCATCTTGGGTTTGCTCAGTGCAGTTCTAGACAGATTTGTATACAAGATGATCTAGGTGAGGAGCGATGTGTTTGAAACATAATGGTAATGATATTGGACTATGTTTCGGAACAAATCAGAAAGAACTTTCATTAGTAATGCACTCTGCTGAATGGAGATGCTTTTGCTTCCAAAGTATGTGTACATGATAGGGGAGTCCTGGATAGGCACTATCTATGTGAAACGTCTTCAAAATTTTGGGAAGAGTCTGAACAGGATAGGGCAAGAATCGCTCAAACTCATTTTACATCTACTCTTGAGGCTGTAGTACGTGAGGCAACATGAATTTCAGAGTCAATACAAATGGAAGTTGGTGTAATGGAAGAAGAAAATCGTAAACAGAGCCAAAATCAGCAGCATTCACAACTTGGAGAATCTCAAGTTGAATCTATATAGGCACCCATTTTAACACAATTGATGCAACAGTTATGTGGCAGCCTTAATCAAAGCAACGAGGTTTTTAGTATTTACAGTTACAAATATTTAGTGTTGTGGATATGGAGAAGAGCCAGGGACTGTTATATCACTTGTTTTGAACAAAGATAGATGGATTGGTGATGATCAAAGGAATACAGGAGGACACATTGTGCAACACCCGAACGTATGATTGCTTGAGGACAAGCAATGTCGGGAAGGGGGGACTGTAGTGTACCCTATGGATTAATTGTCCAAGAGAGGGGGAGGTAGCCTATCCAACCCCGTAGGCTAGTCTTTGGTCAAGGGGGGAACACATTATCCAATGTTTTGGGGCAACATTGGGTAACTTTTGGGGTAGTTGGGGCAAAAAATCCCAAATTGGGGGTTGCACATGAACCCCTCACAATAGATTAAGGAGGACAAAACCCCATGAGAAATCTATAAATAAAGGAGAGTTAGAATCATTTTATCTGATATCATCACCGATTTGGATTGGAATATCTCTAATTTTCTCGAGCCGGAGGCTCTGGGGGTTTTAAGAGCCCTTCTTCTTGATTAGTTTTGGTGGAGGTGATCCCACCCTAGCTAATCCCATCTCGTTTTGGGGGAGCTGATCCCACACTACCTAGACACTTCTTTCCTTGTTCTCCACATGATATATTCTCTTGGAGTAAATCGAATTTGTTCTGGCCAGCCAGGAAGATACTCCGTGGATCAAGGAATTTACCTTCTCATCTGAAATCTGATGTTGTTCTAGAGGCAGCGAAAATAAAACTTGTGCTAAACCAAGGATTCGAAGACTGTTTTTGTACTCTAATTAGGGCCGCAAAACCACTGAGGAAAGCAATAAGTGAATTCTGGGCTTTAAGGCAGGGCCGCAGGGCCAAAGTATAAATTGGTATTTCAGGGCACGTTTTGGAAGCTGGTACTCGTTCTTGATGATATTTAACACAACGTCATCACCCTAATTCAACCCTAGGTTGTGAAGGCAACAATATCCCAATTAGCATCTCTCTGAAGACTGTAAACATCTAATAGATCAACCTGTATGAGCTTGGATTGTGCAAGCAGGGCAGCACAATCTAACATAATCAGAGGTTGAAGCATTATTTCACTGCAGGGAAAAGCAATTAAGGAAGGGTCTGTCATAAACAATGAACAAGTTGGTGACAACACAATAGACAGTGAATTAATAGTAGAGCAACAATAGTATAATATAGTACTAGTGTGACTTACAGTTTACCAAATCTTGGCATTGTATTCATAACCACGAATCTTATGTCACCATTTACTTTAATAAGCACATTGAAGATGGCATCAAGGTTTCAATGTTTTCAAATATCAACAGATCATGCATGCTTCCTTCGGAAAAGTGCATCATGTACTTTACACATGTGACTTTACATAGTGTACTTTTCTAATATTAAAGTGAGTTGAAAAATCACTTTACGAGGAAAATAGAAAAATGTACACAACTTGTGAAAGGTACTAGGAGACTTTTAAGTGATGGTGCCAATGTATGAGGGGGGTCATTTGGGAGATATGATCTCAACCCCACATCTTGAGATTTGAGGATGAAATCTCAACCATTGGATCCTAGGTTTAGGTATTCAATATTTTCCAAGGAGACAAAAGAGGAAAAGGGAGGCTCATTCTTCACTTCACACTTGAGAGAGCATGAGGAGAAGAGAGGAGAGAAAACTTGGAGAAATTATAGCTGATAAAGAAGGGCTCGAATTCCAAGGAGGGGAGCTGATCTAGGGCATGATTTTCAAGGAAAGTGGCAGCACAAAAATCGAGGAACAACTCAAATTTCAAGGAATGAGCAACACAAATTTTGAGGCAGCTGGCAACGCAGAAATTGAGGGCATCATCACGAATTTCGAGGTACTAGGGCACGAATTTTGAGGACTGTTCCAGCGCTGTCCTGGCCCGAAATTCGAGGCACAAATTTTAGGACTACTGCTATAGGCAACACAAATTTCGAGGAGGTGTGCACCTGTCTTCTGGCATGAAAATCGAGGCACAACAGCCACCTGTTTGCACAGAAATTGAGGCAGGTTTGCACAGATTTCAATGTTGAAATTGGGCACAAAATTTGAGGAGCTGGGCTGTGATAAAGTGCAGAAATTCTGGGCATGAGTTATGTGGAAATCTGAAAATTACAGTGGGCACAAATTTCCAGAATTTGCATTTAAAGCTACAGTAGAAAAAGGGAGATAAGTAAACTGATTTATGTACTTATTTATAATTTCTCAAGCAATAAAATCCTCCTTTGAAGACCGTTTTTCCCCAAGAGGCTGTGGGGTTTTTCCGGGGTCAACTTGACCAAAAATAAGTGTCTCATATGCTTGAATGCTTGCCAAAATTATGTGTTAATTTTCAGCTGTTAGGAAAGTGAAAAATAGTAGAAGGTACTCTTTTAATGTTTGCAATTAGTGCATACTGTACTTTTCACATGTGTAAAGTACATAGTGTACTTTTCTAATATTAAAGTGAGTTGAAAAAGCACTTTATGAGAAAAATAGAAAAAGGTACACAACTTGAAAAAGGTACTAGGAGACTTTTAAGTGATGGGGCCAATGTATGAGGGGGCTCATTTGGGAGAAATGATCTCAACCACACATCTTGAGATTTGAGGATGAAATTTCAACGATTGGATCCTAGGTTTAGGGATTCAATCTTTTCCAAGGAGACAAAAGAGGAAAAGGGAGGCTCATTCTTCACTTCACACGTGAGAGAGCACGAGGAGAAGAGAGGAGGAAAACTTCAAGGAGAAATTGCAGCTGAGAAAGAAGGGTTCGAATTCCAAGGAGGGGAGCTGATCTAGGGCACGATTTTCAATGAAAGTGGAAGCACAAAAATCGAGGAACAACAACTCGAATTTCAATGAATGAGCAACACGAATTTCGAGGCTGCTAGCAGCGCAGAAATCAAGGGCATCATCATGAATTTCAAGGCATTAGGGCACGAAATTTTTGGACTGTTCTAGTGCAGTCCTGGCCCGAAATTCAAGGCACAAATTTTGGGACTACTGCTATAGGCAACACAAAATTTCGAGGTGTGCAACTGTCCTCTGGCATGAAAATCAAGGCACAACAGTGACCTGTTTGCACAGAAATTGAGGCAGGTTTGGCACAGAATTCGAGGTTGAAATTGGGCACAAAATTTGAGGAGCTGGGCTGTGAGAAAGTGCAGAAATTCTGGGCATGAGTGTTCGTGGAAATCTGAAAATTACAGTGGGCACAAATTTCCAGAATTTGCATTTAAAGCTACAGCAGAAAAAGGGAGATAAGTACACTGTTTTTTGTACTTTTTTATAATTTCTCAACTAATAAAATCTTCATTTGAAGACCGTTTTTCCCCAAGAGGCTGTGGGGTTTTTCCGGGGTCAACTTGACCAAAAATAAGTGTCTCATATGCTTGAATGCTTGCCAACAATATGTGTTAACTTTCAGCTGATAGGAAAGTGAAAAATAGTAGAAGGTAATCTTTTAATGTTTGCAATTAATGCATACTGGAATTTATATCAGCATGACAAAACATGTGGGTTGGGCCTAAACAAACACATGCAAACTTGTAAACTGGATTAAGGGTGCAGATAATAATTTTTCTACATGGTATCAGAGCATTGTTGAGCTAAGTTGAGGCTCAAATCTCAAATTTCAGTCAGCTGATAAAGAGGGCAGCAAGCAGTTAAAGTCTTCAAACAGTAAATCAATATCTTTGAAAATTTGTCAGAAACCCAATGACTTCAACAGTTCAAAGGGAGGAAGGTTCTAGCTTCCAGATTTGTTCCATTTTGTTGGTTGTGGGGTCATGGCTACTGGGTTGAGAGTAGAGGACAGATTGATGGGGGCTGAAAACTTTGGCCCATGGAAAGAGAGGACTATGCTTTTACTGGAGGAGGTGAAAGTGTGGCATGTTGTTGAAGCAGCTGTGCAAGCGCCCACTGATCCAACTCAGTTGGTAGAGTTCAACAAGAAGAATGTGAAGGCAAAGAGGATCCCTCTAGATGCCATCAAGGACCATTTATTCCCTCATGTTTCAGGGATGAGATATGCATATCAGATGTGGGAGTCCTTTGTCTCTTTGCACCAGAGTTCTAATGAGAACAAGAAGACGGTGTTGAGAGTCTGTTTCAGAGGAGTAGTTGGTTAGGATTGCCTTAGATGGGTTCACAGAGAAGTGGGATGGTTTTATCTGCGACTTGGTGGCCAGAGAGCACTTTCTTGTTTGGAGGAGGATGTGGGACAATTTCATCCAGGAGGAGATCATGAGTGTGAGAGGTGGCAGCAAGAGTGGTGGGGGAGGTGAAGAGGAGAATATTTCTCTTGCGGAAAAGGGCAAGAAGGACAATAATATCAAGAAGGGGTCTTCTAGTGGAACAAAGCAAGAGAAGGGGAAACAAAAGGCTAACGAGAAGGACACGAGCAAAGTGAGATGCTTTGCTTGTGGGAAGATGGGTCACTATGCTATACAGTGTTCCAACAAGAAGAGTAAGAAGAAACAAGGAGTTGCAGCTTCAGCCGATGTGGATGATTTTGCTGTTATGTTTGATTCAGAGTGTGGTTTGATGGTGAGTTTAGCCACTCATGTCACACCTTCCCTTGCATGGTTCATAGATAGTGGAGCATCCTGCCATATGACCGGAGCTAGAGAGCACTTCATGAGCCTTTTGGAGGATGATATTGACTTGGAGGTTTTGCTTGGCGACAACTCCAAAGTCAAGGCGGCAGGTATGGGGACAATTTTATTTTAGAGGGAGTCATCACCTCCTTTGAAGGCGACAAATGTTCTTTATGTTCCAGGGTTGAAGAAGAGTTTGATATCAGTCTCTAGCTTGGAGGAAAAGGGGTATGAGGTACTATTCCGAAAGGGACAAGTGTTGTCATATTTCAGGGGATGCAGTATTGAGTCTGCTCATGTGATTGGAGCTCGCAGTGGGAGACTATACAAACTCATGTTTCAGCCTATTCGAGCTATGGTAGAGCAAACCAGTAGCAATGAGTTATGTGGGCTGTGTCACAGGAGGATGGCTCACTTGCACCATGGAGCTTTCAGGATGCTGAGGGAGATGGTTGCAGGGTTGCCTGACTTCAACACAGAGCGTCATAATGTGTGCAAAGGGTGTGCTTTGTGAAAGTACACCAAGACATCTTTCCAGAGCAGTGACGACAAAGTTGCAGGTGTCCTTGATTTGATTTATTCTGATGTATGTGGTCCTATGTCCCATGTTTCATTGAGTGGATATGAGTACTATGTGACATTCATTGATGACCACTCCAGGAGGACCTGGATTTACTTCCTGGAGACCAAGGATGAAGCCTTCCAGAGATTCCAAGAGTTTAAGGCTCTTGTGTAGAACCAGACAGGGAGGTAGATCAGGGTGTTGAGATCAGATAATGGGGGTGAGTACACTTTTGTGGAGATGAGGGATTTTTGTGGGAGTGTTGGCATCAAGAAGGAGCTTATTGTGCCTTACAACCCTCAACATAATGGGGTGGTAGAGAGGAAGAACAATACCATTTTGTGTATAGCTAGAGCGGTGGTGCATGATCAGAGTTTACCTTTCTTCTTGTGGGCCGAGGTGTGTAACATTGCTATTTATTTGCAAAACAGGAGCCCACACAGAGTCTTGGGGAGCAAGACTCCGGACGAGGCTTATATTGGCAAGAAGTCGAAAGTTTGTCACATCAATATATTTGGGTGCCTTGCATATTCACAGGTCCTTGAGGAGAAGAGGACAAAGTTGGAACCCACAACAGAGAGTGGTATCCTGATGGGTTATAATGAGACCAACAAAGCCTACCGTATCTTCTCGCACAGAGGAAGATTGTCCTGAGGAGGGATGTGACATTTGAGGAGGTATCAGGAGGTTGATCAGGTAGAGCAGCAGGCTCCTCAATAGGGGGCCACATTGTAGATTCCAGGAGCATCAAGTGGTGCATCAGGATCAAGAGGTTCACCTTCTTCAGGGGTGACAGGTTCATAGAGTATTGTATCACCTGGTGCATGATCATCGTGCATCATATCTCAGAGTTTAGGATCTCCTTTTGTTATTTTAGAGCCTTCCTTACTTGGAGGAGAGGCACCAATTGAGGATTTTCCCATACTACCACAGGAGACTACTGCAGGGAGGAGGGAGCCAAGATGGCTTCAGGAGACCTTGAAGGAGGCTTAGGAGGCAGTGGGGAGACCCAAGTGGTCAATGAGGGAGAGTAGACTGCCAGAGAGGTTGGGTGGCTTTGTGGCAGATGTTGTAGAGACAGAGCCAGCTAGACAACAAATTTGGAGGGATGCCATGGTGGAGGAATATGCCTCTATCATCAAGAATGATGTTTGGGAGGTAGTGCCACGTCTTGATGGGAAGTCAGTGGTGACTTCCAGGTGGCTCTACAAGATCAAACATGTTGCAGATGGCGGCGTGGAGAAGTTCAAAGCTCGGTTTGTGGCGCGGGGGTTCTCTCAGATAGAGGGAGTTGACTATGAGGAGACCTTTGCACCGGTTGCTTGATATACTTCAATTAGTGTAGTGATATCTATAGTTGCTGAGATGGAATGGAGGATTAAGGAGACCTTTGCACCAGTTGCTTGATATACTTCAATTAGTGTAGTGATATCTATAGTCGCTGAGATGGGATGGAGGATTCACCAAATGGATGTGAAGACTGCCTGTCTCAATGGTGTTATACAAGAGGAGGTGTATTTTGAGCAACCTAAGGGCTTTGAGTTGCATGGGAGGGAGTCTCATGTGTGTAGGCTAAAGAAATCCTTGAATGGACTTGTTGTCACATAGAATGTCTAGGCACCATGACAACGACTTAGATCGGGGGCTGTCACTCTGATCCCTAATCTCTCTGTTTAAGCTGTCTCCTTATAGCAGACTAAGGGGGGTAGACCCTATGGAAATGGAATGAAGGAGAACTAGTTGGGAACCAACCATATCGGGAGACACAGTTAAACGACCAAATACTTGTAAAAGATCTAGCAATGTTAAAGGATTTAGTTGAATTTGAAAGATTGATACCAGTGCCTTATGGAAGATTGATACCAGTGCCTTATGGAGTCAACTATCCTACTAAGGAAATTACAACCAAGTACTTGATGAGAAACTGCTGCTATGCAATGTTAACTTAGAATGCAGAATGCAAGGAAACGATTTGAAGGAGCGAGATGAAGCAAGGATTGAAGATGAGAGGTGATGTTAAAAGCCTAAATCACTTAGATTATAAATAATCTGATCTAACCACTAAGTACTTAAGCTAGAGTGCCAATTATGAAGATGCCAAAAATTACTCAATTAAAATATATACAATTTGTCACAGATCCACAATACAACTTTCAAAATAAGATATCGATCACACTTGAAAAAATTTCCCAAAACTTAAATATTCAATAATGATTCAATAATTCGAGTAAATGAAACGAGGGTTAATTAAACAATAGGTGATTTTAATCAATAACACTTAAAAATCTTATGCCAATGATCATCAAACCCAACTGAAGCATGTGAAAATAGTTAGCATTTAAACCTCAATAATTAATCATCAAGAAGCACTATGAAATTTCAATGCTAAATAAACACTTCGTCAAACAATTTATGGATTAAATGATATTCTAAAATAATGCAAATCCATTTTTTTTTTTTCCTATAGTTAAACTTAAGATATTTAAAAAATTAAATTGTGTCAACTATAGGAATCATTCCACAATTAAATATTTTGCCAAGCCTAAAAGGATCTAAATAGATCAAAACCCCAATGTCCCAAAAATTGAAATTCCAAAGTTTATGTACAAGCAAGGATTAAAAATTAAACTATAGACTAAAGTTAAATTTTTTTGAAGTTAGGATTAAAATATGAAGCGTTTGAATATTATTAAAATTTAATGAAATTAAAATACAATTCTAAAACTATTATACAAATGTTAAAAATAAAATTTAAATGTCAAAAACTTATGTTAATGTTAAAATTTTAAATGTTTTAAAGTCAAAAGTTAAAAATAAAAAAAATTTAAAAATTGAATGTCAAAAATTTAAAGTCAAATTGTAATGCGTTAATGTTATGATGTGTTAGGTTATGTTTTGGGTTTGAACGCAGGTGAGCGGGAGGAAGAAGCAGCGTAAGGAGTCGAGGACCATCCGACAGGAATGAACGCACGCGGAGGGAGAATGGCTGCGAGCAGGTCAATGGAGAAGGGAATGAAAGAAATGTCAGCGGATAGCGTGGACGGAGGAGACCGTGTGAAAGAAATGGATGCATATGCAAGGCAGCTGGCAGCGTATGCAATGTGGAGAATGAGGGAGCTGCAGAATAGCAAGGAGGTAGCACGCAGGGGAAAGGAGAAGAAGCGGCTTGAAGGTTGTGTGAAGAGAACTGGCAGCAGATTGAAGGAGCTCATGCAAGGAGCTGAAGAAAACAAAAGGTGAGGGTCAAGGGTAAAGAGCGAAGAAAAACACAGCAAGGGAAAGGGTGATGCAAATGGGAGCAAAGCAGCGAAATGGAGCTTGATGAGAGAAAAACGCAGGCACAATTGGTGGATAAAAAATTTCAAGATTTTCCTTCTGTCCAGCAATTAATCTTTCACCCAATAAACTTAGAAAATAAAAGTTGATTTGGATATCCCTGCAAAATTTTGATCTTGAGATTAGATCTTACCCTCTAGGGCCTAGATCTGTCTCAGATCTAAAACTTTTTTTTGAAAACCCTCAAAGATCACCTGCACAAACCAGAAACAAGAAAACCCAGATACCCAACAACTTTACAAAAATTGAAAATTGAAACCCCGAGTTAGAAATCAGAAACTAAAAATTTCTAAATATTTACACTAAAAAAAAACAGATCTATACAATGTATTTAAAGATCTATGCACAAGAGTTGCAGATCTGTCAGATCTGAGGAGTCTGACTTAGCTCCCAGATTTGAAGATCTAAGGCTCTTACTAGCCAGATCTAAATTTAAACTCAATAAAAGTTAAGATAAATTTTTAATTCAGGCACAAGCCTTAGAAAAGTCCTCCAAAAATAGAATTTAAGATAAGCCCGAGGAATTAGATTCGGAGGGCTCCTTAGATCTTATTTCCTTAGGAGTCAGCTGGTCCAGTTGAGGACTTCCCCAAACGCCCAATTCTAAATCCGAAAGATTTATGCACACTTAAAATTAAACTGTTAAATCAATAGAGAAATAAGATAAAATTAAAACTTTCAAGAGTTAGAGATACCTGCTAACTCAATTCAATCAATATTCTTACCCTAAATCCAGTAACCTAAGCAAGATACTCTAAATCTAGTAACCTGTGCAATAAATTACTCTACAAAAGCCATTAATCAGCAATTCATTGAAATGATTACCAACAAAATATAAAGAACAAGTTTACCATAAAATGCTGAAGAGGAACACGACCATCAAATAAAACCCCAAAGACTTTGTTTGTATCATTCTAGAAAAGTAGTACATGAGAGCTTCAAGAGCAAGTACATGATCAAGAGATCGAATAAAAAGTCAGACTAACATTGACCTCTAATTTATAAGTAAAATCTCCAACGGCCAGTTCACTTGATCCCTGTCAAAATAATCTCGATCGTCGAAAATGATTTGATTATCTTTTAATCTTGTCCGTCGAAATTATAATTTTTTGAGGAATTTCGAAATTTTCAATTAATTCCCTTTTAATCAACTCTGACTAAACTACCAAGGCCCAAGGGTCCAAAATTTCCAATATTCCCTTGGCGTGGGACCTTTAAAAATTTATTTTTTAGGAACCCACGAATTTTACCTTTGAAAAATTTAATTTTACCTAGGACCTAAAATTAATTAAATTTTTGGCTTACGATTTTTAATTTAACTTCGCCAAAAAATTTAATTAATTGACTCATGAGGGGATTATTTATTTTTCCAACCCTCTTTTCATAAGATTAATACATTAAACCATGAGGGGAACACCCATTCGTAACAAACCCTCAATAATCTACCCAATTCTGTGACTCAAAATATGATCTAGTAGACCTAGCAATTTGTAATAAAATGATCTAGCCAATTAGCTAGGATCATTCCCAGATTACTTTACAAAGACTTGATAAAAAACACTAAGACTCACTTAGTATCTTGATGACAAAATCCACCCTAGCTTTGGGATGAGGCTGGAGGGGAAAAACTCTGCCGATCATTTGTGTCGAGAAACACAAATGAATAATTGAGACGAAAAACCTCCTAGGATAGAAATCGTCACCAAAATACCAGGCTTACCTAGGTTGTTAGTAGTTATATACATGATGGTCTTATTGAGATCATTTACAATATAGGTATGCAAAATGGGTTTACATCATTTACAAAACTGTCGACTGATGATGAAATTTGAATGGCATGAACACCTCGAACACGATAGATCCCTTTTGCGAAAAAAAGGGTGTATTGCTATGGGGTCGTTGACAAAGAGTGGTCAACAGGACTAAAGCAGTCACCGAGGTCATGGTACGAGAGGATAGATGCCTACTTGCAACAGATGGGTTTCCGGAAGAGTGATGCAGATCCAAACCTATACTTTATCTTGGTAGGTGACAATCCACTCATTTTGGTACTGTATGTGGATGACTTGTTCATTACAGGGGAGGACAAACTCTTCCAACACTACAAGAGAGATCTTACTTCAGAGTTTGATATGACTAATATGGGGTTGATGCATTACTTTCTGGGGTTGGAGGTTTGGCAGGAGGATGGGCACATATTTATGGGCTAGGGTAGGTATGCAGGTGATATCTTGAGGAGATTTCATATGGATGGTTGCAGGCCTATGTCTACTCATATGATCACCAATTGGAAGAAGCTTCATGATGTTGATTTTGAGTTGGTGGATCCCACTTTGTATCGTCAGTTGATCGATTCATTGATGTATCTGGTCAACACTATATAGGATATTTGTTTTGTAGTCAACATATTGAGTAGTTTATGATGGAGCCCAGGAGAGTACACTGGGTGGCTGCACAAATGTGTTGAGGTACTTACAGGGCACATTGGATTATGGGTTGGACCATGTCATATGTGATGGAGTCAGATTGATTGGTTGAACAGACTCAGATTGGGCTAGCAGTGTCATTGACTAGAAGAGTACTTCCGGATGTTGTTTCTCATTGGGCTCGACAGTTGTGTCATGGTTCAACTGGAAACAAAAGTCAGTGGCATTGAGCAGCGCAGAGGCAGAGTACACAATAGTTAGTCAGGCAGGGTGCAAGGCATTATGGCTTCGCAAGATGCTTGACAATGAGAGTTGTATTAAACTCTCTGAGAATCCAGTATTTCACGATTGGTTAAAGCATATAGAGATCAAATACCACTTCATCAAAAAGTTGGTTCAACAAGGGGCAATGAAGCTTGAGTATATATCCACTGATGAGTAGGTAGCAGACATTCTCACCAAGTCTTTGCCAAGAGACAAGCATGTTTTCTTCAAAGAGAGGATGCGAGTGGTGAGCAACACCTTCATCGGTAAGAGGGAGTGTTGAAAATAGTACCAATGAGAGGTGTTACCAGGGTTTTATCCCTTTTAGCCTAGTGAGCACATTAATAGACTTTTGTCTCATTGACATTTATGTTTTAAAGTAATGTCAAGGGTGAAAAGGTACTTAGAAGTGTTGTAACATGTACTTTTTCTAATATTAAATTCACTTGTACTTTATAAAGTGACTTTATGTGTAAAGTACATAGTGTACCTTTCTAATATTAAAGTGAGTTGAAAAATCACTTTATGAGAAAAATAGAAAAATGCACACAACTTGTAAAAGATACTAGGAGACTTTAAAGTGATGGGGCCAATGTATGAGGGGGGTCATTTGGGAGAAATGATCTCAACCACACACCTTGAGATTTGAGGATGAAATCTCAACCATTGGATCCTAGGTTTAAGGATTCAATCTTTTCCAAGGAGACAAAAGAGGAAAAGGGAGGCTCATCCTTCACTTCACACTTGAGAGAGCATGAGGAGATGAGAGGAGAGAAAACTTTCAAGGAGAAATTGCAGCTGATAAAGGAGGGCTTGAATTCCAAGGAGGGGAGCTGAGCTAGGGCACGATTTTCAAGGAAACAGGCAGCACAAAAATCGAGAAACAACAACTCAAATTTCAAGGAAGGAGCAGCACGAATTTCGAGGCTGCTAGCAGCACATAAATCAAGGGTAGCATCACAAATTTTGAGGCACTTGGGGACGATTTTTGAGGACCATTCCAGCACTGTCCTGTTTTGAAATTCGAGGCACAAAATCTGAGACTGCTGCTACAGGCAGCACAAATTTCGAGGAGGTCTGCAGCTGTCCTCTGGCATGAAAATCGAGGCACACCAGTCACCCGTTTGCACAAAAATCGAGGTAGGTTTGCCATAGATTTCGAGGCTGAAATTGGGCACAAAATTCGAGGAGCTGAGCTGTGAGAAAATGCAGAAATTCTGGGTGTCAGTTTTTGTGGAAATCTGAAAATTACATTGGGCACAAATTTCCAGAATTTGCATTTGATGCTACAGTGCAAAAAGGGAGATAAGTACACTGTGTTTTATGGACTTATTTATAATTTCTCAAGCAAGAAAATCCTCCTTTGGAGACCGGTTTTCTCCAAGAGGCTATGGGGTTTTTTTGGGGTCAACTTGACCAAAAATAAGTGTCTCATATGCTTGAATGTTTGCCAAAATTATGTGTTAATTTTCAGCTGATAGGAAAGTGAAAAATAGTGAAGTACTCTTTTAATGTTTGCAATTAATGCATACTGAAATTTATATCAGCATGTGGGTTGGGCCTAAACAAACTCATGCAAACTTGTAAATTGGGTTAAGGGTGCAGATCATAAGTTGTCTACATCTCAATCTTGTGCTATTGTAGTGTCTTTTCCATCTCCTTAGCTTTGCTTTTATAACTTTACATTCAGCTAAATCCCTAACCCTCATTTTCATAGTGATTGACAATCAAGATTAGATCTCATCTTACTTGAGATCAACGGTTGAGATTAAGACATATTCTCTAAAGTAATTTACTTTACTTTTCCTAAGTTTCTTTAGTTCAATAAGCCAACATAATAATATGTGCTTTTTTGTAAGTTAGACTTGGGCTAAGTTACATTAGTGATCTTGCTCACATTAGGGCAAGTACCTAAGGAGACTATGGACGATGTCTGCATGCCTAAACACAAGGCCTGTGCAGAGGTACTTGCCCAAGCTACAGATATCAATACTCCCTCTTTGTGAGGAAGGTACTTTTGCCACTTTGAATTGTCTTTGATCCTGGATTGACATCTGTTGCCATGCTTGCTCCATCTGAACTGGGAGACTTCCCTGTCGTCATCTTTGAAGACCCGCTCCTTGTGAACTTGTTCCTCGAATCCTCTTGCTCTTGAACATGTTGTAAGGTCATCTTGTACCAAGAGACATTCTTGACAGATTGGGAGTAATTTGTTGATTACTCCCCTCCTGAACCTGAAGGCTGTCTCCCTATGGGCTGTTCAACCTTTGAAGTTGCTTGGTCCTTGTTCTTTGTTATGTTTTTGCTTCTTTTCGTTGCTCAAATAGGCTTGGCCCTTTAGCCTATACATGTTGCTCTCTCTAACTCTAAAGATGTGACCATCGTCTGAGCTAGATCCCCTGGGTCTGATCAGTGCTTGTCCAACCTAGAATGCCACACCAAACCCTTTCTTCTTGATCATCAAGACTGAAAGCAAACTCCACCTCAGTTTTGACACCCATAGGACATTTGTTCTCTTGTGCTAAGTCCTTCTAGCACTACTTTGGGCCCGTCTTGATCCTTTGAGACACCCATGAAACTTGATGCCAATCCCTTAATTGGTACGTTCTTCCTCGCTCCATTAAGGCTCGACCTTTGCAAAATTTGTTGGCAAATCTTGGTGGTACTATCCTTCGAACCTATTGTTGGCTGCTACTAATTCTGGCAGTGATTACTGACTCATGCTTGTTGTGATAGATCCCCTACCTAGTGACTTCTTGCTGGCCACTACATCATGTAGTTAGTCGACCATGCCCATCGCAAGATTCTACCTATAGCACAATCCTTCACACCGCTTTGTGGCACTACTTGCACCAGACCTTGCTGCTGTAATGTCCCCAATTGATTAATTGGCTGAGGAAGGATGTAGTAGTCTATAGTCTTGATAAAGGGGGAAGACCTATTTTTCCAATGTTTGGGGCAACATTGGGTGAATTTTGGGATGGCTGGGGCAAAAAATCCCAAATTGGGGGTTGCATTGCCACTCCTCACATTTGAGAAACCCCATGGGGAAATCTATAAATAACTGAAAGTTGGATTCATTTGATCATCATCATCAATTTTGGATTGGAATATCTCTGCTTTTCTTCAGCTTGAGGCTCTGAGGGTTTTAAGACCCCTTTCTCTTCTTTTGCTAGTTTTTGTGGAAGTGATCCCACCCTATCTAGTCACCCTTCTTCTTGTTCTGGCACAACCTAACTCTTGGAGCAGTTCTGGTTTGATTTTGCATAGTAAGTGTCCTCTGTTCCACTGAAGAGTGCGGTTTTTTGAGGAAGCCCTAATCCTTGGTCAAGCCAGACCAATTTGTTGCTTATTGAAGTAACTTTGAATTTTGTTAAAAAAATAAGGGCATCTATGTAGAAGAAGTTGTTCAACAACTGGGCACGAACAACTCGATCTGGCGCAGTAGACAAGGGTTTAAAGTGATTCGAATTAGCAAAATTCTGATCCCGTCAGAGGAAATTCTAGGTCGCAGAACAAAACCGCAGGGTTTGAAGAGGAAAATGGGGAATCATGGTATCTAGTTTTGTTTGGTTTAGCGGAAATTTAGTAGTATCTCTAGTCGGAAGTGATACTAATTGCGGGACAATTTGGAGTTTTGGGTAGCGGAAATACAATTTGGGAATCCACACTATTACAGGAGTAATGATATGGAGTTTGGCCCTCCTAAGGGGTACATATGACCCAAAGGATAATCATTTTGAGGCATCAAACATAAATTCGAGCCTTTCTGAGGCAATAGGCTATTATTTGGCCCTCCTAGGGTTGCAGTTCATTATCGGAAGACAACCGAGTTTCCACAGGAGCATCTAATCACTGTGATTTGATGACAAACATGACCAAGAATATAATTCTGGGTTGCGGGCACCCTCAAGAAGGTAGCCAAGTTGACTACAATTGTTCTTCAAGGTCTGCGGATTAACATTGGTCACTGTTGGAAGATATTAGGGTTAAGTAGCAGTTAGTAGAACTCAATTAAATTTGGCTTAACATCCGAGCTGTTTTGTCAAATCATTGACAGTTGTGAACAATACTGCACTTGGTACAATATTGGTTGTGTGCATTCCTTATTTTATTCTGGGCAGTCAACACCTTCTATTATGGATTTAAGGTGAAACATATTCATTTTTGATTGCTACTACTGTTAAATGAATTTATTATTACATGAAGGAATAATTACCGTTGAATAATGAATAAGTTATGTTGGAAATCCTAACTTGAATAGGATCCCTAGGACAAAATTTTACTCCAGGATAATACTTTGCATTGTGCAACCCTTTCTCTACTTGCAACTATACAAGCTCCAATTTCTTGCCAGCTGAGGTATCGTCATTGACACTCGCTGTGCATATTCCTCATGCAGTGTCTGCCTTCACGCGACCACCACTAACAATCCTGTCACCTGTGACACCACTGTCGCGGCCTTGTGTGGTTGTTTTTCTTCCTTGCATGACATCCCATGACAACTTGACCAGACTAACCTTTGCTCATGCCATCAATTGCACATTAGTTCTTGTGTCAGCTTGGAGCTCATGCACCCTGCACATCCTTGCAATCTTGTTGTTTCCCTACTCGCGACGACTCTTTCCTTGCAGTTTAGCTCTTGTATACACTTGCAACTTGCTTATTATGTTTGTTAGCAACTTTCTCTTTTATTGGCTGATTCCCTAATCGAACGCCCAACTCGACCCCTTAGCGGCTATATAGTCAGATTTTCCCCGCGACCTTTTCACCACCGATGTTGGACCCTTGCGTTGGCTATTGGTCTTTGCCCATCTAGCTTCTTCACTTAGTCATAGTTGGTTGCAGACTGTTAGCTTGGGTGTTTTCTGTTGTCGTTGCCCCACAGAGTTTGTTGTGCGTGTTTGTGGCCATTCGTTAGCGCATGGTCTCTTCACGATTGTGCATACTTGCAATTGCACAACAGTCGTTTTTGGCAGTTGCTCACTACGCCCGCTGTCGCGGCACCTTTGCACACTTGACTGGCTGGTACATTGCTCATGTGGTCGACCTAACTCTCCCGTCTTTCGCGGCTGCACTACTTCCACCCCACAGTACATGTCCTTGTAATCAGATCCACTTCTCCCGTTGTCATTATATCTCATAGATTGGTCTTGCCTCTTTTTGTTCGTCCGTCAGTGTTGTCCTTTGCAATGGTCATCCTTGGCAGTTGTCTTCTTTTTCTGCCGACTTTTGACCCTGCTATCTCTGTGGTTGGTGTTGTTGGTTGAGGTTTGTCTGTCGCCCCTTGTGCTCCCTTTCTTTGTTGCACAACTTCACTCAATGGCCAATCAACCCTAACCTTGCCACACAATCCTTGCCATCACTGCTGCTTGTCTTCCGCCGTATTGGTCACCCTCGACCTGAGCTTGTAGCTATTCTCGTGTGGGCATCTTTTGCTGCGGCTGGCTGGCAGCTATTGACCACCAATTGTTAGACCCTTTCCTCCTCCCCCCCCCTTTTTAGTATCTCAAAAAAATTGGCCCCACCCGTGCTTGTATGACCACAATTTTTTTTTCAAAATCTGTGCTGGGCCCTGACTGATTTCACCGACCCTGATTTTTTTTTGCCTTTGTTACGATCATGGCCAGACTTGGCTTGACCATTTTTTTTCTTTTAAACGAAATGGATAACATTTATATTAAAAACAACTAGATACATGGCCAAAACCATTTACTTGTTTAAGAGATATCTAAGGCTTGCAAATTTGAGATTAAGCATGGAGGCTCAATCGAAACCCTCAAGCAAGTTCCCCATAACATAAAAATTTCAGTCCCTTTCCAAGTAAAATTTTTGCCAAAAAACCCCCAAAATCCAGACACATTTACATTCTATTTTTCACTAATTTTATTTTGATCTACTCTGACTTCTTGTTTTTCTAGGTGAAAAACTTTTTTCTTTCTTCCCAACTTGACTCCAACCCGCATTTTCAACAAATTTTGGCAGATCATTCTTCGAAAAGTGCAGGAATATTCTTGACATCTTCCTCATCTGCTTGATCTGCCCAAGAAGTTTCCTTTTCAACATTATTCCTTGTGGTTTCCGGAGGAGATCCTTTTTCCACAAGGGATTGCTGCTTTTCCACTAACGCCGCATTCGTAGAATCCTTACTGGCAACCAGATGATCCACATTGGCCTGCGATTTTCCTGCTTAGATTCTGTTGTCATAGATGTGATTTCTTTGGCCGTATCTGCTTCCTTCTTGTCTTCTAGTTGTTTCTTGTTCTGAAGCTTTTCCTCTTTTTATATTGTATAGTGATCACCTTGTGCTCCTTCCCCCCATTTGGGCAGGGATTTTTCGATCTTTGCTACTCTGAGAATGTTTGGGGCAATTTTTAATTACATGCCTTATTTCATAACATGCTCTACACTTGAATGAAATATTCTCATAATAGAGCTTTTGGACCCAAACATAGTTTGGAGTTGTCAAATTAATCTTTGTGGGAAAACCCTTGTTGAAGTCCATTTCCACACAAATGCGGGCATAAGTATTTTTATTTTTTACTTTTATTTATTTATTTTTATTTTATCAGTTTCGAAACAATGACAATAAAATTTTCCCAACATATTCCCAATGGAGGAAAGCGATGTAAGATTCCATAAATGCAAGGGAAGGTTTGGAAGCCTTACCCAAACTGGCGCTGTGGAGGTTGAGGCTGTTACCAGATCAAATGTGGGACTAAAGGGCCGCATAAAGAGACCAAGGTCCAGCACTACCCCAAAACCACAACCCAACTTCACAAATGGCCTTCTTGTCCTCTATATTAACAAAAACCACAACGAAAAAACCCCAAGCCATAGGGTAATTGGTCAATTCATTTGTCAAAAGGGATTCCAAGTCTCAGAGATCCATTTGTGTAGATTGGCTAGCTGCGGCCAGTACCCATTAAACTTGCAAGCGCTCTTCTCTGAAAAATATTTTTCTCAACGGAAAGCTTCCTGATCCACAGGAACATCAAGGGAAGACATTTTTTGAACCACTGGAAGACTAGAACCAAATTTCAGCATAGAGTTGTATGAAGCCGAAGAAGAGCTAGCTTGACCAGCAGCCATACCTGCAAAATAAACTATCTTTTTTGCCGAATCACAGGTGTTCACCATTGAACAATTTGCAGAAAATCCACACAAACAAAGCAAAGATTGGACAACTAGGGCGAAACCCTATCCGCTGCAAGTGTTTCCAGAGCTCCTTCCATTCTCAACACCTAGCTTGACGATCTTGCACAACCTTGGCTCCCTGTAATTTTGAGATTGGTTTTCAGAGATCTAGCTCTGATACCACCATGTTAATTTTCCTGCAAACCTAGCACTTGACACTTAATTCCTAGCAGAGCTAACAGATCTACTGATTAATTACACAACTTGGCTCATTAACATGATGAAATTCAGCAGAAGCTAAATAACAACCAATCTCATAAAACGTCACACAAATTTTGCCCAATCAAAGCTTTTCATTAATAATCCAAACATACTTGGGCTCCCATCCTAGGATGATTGCCCAACTGAGAAAATACAAAATATAAAAAAAACCTGGATATGGTCCAATAGATTTTCCCCAGATCGGTGCCCGATCTTCCCTGCAGATTTGAAGATCCATCCTCTTTGCAGTCCCTCAGACCCAACACATTGCTCACTGAGATACCTCTCTCAATTTTGTGCTGTTGTAGCGTGTCTTTCCCATCTCCTTAGCCTTGCTTTTATAACTTTACATTGAACTAAATCCCTAACCCTAATCTCTAAAGTGACTGATGGCCGAGATTAGATATTGCCTCACTTAAGATCAACAAGTGAGATTAAAACACATTCACTAAAGTAATTTACTTTACTTTTCCTAAGTTTCTCTAGTTCAATAAGGCAACACAATAATGTGCTTTTTCGTAAGTTAGACTTAGGCTAAGTTATGTTAGCACTCTTGCTCATACTAGCGCAAATACCTATGGAGACTATGGTTGACTTATGCTCGCCTAGGCATAATGTCTGTGCAGAAGTACCTGCCCGAGCAACAAACATTGACATTTGTCATGCTCATATATTTAAAACCAGCAGTGGAAAACTATCATGCCAGGATATTACAGTCCAGCAACTTGTTATGTTATTTCACTACTAGCTGTACAGCCTATGCTATGAATGCCTACAGCAGTTCGAAACTTTTTCAATGTTTAAGATAAAATGGGTTCTGTTTCCTAGCAACAGATCTTAAGTTTACAAACCAATAATTGTGGAACCAATAAAAGTTAAGTGCTTTCTTCCAACTATAAGAAGGGCATTAATTTTACTCATATTTCACATTCAGAAGCCTTTGTTTTAGTTCAGAGGATAACCATTTCGTTTCCTTCACAATCAGGGCACCCTACATTTGGTTGGACACTGAATTTGGTTGGATGCTCTATAAATAACTATTCATTTGTGAATGGTTTAAATATAAGTATCTTTGCATTTTGATTAAAGAGTGAATGGGCTTCTTTGGACGGGCTGGTTTATTTAGCGACTGTTTGTCTTTGAAAATATATACTGCTACTATGCATTCAGTGGTTTATTGTGATGTCCGCTGTATGGAGAATATTGAAAAGTTGGCAATTCCTTATGCAGGATCATGTTTGACACAAGTAACAGATCTTAATTTTGTTAATGGTTTTAAGTTTTCACATGTTATACTACTATTATTGCCAGTGCAGATGTCGACAAAATAAAAAAGCTTGTGCTGCACAGTCCTGTAATTCTGACACTAACTGAAGTGGAAGGAAAGGAGTGTGATGGAGTTGTGCCCAACAGTGTGCAGCAATTTTGGGTATAGGTTCCATTTAATCTCCATCAGACATTTTTTTTACTGTTAATGTAGTGATATATTATTATATCTATTTCTAAGTGTCTTAAAGTATCTCTATTGGCTTGTGTTCAGGTTTTTGTTAAATGCATTTTGCATGCAATATGGTCGAAGGATTTCAGAATCTTACTTATATTTACAATGTTGCAGATTTCATGTGATGTGCATGACAAACTACTTTACATTCTTGCCCTTCTCAAACTGGAATTGGTTCAAAAGAAAGCTTTAATCTTTGTTAATTCTATTGATACGGGTTTCAGGTTGAAACTCTTCCTTGAACAGGTGTGTCTATCATTGCCAAGTTAATTATTTAGTTTTTATTCTCTGGGATTACATTTTGTGTATGGCATGGTAGTTTCTGTAGATAATTCTGGTGTCATTGTAGGTTGCTTTTTTATTTGCTTCAACTACTTGAATTGCATTAATCTGGCAGCTGTTTTTCATGCTTTAGTACTGGGAAATTGGAATCAGCTTTTCTGTTAGTAATAATTATGTTTGCATTGTTTCAATCCATCTATTTGTCGTATTTTTCTTGAACTTTCTTTATATGTAACAAATGATTTCTGGATGATTCTACATCCACATCAGAAGTAAGAAAATATCAATTTTTCCTATTCGCAACGTGTTAGTGTGCTGAACTCCTGCTGACATCCTTTCTTGACGAGATATTAGGATTATTTTCTTCATATCTCAATAAAACATTAATCACTAGAGAGAAATACCTTGAATGGGCATTCACTGGTGTAAATTTATTTATCTGCTTCAGAGGTATCTTCACAGAGGACTAAGATATCTGCTTAGCTAATACGCAGGACATTGATCAGTCTGTACTGGAGGTGGTTTGCTGCTACTCTTGATTTTTAACAGATTTCTATGAATGTTAGTGTAGTGTTCTTCCAATTTGGTAGACACTCAAGTCCAGGAAAGGGTTCTGCAATTGCTGTTTCAATCAAAGTGGAAAAAGTCAAGCTGAGGAATAAATCAGCAAGGATACGAAAATTGAAAAAGTCATTTAAGTCGGGAGAAAATTGAAAAAATCGGCAAAATTAAAGAAGTACAAAAATATTCGTTTTTTTTTTTTAATCATCTAAGAAGTCTAGTGCTACATCACATATCAACAGTGAATCAAGTCCTGAATTCTGAGTCCTGACTCAGCCTCGAGAGTCAAAATATCGTTGAGGATTCCTCACTCCACCAGGTATGGCTACATCATATATCAATAGTGAATCAAGTCCTGAATCCTGATTCCTGAGGCCTGAATAATGAGTGAGTAGGATGCTCGCACAATGATGCAATACACAAATGCAATGTAACTACCTAATTAACAATGAAGTGTCAGGTCCCATTGAACAAAGTGGTGATTACTTCCCACCAGGGAAGGTAAGAGTTCATCATCAAGTTTTGCAATATAGAAATACCTAATCGGATCTAGTTGCTACAATGAGGTGGATTGCCACTGTCACTTCGGCAGTCCTCCCGCTCTTTAGTGGAATTACACAACATAGGAGGTTTCCTAGTTTTCACCTAAAAGATGTTCTAAGCTAGATGGTTCAAGGTGATGTGAATGGAAGGCTAAGTAAAGGTGCTTCTTCAAAGGACAATGACACAATTCTTTAAGTGTAGGAGCAACGCACCATATACAAAGCCATAAAAGAGGCACTTGTGACCAAGGGTTTCAAGATATAGATCAACAAAGGGATGCAAAGGCATACAAGCACAAATAAAGGGTTGCAAATGATATAATCAACAAAAGGAGAAGGAAAACCATCAAATTAAGCCCCAAGTTGAAGCCCTAGCTAAGGTTAGGTTTTTTGTAGGGCAGAAATTACTCAGGAGGATGACATCAACCCTATTAGGGAAAATTGAACCATGAAAAATGCTAGATTTTGAGTGCCAAGGATCAACAAAGATGAATTCAAGCTACCTAAGCCTCAGTGCCCATCTAATAAGTGCCCTAATTGATTTCATCCCTATGACCTAGCCCCATTGGCTTTCCTTAAAGGACTTAGAAAAATAGAGGAGAAGAAAGCATAATGACTTTTGTAATTTTTGACCACCACAAGGGTTCCCAGTGCCTATTCCTACTTGGGTGATGGATTTTGTAGGGCTAAATTTAATCGAAATTGAATTTATGCTTGGAGTAAGGGAGAAACACTTTGTTTTCACTTGATAAACCCTAACTATCCTTGTTGTGAGGGGAGAAATTAAATAGGGGAAGCTCTCTAGGAGGTCCCCTATGGTTTTCAAGGAAGACAAATTTAACATACAATAATCAAACAAGATGTTCCATAAAAAATATGCATGTGCACACAGAAAAACCAAGAGCAAGGCCTTGTGTTTTCATGCCGAGAATTCCTATTAGCATAAATTTATCACATGAAAACATTAAAAATCTGTAATTACACATACAATTCTTCCAAGAAATAGCCTTCTTTCAATCTCAAAAAGACATCTTCAAGACACAATTTTTTCTCCAATAGAAATAGCTCCAAAATGATCACATCTCCACAACTAGTGAGTTACATCTAGGCCAAGTCAATCTCTCTAAAGGACACCCAAAATCCCCTGGTGATGATGAGAAAATACAATAAAGTGATCCTCTATTTATATGAGGTCAATCACTTCCATTAATTTGCCTAAAAACCCTATGACAAGTTTAATTTTGAGTGAACACTAAGAAAATGGATTACAAGCCAACACAATAGCTAAATACAATAAATAGGCCACTAACAGCCCACACATGTGGGTCGAAACTCCTCTCATGCATGATGTCATGCCCTTTTAGGGCTAATAAAGCTCCAAAAAATCAAGATAAGGGCTAGATGCATCTCCAACCATCACATTTAACCATGGATTAAGGGTAAGCCCTCAAATCAAGCCTCAAAACATCTGTAGGTGTCCTGCGTCATCTCCATGGGGGCTATCTGTTGATTTGTGGTAGCATCAGATGTGCTCTAAGTCTCAAACTTTGTGGAGAGGCTTAGACACATGTATTCCATATAACCCAAAAATTGTTTTGGGAAATTCCACCTGGAGACGGTTTTATTTGATAAATTAATTATTTTTAATGAGACCCTAAGTCGAAACTTAGGAAATTAAATAATTAATGGGTATTAATCTAAAGTGTGGGTGAAACTTCTAGAAAGAGCAGATCAAGTCAAAATGTAATCTTAGCCATTGATTGGAGATCTAATCTCGACCGTTGAAGTCTCAACAAGAAGATTATAAAGAAGACTTGAGGGTCATTTGGAAGGATACTCCAGAGCAGATACTTAGGTTCCCAAGCAAATCTATTTTCTCAGTGGCTGAAGTGGCAAGAGAAATCGATTCAGAGGGAGAGTTGCATGTGGAGAGGACAGAGAGGGTATCAACATTAGCCAAGAGGGCAAGGGTAGGTGACGCAGTGCAGAAAAGTGACAATGTAGAAGCAACAGAGGGACAACGTAGAGCATTGATGCAGTCCTCACGCAGAGTTGACGTAGGAGGGCTAGCAGGGCCTCTTAGAAATCAAATTTTCATCAGAAATTTGTGAGAAATTTTTTCCAGTGTTATCGCAGAGATTTCCCTTCATTACTGTTGATTGCTATTTGTACAAGAAACTTTTGTGGAAGAATAATAAAGAAACCCTCATCTGCTGCACCGGTTTTCCCGCATTGGGTTTTTTCGAGGACAATTGTCCAAAAATAATTGTCGCTCATGTGCTAGTATTTCTTTATATTTTGCTCAATATTTTATTTGTGAAGGTTGTAGTAGAATTTATTTTGATATTTACTGAAGTAATTTCTGTAAATAACTTATTGCTGAATAATAAGTAGAAGAAATAATATCAGATATTGTAGTAGGATTTCGTTTTAGAAATTTTCACATGGTATCAGAGGTTGATTGGGCAAGGGCACAAAAGAATCCATGTTGAAGGGAAGTCGTGGTGCTGCATTGACAAAAAATTGAACCCTAGAGGGATTACGCAGTTTTATGCAGAGGCTGCCAGAGAAAAGAAATAACACGATGGAAGATCATGACATCTCAAAGTTATCCTCCAGATTGGAAGAAGAATTTGCTTGTTTATCGACTTATGCATCAATTGACGATTGGTACATTGATAACGGGGCTTCAACTCATATGACTGGAGTATGAGAATATTTCTCGAGCTATCAAGAACAAATGAACTTCCAGATTACTATGGGAAACAAAACAAAGTGTACCCCAGTAGGAAGAGGGACCATAGCATTTCAGACAGAAGCAGGAGATAACCTTCGAGTCACAAATGTGCTACATGTGCTAGGATTGGGAATGAATTTACTTTCATTGTCCTAGTTACAGGACAAGGGATATGATGTGTACTTGATTGGAAGGAAAGTATGTGTCAAGCATCCAAGCTGGAAGAAAAAAGGCTCAGGTTGGAACTCGACAGACTATATAGGTTGCAGGTCAAGGCTCCAATGGCATTGGTAGGCAACGATCTCAATGGTGAAAAGGACCTGAATGAGCTATGGCACAGACGAATGGGCCATCCACACCATGGAGATCTAAGGATACTCAGAGAAACTGTTACGGGAGTTCTAGTCTTAAGTACCAAGCACGATGACGTATGCAGAGGATGCATACTAGGGAAGTGCGCTAAAGCAGCGTATTCCAGAAGCAATAATAGGGCTCCAAGTGTATTGGGGCCAATGCACTCAGATATCTGTGATCCAATGTCTACGGGAGCTCTTAATGGTGTCGAATATTTCGTCACCTTTATTGATCACCACTCGAGGAAAACTTGGATCTACTTCTTAAAGACCAAGAATGAGGTCTTTGATCAGTTCATAGAATTCAAAGCTCTTGTTGAAAACCTGATAGGGAAGAAGATAAAAGTATTGCGCTCAGATAATGGTGGAGAATACACTGACAAGGACTTCATAGAATTCAACGCAAGAGAGGGTATTAAAAGAGAATGGACGACTCCATATAACCAGGAGCATAATGGAGTTGCAGAGCAGAAGAATAGGACTATTGTTAATGCAACAAAAGCAATATTATATGACCACAATCTACCTAGATTCTTATGGGTAGAAGCATGCAACACAACATTATATATCCATAATAGGACTCCTCATAGAGCATTTGGCAAGAGAACACCCAAGAGTGTCTTCACAGGGAGGAAGTTGGACGTGAGTCATTTCAGGATATTCAGAAGTGTGGCGTATTGTCACATTCCAGATGAGAAGCAGAGCAAACTAGATCAGACTGCAGAAAAGGGGTATCTCGTAGGATACAACGAGACTTCGAAGGTATACAAAGTCTACATTCTGGGTAGTAGGAAGATTGTAGTTAGACGGGATGTAAAGTTCATGGAAGACAAAGTTCTCAGGAAATCCCGAGAGATGCCTATTGGACGGAAGTTTGAGGATGTTCCTCTTGTCTAACAACAATAGTGGGAAGAACCGGTAGGTGGATAGACATCTGGATAAAGCACTGTAACTAGCACCAATATTTCCTCAGGTGAGGAAAATCTAGATAGTTCACAGTGGATGAGACAATAGGAAGAGGAATTGATTGAGCCACCCACCACCAGTGGCAGAACTAGCAGAGAAGTACGCCAAACGCTGACGGACGTAGAGGAGTTTGTTGGAGCTCCTAGAATCGAGAAAAGGCAGCGTAGACAACCTGACAGATACCAAGCCTTGGTAGCACAAGTTGAAGAACCCTCTAGCTTTCAGGAGGTCGTACAACATCAGGTTTGGGTGGATGCCATGGTAGAAGAATATAGCTCTATCATGACTAATGATGTTTGGGAAGTTGTGCCTAGACCAAAGAATAGATTAGTTGTAGGTTCGAGATGGATCTACAAGATCAAGTATGCTGCAGATGGCAGCATAGAGAAGTACAAGGCTAGGTTCGTGGCCAAGGGATATGCACAGAAGGAGGGAATTGATTATGAGGAAACCTTCGCCCCTGTTGCCAGATACACCTCCATCAGATTTGTTTTGTCCTTAGCAACGCATATGGGGTGGGAAATTCACCAAATGGATGTCAAGACATCGTTCTTGAATGGGGTGATAAAAGAGGAGGTGTACATAGAACAACTTGAAGGCTTTGAAACCCATGAGAAGAAATCTCATGTAGACTAAAGAAAGCCCTATATGGTCTCAAGTAGACACCCAGAGCATGGTATGGTCGGATTGAAGGGTACTTGCAGTAGTTGGGATTTTTCAAGAGTGATGCAGATTCCAATATCTACTATTTTATGGTAGAGAATGAGCCACTAGTTCTGGTACTGTATGTAGATGATTTGTTCCTTACAGGATCATCTAGGCTCTTAAAGGACTACAAGAAGAACTTGGAAGTCGAATTCGACAAGAAGGATTTGGGGTTGATGCATTATTTTCTATGGTTGGAGGTATGGCAGAAGAATGGAGAAATCTTCCTAGAACAAGGAAGATGTGCCTCAGAAATTCTGAAGAGGTTTAGGATGCTGGATTGCCGACCCATGGCAATGCCCATGATAACTAACTGGAAGAAGATAGATGCATCAGGAGATAAGGAAGTGGACCCCACCTTGTATAGGCAACTCATTGGGTCACTTATGTATCTGGTCAACACCGGGCCAGACATCTGCTTTGCTGTCAACATCATCAGTCAGTTCATGGTAGAATTGAAGAGGGTACACTGGGCAACAACTAGGCACATTCTCAGATATGTGTGAGGAACAGTCAGATATGGATTGAAGTACACCCATGGAGATGATGTCAGATTTAGTGGTTTCACAGACGCAGATTGGGCGGGAAGTTCAGTAGATCAGAAGAGTACCACCAGGTATTGCTTCAGCATTGGATCATTGATGACCTCCTGGTGTAGTAGGAAGCAGAAGTCCATAGCACTAAGCTCAACAGAGGTAGAATATATGGCAGCAAGCACAACTACGCGCAAAGCCATATGGCTTAGAAAACTGCTAATGAATTTGTTCAGAATAAAGATGGAAGTGACGAGTATCTTCTGTGATAATCAAAGTTGTATTAAACTCTATGAGAATCAAGTATTTCATGATCGGTCAAAGCACATTGACATCAGGTGTCATTTTATTAGAGATTGTGTTTAGCATGGGGTAGTATAGTTGCAGTATGTCCCCACAGGAAATCAGGTGGCAGACATACTCACCAAAGCTCTAGGAACGGCCAAGTTTGTTCACTTTAGTGAGCAGATAGGTATGGTAGAGAATCCGTTTTAGTAGCAGAAACAGGTGATATCTCAACCACAGATGCATAATTTGAGAGGGAGTTGCAGTATGGATGCAGTGTTGATTGTGGCAGGATCAGTAGCAGTACAGTTGCAGCAACAACGCAGTGGTTGATGTGCAACATGTCAGACATTAACAACGTAGAGGGAGATGCTTCAGTGTCAGAGCAGTGTGCAGCAGGGCATATTTGCTAGATCACATTCCTTGGTAAGAGAGTGTTGATTTGTGTTAGCATTAGATGTGCTCTAAGTCTCAAACTTTGTGGAGAGGCTTAGACACAAGTATACCACATAACCCATAAATTGTTTTGGGAAATTCCACCTGGAGATAATTTTATTTGATAAATTAATTATTTTTAATGAGACCTTAAGTCTAAACTTAGGAAATTAAAATAATTGATTGGTATTGATCTAAACCAAGGGTGAAACTTCTAGAAAGAGCAGATCAAGTCAAAATGTAATCTTAGCTGTTGAATGGAGATCTAATCTCGGCCGTTGAAGTCTCAACGAGAAGACTATAAAGAAGACTTGAGGGTCATTTGGAAGGATACACCAGAGTAGATACTCAGTTGCCCAAGCAAATCGATTTTCTCAGTGGCTGAAGTGCGGAAAGAGAAATCGATTCAGAGGGAGAGTTGCAAGTGGAGAGTACAGAGAGGGTACCATCATTAGTTAGGAGGGCAAGGGCAGGTGAGGCAGTGCAGAGAAGGGACAATGCAGAAGCAACAAAGGGACAACGCATAGCAGTGACGCAGAACTGCGCAATCCTCATGCAGAGCTGACGCAGTGGTGACACAGGAGGGCCAATAGGGCTTCTCAGAGATCAGATTTTCATCAAAAAATTGTGAAAAAATTTCTCGAGTATTATCACAGATATTTCCCTTCATTATGATATGTCCCACCATTGATCTCAATATTAGATCTAATCTCAGCCATTGGATCTTAGGGTTAGGTCTCTCTTGTTATGAGAGAACAAAAAGGAAAAACAAAGGGGGAAAAGGAACCATTTGCAAACTTTCTTCATGAGGTTTGGAGAAGAGGAGAAAAGGAGGCTGATAGAGCTGTCACGGCAGAAGGACAAAGTACAGCAGGACAGTATAGTATAGCTGAACAGGCACAAATTCGAAGGCGGAGAACAGGCACAAATTCAAAGAGAGGATCAGCACATTTATTGCTGAAGTCAGAGTGCTGAAATTGAGGCAGCCTGGGCTGCATTTATTGCAGAGAACAGGCACAGAAATCGAGGAACTGATACATTTATTGCTGTCAGACTTGGCATGAAATTCGAGGTTCTGGGCTGCATTTATTGCAGTCTGACATGAAAATTTTTGAGGGACAGTGCTGCACAAATTTCGAGACATCCAGCATGAATTTCTGAATGAGCTGGGCGTGATGTTCGAGGCTGACTGAGTGTGATTTTTGAGGGAGATGTGCACAGATTTCGAGGGACTGAGTGAGTTAATTGGCAAGAATTTCTGAGCATGGAGAGCATGGAAATTGAGGTAGTCAGTCAGGAAATTCAAGGAGCAGATACATCACATTCTCCAAGGAAATTCAGTGCATGAACTTCAAGGGAGATAAGTAGAAATTATTGCTGCTATTTATGTCGTAAATTTCTCTGATAAGAAATAAAACTCTCTCTCACTGGCTTTCCCTTTGGGGTTTTTCTAGGGTCATTTGACCAAAAATTCCTTGTCAAATTTGTGGGTTGCTTATATTTTTCTCAGCAAAAACAAAAGTGAAAAAGTAGAGAAGGCTCATCTGTTTCTTGTTTGAAAAATATTCATGTTTATGGCAGCAGCATAAAACATGTGGGTTAGGCATTAAACTTTATGTGATTTCACAAAAGTTGAAACCGGGTTGGGCCTAGACATCATTTTTTCTACATATTTGGTGTTTAGAAGCTTTATGAGAAATGAAGTATAATTGTGAAGCAAAATCTCATCATAGGGATATACCACTATAGTAATATCTTGTCGTTAGGGACATCACTAAGATAACAGTCACAAGCTAGAGAGGGCTCACATGTATAAATGAAATGTTTCTTCTTCCTCAGCTTACCTATTCTACATAATGATATTCAATGAAAAATTTCAAGTAATAGAATCCTAAAATAGGAAAAGCATATCTGAATGTGTTTCCAGGAGATGTTTTAGTTGCTCTTGCATTGTTTCAAGATGTATTTTTATAGTTATTCACCTAATTTGGTCAGTTGTGGACATTAAAATAATTTCCTTTGTTTCTTTCTGTGAGGCTGGCTCAGGACAGGGCAATTCTCTGGTTGCTTCTAGCAAAAGTTTTGTTAGCAAGAGGAATTAAAATTTAAATTACACATTAGTCTATTGTGTTGAGGCTTATAATGTATGAAATTATATTTAATATCCTTAGCATTCCATTTGAAGTACTCGTCTGTATATTTCAGACAAATATTTCTATTGTAAATATGCCTTATTGTCACTGGCGTTGGTGTTTCTACAGTTTGGGATCAAATCTGCCGTCTTAAATTCAGAGTTACCACAAAACTCACGTCTCCACATGCTTGAGGTATATCTCTCAATGATTTTCCTTTCTATTTTTTTAATTTTTAATTTTTATTGTATATGTAGTTCATGGTTTCCACTTTATTGCTTTTATTGATATGGTGCATCCTGAGAACAATTGTGTTTATGGGTACAAATTTACAAATTGTTTGACTTCCCATTGTTTTTTGATGCCGAAAGCTTTTCGATCTTAAAGTGATTAAAGATTTGTTGTGAATTCCAAGATTTTGATTCCTACGTAGGCATGTTGTTGCACAGTTTGGCATGCGAACTCCCAATGAAAGAAAAAAGATTAATAATTGGAAGATATCTATAAAGTGACTAAAAGTGGAAGTAATCTGGAAAGTCTCATAAAAAACCACGAACTTAATCAAAGGAAACCTTGGTTAACTTCTAAAATATACACAAGGAAAATAGAGAAGTATCTATTTTTTTATTACTGTAAGCTGACAGGCCACTGATACAAACAGCTGAATGATGTTGATAAACAATATTGTACTTTACATTCTAGACTTGTGTTTTTTTTTAAACATTTTTATCTTCCTTTCCTGCTGAATTTTCTCAGTACTTGGCAACTTTAGAATAATTTGGCTTGGGGACTGTCCCATTGGTTCGGCATTGGATGCATCTCGGATAATGTCATTAGATTACTCTAAGGCTAGGAGGCACTGCAGTATGTATAGTTTGCATGAATTTGTTGATTGTAAGGGTTTTATAATTCTCAAATATGTAATTGTAATGGGTTGTTATATTGTACATCTATATTCCACTATTTAGCAAGTTTTGGTGTTGTGATTTGATTGGGGAATATTTATTCTTAGTAGTGCCTATGAATTAGAACTATGACAATCATGCTTCCTCACTTTTGGGATATATAATTTGGGGAAAAAATATACAATTTAAAAGTATTAAAATGCATGTTTTGGTAAATCATGATTTTGGGAGCCAAGTAGATCCTGGTGTGGTTTATTGTATTTTCTTTTGCTAGGTTAAGAGCCTTGAATTCTAGTTCCATTTCAGCAAGAAATTCACAAATAATGACAATAGGTTGAGTCACTCATATCTAGATTGATAAATATGTACAATGAGAACCTAGAAATAAATTACGCCTTACTTGGTGTCAAATAAGCATTGTTGGAGTTTCAACTTGTGACTTTGGGTTGAGATATTCACCTTCCTTGCATAGATGGTCAATTCCTTTATTGCAAAAGAAACCCGTTTTATTAATTATAGTAGGCAATGTTACCAAATACCTCTGAGTCTGAGATGCCTCTCAAGTTTTAATTTGCTCTTTGAGGAATCTGAGTCAAGTCAGTACTCTTGAGATGAACTTTCCCTGGAGTCATACTATTGGTTTTGCCTTTTGCAAATCTGTCCCAAATTTACAAGCTAATCATGGGTTAGATTGACATGACAAATTTAATTGTTTGGACTGCATGGTGTTTGATAGTATATTGTATTATCTATATACTTTGAACCAAGTTATTATTGAAAATTTTCTTTATATGTCATCGTAAACTTTCATATTAATGGAAAATATCCGTCTGTCTGAAATATAGTGTCTTGTTTTTCACTTTTCAAGTCGAATCCCAAGTGTTTCTTGAGACTGAGTGAACTTCCTGTACTTTGACCAGAAGTGTCTAATTCTTTTCTCAGGGGAATTACTCAGTTTGGGAAATAGGTCTTAGAGGGTTTACCCAATAAAAACTTTGTTGGGATGACCACTTTATTCTTTCCTTTTATCTCGATAGAATATGATTGCAAGTGATGTAGAGAGCCCCATGTGATATCGACTACCAGATTGGTAAGGCCTGACACTTCTTCTAGGCCCACAACTAGAAGATTGGTTCTCACTGGGGCCCCAAGGAGGCTTCACACACGGTACAGTTCAACTACTTGTCTCTGTGTTGTCTCGAGTACTTAGAGCTCCATCCCCAAATTCTTTCTAACGACCTTAAGTGTTAAGAAAGCTGTCATAGATGGTTGGTTTCTACATAGTATCACACATTTTGGTCCCCTTAGTCCTGGTTTTCATTCCATATTGCAGTGTATTGACCCCTTTTCTGTGATTGATGACATTGCTGGGAAGTTCTAGTATCCTTCCTTCCTCTCCTCATTGTTTATGTATTTTGTTTCAGATATGTATTGCACTTGGTGTCATTTTGCTATATTCACCCTTACCTGGTATATAGTTTATACATGAGCATACTTTTCATATTTAGTCTCTAATGGCTTGGAATCATGGATTTACACTGATGAACACACACATACATATATCCAGTTCTGGCTTTTAAAATATACTCATACATTAATGTCATGCTTAAGTATGCATACATACAATTGCAAGGGAGAGCTACATTCTGTTATTCCCAAGAGGCAATGATATTTTTAGTGCAACTTATTAAACTTGGTCCTAACATATCATTATGTACGTGCCCTAACATTACATTCTCATAATTCTAACATTATAACTTGAACATATTAAGAACTGTTAAATTTAGGACATGTTATTTTCTTAGGACAGAAGCTTCAATATTCCATATTAGCCCATTTATTAATTCAATCACATGAATCATTATCATATTGACAGTTACTGAAGAAAGAACATATGCAATAGATGACGAAGAGAAGCTAAGACAAGAGGACACAATAATATGAAACACGCCAGGGAAAAACCCCAAGATGGGGAAAACCCTTGGTCAAATCTTCTTATTATTAATATCAAATGTTCAGCAGAGAGAGAGAGAGAGAGAGTACAATGGATCAAAGTCAAACTGACTTGCTAATTTGAAAGTCCAACCTTAGACAGGAAAGTGGCTCAATGGCTGCAACTCCAGCACAATGTCAACAGACGCTACTCCTGGTCTGGTTAGGGCTGCATACTCTATGCTGCTGTCTCACTCAATCAACCCAACACACCTCCATTCCACTGCGACTAACCCTGGCATATAAGGAGCTTCCCTTTGCTTTCATTAGGGCTGATCTGGATCCAAGATAAGATGCTTTCGGCCCTCTGGACTAGAATCTGCGGCCGTACCTGAGACAACAGATCAGGAGAGCGGTCTTACAAGGTAAGAGATTCTTCCTTAAGATGATCACAAACTGGCCCAGAAATCATTACACAATTCAGCCTCATATTCTGCTCTTTGATTTGATCCTGCAATGACAAGAAGGCCCATACAAAGTGCACAGAATTTTCCCTTCAGTCCAACGGCTGTCTCTCATGAGAATCTCAGCCCTGTGACAAGAAAGAAAGCCCAAAACAGAAACCCCTTCGACCTCCTTCTAAACTCGGCTACCTCAGACTTGCTTTTTAGGCATTTGATGTGTGAAATGAGGTTGTAGGCGCCTCTATATATACAAATCGTAGGGGGGTCAAATGATATGACCATTGGGCTTTATGAGCCTACATGATAATGTGGCCAACCTTGACAATTTGCACATGTGTGGGCATAAATTCAAAAACACACTTCTGGTTGTCCAAATATGATGATCTTTAGGTCGATTTTGGTCCTCTCGAAAAGAGGAATTTAATGCAATAATTATCTCCATCAAATGATATGACCAAAGTGGAATTTGGCCCAAGTTGTCAATTTTAGTACTCCCTCTCAACTAGGGAGAATTCCACCTTCCAAACCATCATGCCATCTTGTCATCATGAACCATCTCTGCATCTCGTCTCAACTCTGCTGAACACTAATATAGATAATGAAGAAGAATTGTTCGAGAGTGAGTCACAAGAGCTTGCCACTCTCCACTGACAAAAGTCTGGTCCACATAACGAGGAGTTAAACCTCAATCGGACTTGATCCCAAGTGATCAAGTTGTAGAACAATATGCATCCTAAAAATTAGGGAGTACGACAGTACACGATGCATCCATCAGTAGTGCTATGGTCCCTAACCAGATGAAAGGTACTTCCCATGTGTCCCGGACTACATGGGTAAGATGATGTAGGAACACTAGCAGGGAAAGAATATATCACATGATGCTCACAACCACATGTAGGGAAAGGAGAAACCACATCCTACAAACACATGTCACAACCACACGTAGGGAAAGAATAAACCACATCCTACACGCATGCAAACCACCAAGAGTAGGGAAAGGATGAACCACGTCCTACATGCATGCTAGCCATCAATCGTAGGAAGGATCCTACATGTGGGGAAAGGATGAACCACGTCCCATCGACATGTAAACCATCAATCATAGGGAATGAGCATCCTACATGTGGGGAAAGGATGAACCACGTCCCATCGACAGGTCCACACGTGACAATCAACGAATGCCTATATGCATCTCTCACCGGGTTATCCTTAGGAGATGGTGAACCACTCATCTTGCTCATATGCCATAGGAGAAGGTGAACCACTCATCCTATGTATATCTCATCAATCATAGGGGAAGGTGAACCACTCACCCTGTGGTCTCTCATAGCATCCAGAAGTACCCCAGGCCCCTAAGAGCTCCCATATCTCGATGTTCAAACGGGACCCTCTTAATAAGGTCTATCCATGTCTTTCAACCTCTTTTTGAAGGAAAACTTGACTTAAAAATTCAATTTCGTCTTTGTAGGATAGACATCATAAGTCAACATCATAGCTCCCTCTGAATATTGGGAAAGTAACTTCGCCCAAAACATAACCATCGAGCTATCTACAATTTGCTATTAATCCTTTTGTCCATGAGCCAAAAATCATCCAATCATAATTATGCAGCTTACATGTAGCCTCCATTGAATTTATCATACTCAACTGACATGACTTGCTTTCATTGAAAATCATCAGACAAGCAAGGTCATCAGGGATTTTATACCTCCCTTTGAAATCTTGTTTTAGATGTTTATTTATTCTTCAATCAAGAGTTTCTCATATGAAAGAAACAAGCTTCTAGAAAGATTCCGGTCCAAGAAAAATTCCGAAGCCTTTTCTTCACCCAGGAAGAAGAAATCTTCTTATGAGATTACAATTAGAAGGTGACAACTATCAACGTATCAAATCACCCAATATATCTATACTTAATGCAACCAAGATGTTAGAATTAGGGTCTTTTGTTCATCGTGCTTAAGAGGTCATGCACTTTCTTCAAGGCACCTATGCTGATAGGGATCAATACAAATAACTGTTTCAAAAGTGCCATCCACTTTTGCTCCTAGCTGTTCTTTAAGTATGAAAGCTTTCAAAGTGCCATCCACTTTTTCTCCTAGTTGCTCTTTAAGTATCAAAGATTCAAGTGAGTTTCGCCCCTTTTCATAAAGGTGATGACAAATTTCAGCAGCTTCTTCATGGTAGATGATCTTTTAAAAAAATTAGGCTATACCTTAAACGAAGTGACAGTAATTTTATGACTGCTCTTGCAAGAGGACTAATGTACCTTCAATTAACTCGGTCTAGGATTCTTATGAGAACATGACTGAAGTAGGAATCTCGACTTCTTTTCTTGGAAGCTTAAGCTTCAAGTCAAGCCTTCTGAAATATGCTTATGCCTGAACTTGAGGGAGTCTCAACTCCTTTTGTAGCTTCACTATGAGTCTCCCAACTAGGCCTATAACGTCTTTTAATCAACTTAGATACTTTAACGGAAGGGCTACTCCTTATTTTGCTATGTGAAACCATAAACTCGATCATCCACAGATGTATATGATGCTTCGGAGCTCAGAGGTAGTTCAGAATTCAGACCTCTTGAACGCTTGAAAAATTTCTTAAATGATGAAACCCTTCGTTAACTTTTTCAATGCTCTGGAGTTCGGATTGACGTAGCTCAGAGGATTTGATTCACTTTAAGGGTAATTGCAGACCTCATCTTTTGTGCCCATAATTGTGCTCTTCTTACTAGGATATTCGGTCATCTTTGGGCTCTAGAACTAGCCCCTCGGTCTTCTAAAACAGGGTTTTATATGATCTTCAAAAATCTTCACTCTTGATTCTCAAAACTGCATCCTAGTCACTGTGATTAGGGTTTGAAAAAGTGCCCAAAACTGCAAGCTTCTTCATCTAGGGGTTCAGTCCATACTTCTTGACTTCCTTGATTTCTTCTTGTCGTTATGCGAACAAACTTGAATTTTTGTCTCTTTTTCTTACGCTTGCCCTCACTGTCTCTGATACCATGTTAAATTTAGGACATGTTCTTTTCTTAAGACAAAAGCTTCAATATTCCATAGGAGACCATTTATTAATTCAATTGCATGAATCATTATCATATTGATATTGAAGAAAGAACATATGCAATAGATGATGAAGACAAGCCAAGACAAGAGGACACAATAATATGGCACAAGCCAGGAAAAACACCAAGATGGGGAAAACCCTTGATCAAATCTTCTTATTATTAATATCAAATGTTCAACAAAGAGAGAGAGAGAGAGAGTACAATAGATCAAAGTCAAACTGACTTGCTAATTTGAAAGTCCAACCTTAGACAAGAAAGTGGCTCAATGGCTGCAACTCCAACACAATGTGAACAAAGGTTATTCCTGGTCTAGTTAGGGTTGCATACTGTATGCTTCTGTCTCATTGAATCAACCCAACACACCTCCATTCCATTGCGGCTAACCCTGACATATAAGGAGCTTCCCTTTGCTGGTCCTTAGGGCTGATTTGGATCGAAGATAAGTTGCTCTCGATAAGGTAAGAGATTAGGAGAGACAACAGATTAGGAGAGTGGTCTTACAAGGTAAGAGATTCTTCCTTAAGATGATCACAAACTGGCCCATAAATCATTACAAAATTCGACCTCATATTCTACTCTTTGATTTGATCTTGCAATGAAAAGAATGTTGAAAAGTGTAACTAGGATTGGTCTTCATATTGACTATGTAATTATGTATTTATGTAATGAAGAAGACAAAGATAATAAAATATAGTTTTGGTATGCTTGCTTCATGGGTTTCATGAGCAAGGTTTTATTATAGGTCAAAAGACTTCTTCTTGATGTCTTTTAGGGATTTGTCTTCTGGTTATAAATGTATTAAAGAGTCATGTTTATGATGAGTCAAAGTCACACTTATATGCCTCAACACCTTGTCACATAAGCCTTGAGGTCATGGCTTAGAATATGGTTCAAGTTCAATGTTGAAGACAATGATCAAGTCGGACTTCATACTCCTGCACAAGTTGGCTCAAAGTAAGGCTCTCATGTCGGCTCATAAGAGGGATTTGCCTTGTATATATTGAACATAATCAACAATTCAATTCAACAGATTCAGGAAATTCAGCAGATCATCATGAAAAAACCGACTCTCCAAAAACATCATTCTCGCACCCTCAAGAAAATAGTAACGCGAATTTTCAAAATTAGCAGCTGTGGAATACATTCACTAATCAATACCCTTTTTTCGCTCCACGGTTAGCAACGTATCAACGAAGAGAAAAAATCGAGTTACCCAAGTTCGACGATAACGAAAAAGGCAGCGTTGCGTGGCTTAATAAAGCCGAAGAATATTTCGAGATTTATGACATTGACAGTGATGATGAAAAGATTAAGCACACTTCCATGAAAATGGAAGGAGAAGCATATAATTGGTATATGTGGTGGAAAAAGACGATGCTTGCTATTAGTTGGAGAAAATTTAAGGATGCGTTCTTTAAAAGATTCCAAGGTATCAAGGAAGAAGAGTTCTTTTCAACACTCATCAAATTGCGTCAAAAAGGAGATGTGGATGAGTACACTCGAGAATGGGAGACCTTAGCGACACGAGTACCTGGATTATTAGAATCTCGTCTAGTCCAATCTTTCATTTCGGGACTTAAAACCCATATAAAACTAGAGCTCGAGCTTCATGACATTGCATCGATAGAAGTAGCAAGACAAAAAGAAAAAGCTGCTGAAAAGAAATTAGAAAAGTTATTTTGGTCAAAGCCGGAAAGAGTATATTCGAGACGAAGATTTCCTCAATCTGCAAATATATATAACACAAAATATGTCCCACCACATCTTCGTGAAGGAGAAAAATCTAACGTGGAAATACAAAGGATGAAAGAGGGCAAGTGCAAACGTTGTGGCGAAAAGGGAGACCCTAAGCATAGGTGTGCTAAAGGAAAAGAGACAAAGAATCTGTATAACTGTGAAGCAACTAATGATTCTAACAATGATGAATCAGATGTAGAAGGAATTGAAGACACCCCAGAATTCTCTCTAGAACTAGATGACGAAAGCATTCTGCAAGTGTCATTACCAGCTATGACAGGTATATCACAACCCTAGACACTAAAATTAAAAGGACATATTAAGAAGAGCAACGTAATGGTTCTCATCGACACTGGTAACACCCACAATTTTTTAGATTTAGCTATGGCCAAAAGACTCAACATATTTACATTCCCCATGCCCAATATGAAGGTAATGGTAGCCGACGGCATGGAGATTCAGAAAGTAGGGAAATTCCATAAGGTCAAATGCAGATTCAAGACTTTAATTTAGAATCTCCATTCTACACTGTACCACTAGGAGGAGTAGATGTGGTCTTAGGTATCCAATGGCTACAAACCTTAGGTACTTATTCTGCCAACCATCAAGGAGTCACATGATTCCTTGTTAGCCGGACATGTAGGATTTTTTAAAACTACTACAATGCACGTCAATCATTCTTTTGGAAGGGTATGAGTCACGATATTCAGAAATATGTAGCAGAATGTGACATATGTCAAAGAAATAAAAGTGAAAATATTATGACACCTAGATTACTTCACCCCTTAAACATTTCGAATAAGAAATGGGAAGAAATATCAATGGATTTTATTGAAGGGTTACTTGTATCTGATGGCAAGGATAAGATCTTCGTATTTGTCGACAGACTCACTAAATATGCTCACTTTATTCCGATAAAGAAAATAGACTCAACAAAGCAAATCGCTAAGATATTTTGCAAACATATTTATAAACTACACGGATTCCCGAAAGTCATTGTGAGCGACAGAGATGCCAAATTTAAGGGTAATTTTTGGAAAGAATTGTTCAGCCATTTAGGAACCTACCTAAACATGAGTTCCGCTTACCACCTTCAAACAAATGGACAAACAGAGGTTGTGAATAAATGTTTCGAAGCTTACCTACATTGTTATGCTACAGAAAAACAAAATAAGTGGGTTCAATGGTTGCATCTCACTGAATGGTGGTATAATTCTACTTACCATATGTTAGCAAAAATGACTCCATTCCAAGCTTTGTATGGATACGAACCCCCGAAATGGAAAGATCTAGCTTCCGTCCAGAAAAAGCTACCAGCAGTTAAAAACCAACTAGAAGAAACCCACAAGATCATCCAGACCCTAAAATAAAATCTGAATAATGCATGAAACCGTATGAAGCAATAGGCTGACCGAAATAGAACTGAGAGAGAATTTGAAGTTGGAGAATGGGTATCTGTCAAGCCGTACCTATACAAGCAGTTGTTCCTAAAACAAAAAGGGGAACATAAACTAGCACCAAAGTTCTATGGACTGTATCAAATCAACAAAAAGATCAGCCAAGTTGCATATAGCTTAAGCCTTCCAGATATAAGTTGTGTTCACAATGTCTTCCATGTATCCTGCCTAAAAAGGGCACTTGGTGACCATCAGTCAGCACAAACAACACTTCCATTTTTAGATGATGAAGGAAGGGTCATTTTAGAGCCAGAAGGTATCATATCCACCAGAGAAAAGAAGCTTCGATCTCGTGTAATCACAGAATACTTAATCAAGTGGAAGGATTTATGGAAGAAGCAGCTTCTTGGGAGACCGAAGCGTTTCATCAACAACATCTGTCGTTACGTATGCTTTGAGGACAAAACATCTTTTGAGAGGAAGGCAATGTTATATAAAAATTATTAATTATTATTAAATGTAATTATATTAGGTTGTATTAGGCAAAAGGGCATAATCAAAGATCATGCCCCTTCACCAAGAGACACCATAAGGCCGTATTTAAGCCTTGGTCTCTCCCATTTCTAAATCATCGTATCAATTTTATCAATAAAATATACATATTTTTGTTTATCTTTGTGTGTTACGCTCCAAAGAAGGATTTGTAGTTCATTTGGTGCAAGCAACTTCGGATTATTCTGAAGCAGAAAATGCGAACAAGTCTAAGTAAGCTTCGGTGGTATATATTTGAGCTAAGTGCAAGAACAAGGCTGTAACAAGTGTGAGATAAAGGGTTGAAATAAATGCGAGAACATGACAATATCTAGTGCGTAGAAATGGACAGTATTAAGTGCGAGAAAGGACTGTACTTAGTGTGAAAGTACAGCGCTGTACTTTGGTGCGGAAGAGGAACAAAATCACAGTGAAGTGCGAAGTTATATAAGGGCTGCTTCGCAAAGTATTCAAGGCAAGAAAAAAGATATCTATATAGTGCAAAGAAGACATGTTATAAGGCCTGCATGTAAATGATTGGTACATAAGTATGTACCACTTTCTTGGGTATAAATCAAGATAAGAAGAAGCTTAGAAGAATATAAGGTCAAGTCAAGGAATCTAAGGAGATACCAAGTACTAGAGACCGAGTTCTCTAAGGTTGGTGCAGAACGGTGCAGAAAAGGAAGAATCAGCTCAAGGAGTCAAATAAGAAGCAGTGACAAGGTCTTGAAGGCATACAAAGGTCAAGGGTTTGTGTCATGGTCATGGTACTTGTCATCTGGAAGTCTATAAGAAGAATTTCTTGTGGGTTTTCCTCTCCAAGAGGGAGAGGTTTTGGCCCTGGCTTAAAGAGCCTATGTTTGTGTCTCTTGTGTTTTGATAATTGACTTGATGAAAGATATAATAAGCTAAGAAGAAAAGGCATAAGTAAAATAAGTAAGCTCACAAGTAATTATCAAGTAGAGAATTTGAATTAAACATTGCCCTACCAAATTCTCAACAAAGAAGGCCCATACAAAGCGCACAAAATTTTCCCTTCAGTCCAATGGCTGTCTCTCATGGGAATCTGAGCCCTGTGACAAGAAAGAAAGCCCAAAACAGAAACCCCTTCAACCTCCTTATGAACTCGCCTACCTCATACTTGCTTTTGAGGCATTTGATGTGTGAAATGAGGTTGTAGACACTTCTATATATACAAATCGTAAGGGGGTCAAGTGATACGACCATTGGGCTTTATGAGCCTACATTGATGTGTTGACCTTGACAATTTGCACGTGTGGGAATAAATTCAAAGACACACTTCTGCTTGTTCAAATATGATGAGCTTTAGGTCAATTTTTGTCCTCTCGAAAAGAGGAATTTAATGCAATAATTATGTCCATCAAATGATATGACCAAAGTGGAATTTGGCCCTAGTTTCCAATTTTAACAAGAACCCTAGAACCCGTGACATTATCAAATAAACAATGCAATATCTAATGTCACACTTAATGTTTAGTTTTTTTTTAGTGATTGCCAACCAGGCTCTAAACTTCTCAAACTCTCCATTGTTGATAGCCTTGTTGAAAATGTCTGCTTCTTGATCGTGGACCTGCAACAAGTCAACTCTTCTCTTTATTCTGTATCCAATCCACGATAAAGTGAAGATGAACCTTTTGGAATGAAATGCTAGATTCTTCATTATTTTTATTTGGCTCTGATTGTCGCACTACAAAATCACTGGATGCATTTGTTGTAGCTTCAAATTGCTGAATGTGTTGGATTGTGTAGCTCGGCTGGACTTCCACAATTGCTTGGTCTCTTAGCATGTGGAAGATATCCTCTCTAGATAAACTTTGTATGGTGATTTTATAAAGTACCTTTTGTATTTAATGATTAATAGTGACTTAAGTGATCTCAACAAGAGATTAAGTCACAACCGTTGATCTTGAGATGGAAATATCTAATCTTGGCCATTGAGATATTGGGTTAGGGTCTTAGGAAACCCCTCATACTTAAATATAAATAGTAAGGGGAGTTTACTTGAATGGTTCATGAGGCACAATACTTGCTAAGGTTTTGCAAATGGGGTAGCAAGCTAAGTGGGCTTGATTGTGGGGAAAACTCCACAGCTAAGCGCGCTTGAGCCAAAGACGTTTTGGGATGGGTGACCTCCCGGGAAATCCTGGTTACCGGATGCAAGCCCCGAAAGTGATGATTGGCACTATGTGATTCATTTCACTAGTTTCAATCCCTCTTCTTCACCCCTGTGAGCATCCCCCGATGCAATGAGTGCTAAGTGGACTATTCAAAAACCATGAGAAATTAGTCAGTTACGACTACCTCTCATGGAAATGGTCATATATGAATGACTTACTTAACACAGTGGAATCCCAAAAATGATATCTTAGATAATGCACTGCAGAAACCCCTCATACTTAAATACAAAGAGTAAAGGGAGCTCTACTTGAATGGTTCATGAGGCACAATACTTGCTAAGGTTTTGCAAATGGGGTAGCAAGCTAAGTGGGCTTGATTGTGGGGAAAACTCCACAGTTAAGCGTGCTTGAGCCAGAGGCGTTCTAGGATGGGTGACCTCCTTGGAAGGCTTGGTTACCGGGTGCAATCCTTGGAAGTGATGATTGATGCTATGTGATTCATTTCACTAGTTTCAATCCCACTTCTTCACCATCGTGAGCATTACTCGATGCAATGAGTGCTAAGTGGACTATTCAAAAATCATGAGAAATTAGTCAGTTACGACTACGTCTCATGTAAATGGTCATAGTTGAATGAATTACTTAGCGTAGTTGAATCCCAAAAATGATATCTAACATTAAAAGGTTATAAAAGGAGATCCGAAGGAGAGGTGAAGACGCCTTTGAGTGGCACTAGCCCCAGGAGGAGTGTGATACTCCAGTGTGCCAGGTTGGGCAAAGTTTGAGGAAGGTGCAAGGAGCAGCAAGGAGATCCAGATCACAACCAAGGAGGGCTTGATCAGTTGGATCAGATCCAGTTGCTGTATATGTAAATTCCTTAGTTAGGCCATTATCCTTGGTACAAGAGCCCAAGTTCTTTATAGAACAAGTTTTCTGGTTTTTCCCTTTGTACGTTTCCTAGGGTAGATCGTGTGTCCAATGTGTGGTTATTTCTGTGTGTTTCGGCTGTGAAATTTTAGTTAAGAATTTGGTAAACTGTTTAAGGGCTTGTTTGGGATTTATTGCCAGGTGCTAGTTTTGTGGAAATTTAACATGGTATCATAGCGACAAACTCTGCATAGTAAAAATTGAGACTGCGTCGAAGCCAGACAGTGGTGCAGAAGGAAAAATCAACACAGGTAGGAGTAACCTGTGGAACAAACACGTAAGAAATTAAAAAAAAAATTAAAAATTAAAATAAGGGTGGAGTGGTCGACAACCCAACCAACGGTTGGTGAGGGTCACCAGCTGCCAACAGTAGTTGCAGGAGGCAATCGCCGCCAGGGCAATCGACAACAATTGTCATGGGCAATTGACAAACCCCAGCGCATTGCTGCGATAGACAACAGACCAGGGGCTCGAGAAAAATAAAAATGGAAATGGCGGAGACCCGATGACCGATTGAGAGGTTAGTAGAGACGTAGCCGAGGTCACAAAATTGTTGGAGGTAGAGGAAGTAAGATGGATCTATAGTACTGTAGAATATCGATTGCTCATAGTGGTTTAATTGGGGCTGACATAATCATGTCATGGCTATCAGGCCAAAAGAAACCACATGTGGAAGAGTCCAGTGGGGGACAGGTTAAGGGAGACTGCTACAAACAATGCAGTGGCACTAGTTATGACGCGACAACACAATCGCCAGAATTTAGTCAATCGAGGTAGAGCATGGACAAGCGTAGAGGTGGATTTGCTATTGTGTATAATGGAAGGAATCATTTCAAGTAGATTGTGTGGAGAGGGTAGCGAGGATTGCTATTTCATGGTTGGCTCCAGACCCCAAAAAAAGCCCTGATATGGGATACATTGCAGGTGAGCTATCAAAAGTATTTATCTTGCCCAAGAAATGGTTTGAGATAATGGAAGGCAACAAGGGCTAGATGAGTGCTACGTCCAAGGCAAGATAGGATCGTATCCTTGATTACATCATGTAACATATGAGTTTAATTGAAGGCACAATGTCGTTGATAATGTTGACACTATTGATTGTTTATTGCTATAGATTAAAGTGGGGCCAAACTCGTGTGGCATTGATTAGTGCCACAACCAATTGAACTACGGTCACCAAAGCGTCAAGGGATGAAAAAGGCATGGAGTTTCCCTTAGGCATAATGCCCATTACGTTGATTGCAAGCGTGGGTTGAATCGACGTTTTTCCGCATGTTTCGAGACGATGTGGTGATACAGGATTCACCATATGAGTTTTGGGCACTGCGTGCTACATGGGTGACAACATTGTAGCGTCCAAGTTGGACGTGCTTGTGCTGCAAGAGGCAGAGAAGTGCATGGACAAGTGGGTCAGATTTGAAGCATTGTCAGATGAGTTCTTGAGGAGAGTGTTGGAGAGTGAGCTACATATGATTGTGGCTATGGTAGAATGGATGAGTTGCACTTTAGGCATTGAGGCGTGGCTGGCCGGTGCTAGATGCGATGCACGAGAGGAGTCGAAAGACAATGTTTTGGGCAACGGGTAGTAGGCTCGAGCAGTGGGCTAAAATAGTAATGCGGGATTCTCAGGGGCGAGAGGCTTCTAGGAGCTTGGTTTTCAGTATAAGTTTCATGTCAGTAGCAGGATAGGCTTTTGTGTCAGAGGGAGCAAATACAGTTGATGTGACGAGCTTAGAGACGAATCCGAGTTATGGAAGTGCCTTCCTCGCTAAGAGGGAGTGTTGGATTGTGTAGCTTGGTATGACTTCCATGATTGCTTGGTGTCTTAGCATGTGGAAGATTGCCTCTTTAGATAAACTTTGTAAAGTGAGTTTATAAAGTACCTTTTGTATTTAATGGTTAATAGTGACTTAAGTGATCTCAACAAGAGATTAAGTCACAATTGTTGATCTTGAGATGGCAAGATCTAATTTCGCCATTGAGATCTAGGGTTAGGGTTTTAGTCATTAAAAGGTTATAAAAGGAGATTTGAGGGAGAGTTGAAGACACCATTGAGTGGCACTAGCCTCAGGAGGAGGAGTGTGATACCCTAGTTTGCTAGGTCAGGCGGGGTCCGAGGAAGGTGCAAGGAGCAACAAGGAGATCCAAAGCACAACCAAGGATGGCGTGATCAGCTGGATCAGATCCAATGTATGTAATTCCTCAGTTGGGCTATTATCTCCTGTACGGGAGCCCAAGTTCTTAATAGAACATGTTTTCTGGTATTTCCCGATGTGGTTTTTCCAGGGTAAATCGTGTGTCCAATGTGTGATGGTTTTTGTGTGTTTCCGCTGTGCAATTTTAGTTAAGAACTTAGACGTGCATAAATTAATAAATCATTTAAGGGTTTATTCGAGATTTATTGCCAGGTGCTAGGTTCGTGGAAATTTAAAAAAACGTACTATGTAACCGAACTACTTCACAGTTTGCTCTGACTACTGTTTTATATTGCACTTCTATTAATGGAAGTGCAACTGAAGTTTGCTTTATATTAATCCAAGAACTGAAGCCACATTCAGGATTGAAAGCATAGCCTGCTGTTGATTTTATTCCATGAATTTCTCCTACCCAATCTACATTTGAAAAACTGCTGAATCTGAAATTTCCATTCTTTTGAAATGTATTTCAACCATGCAAAGTTCCTTTGATATGCCTGAAAGGTCTCTTTGCTGCATTCAAATTCACTATCTTGGGACGATCCAAATTTCTTGACAACATGCCAACTACAAAATTTATGTCAGGTCTCCTTGTTGTAAGATAAATCAAACTCCTTAAAGTTGACTATACATAGTTTCATGTATATCTTTTGACTTGTGATATTTTGTAAGATTCAATCCTACCTCTATTGGTATTATACTGGGATTGCAATTCTCCATTATGAACTTTTTTATGCAATTTTGATGCATATTTTGATCATGAAGTAATTATTCTTTCTTTCAGTTTCCAAATATCAATTCCTAAACAATAATGCAGAAATCCTAAATTATAATGTCAAAGAATTTACGAATATAACCTCTTTCTTCACTCGTCAACCTAGTACTGTTACCTATATCAATTCATCAACAGAGACCACCATAACAGTGATTTCATATTCTTTTGCTTTAATATAAAGATTGCCATTTGATTTGCTTTTTTAAAATCTGCTGGATTTGAGATATTGATCAATCTTTTCATACCATGCTCAAGGGGCTTGCTTCAAATTGTATGATCAACATGCTTACCATTTTATTTTTTAATTGTCTTTGACAGCAAATCCATAAATATCGTAATTCGCGTCCCTCCACGTGTCCTTGAATGCACTTTTACATTCTTTTGGTGGACTTGCCATGCAAACTGTGCTGCAATGTGTAACAAGAGTCTTATGGCATTTGTCTTGGTAATCGGAGCAAAGGTGTTTTCATAGTTTATGCTTTCCCACTGTGCATGTCCTTTTGAATGTAGCTCAGTTTTGTACTTATCAACTTGACCTTTTACTTCAAATTTCATTTAGTACACATATTTGTAACCTTTCACATTTTAATTTGGTGGAAGATCTACCAACTTGCAAGTCTCGTTTACATCAAAGCATTATGTTCTACATGCATTTTCTCTATCCATTCCTGCTTTTCACTATCCTTAAAAGAAAAAGGATCATGAGAATTAACAACTTCATACATCAAAGAGAAATTTACTTGATATAGTGATGTGAATGTTGTTCTAAATTCTCTGTGTTGCATCTCATCTGGCTTCACATCATAAATAGTTTTGTAAAACTATTATGCTTTGTTTGTCTTCTTTTTCTTTCTTTTCTGGCTGAAATTCTACTTCTTTTCCTGCATTTACCTCCTCTTATGTGTTATAAGTTTAGTTGCACGAAACGCCGAAACGTACGGAAGTTTCCGAAATAGGTATGGCTGGAAACACGACACCCGGAAGATGGAAACGTTAGTCAAAACATCATATATATGTGTGTGTGTGTAATTTTTTTATAAATAAGTTAATAACTCATTATCTTGCAAGAAAAAAAAGAATGAGAGGCATCAATGACATTTTAGAAGGAAAATCCAGTCTATAGTAACTCTCATATATGATTACATGGTTCAAAATCCAAAATTATCTTTTATAGATGAGGATTTACATCCAATAATAAAAAATCAACCTTTATACATGAGAATTTGCATCCAAAATCAACCTTTATACGTGGCTATATGTACTGAAAATGAAATAAAACATGAGCTAATGATAAGTACAATTACATATCTTATAATCCTCATCCTCATCTTCATTAACAAAAATAGAGCAAGGTGCTATTTTAGTAGAACTAGAGCATGGATTGATTAGAGATAAATTAGTTTGTGGAGTGATTAGAGTTAAAATTCTGTGGTAGATTAAATCTTTTTTGGCCATAGAATGGCCCCACACCCTTCTTGGGTGTATGAGTGTGCCCGCAGAAGCAAAAAATTCCAAATCTTAATTTTTGTTGTTTAAAATGTGTTTTTGACTGCATGTATGGATTCATCATTCAACGCCCTGAAAAATCCTTGGGGCATTCAAATTGTGGAGAATTTACAACTCAAACTTGTGATTCCAAGAAATCCTTGCCAGATTTCAGATAATTTAGATAAAAAAATACGCCGAAAAACCTTCCAAAATGTAGAACAGATAGACTATGACAAAATTGATGATTTTTCATGCTATTGATCTCATCTCAATATTGGTTATCTTCTACAGATAATTCTTCGTAATTTTTCTTAGTGATTCCGTTTTTTTCTTCAGTGGGTAAACCTATCATAACTCAGTTGTCAAACCAACAGTGAGGACAACCATCATTGGCTGCTATCCGTGAATGCAGGCTGACTCTACCCTTATTCAAGGATAACCACACCACCTGGAATAACACATTGGTGGTCTATAAGGGGGCAAGATTTCACTCCTGCTAGATGCCTTTGAGTCTTGGGCTATTAACATGTTTCCTTACGTCTAAGGAAGACGAGCTCTTGGCCAAGCAGAAGCAGTTTAAGGGCATACTGTGGGCCCAATTATTGATTCCGTTTTTGATATATATATATATATATTCATATTCTTTTTTTTAAATTATTAGTTAATTAATTTTATAACTAAATAAATATTATAAATAATAAATAATTATTTATTTGTTATTAAATCTTTTTCCCAATTTTACTCATTTGTAATTAAATAAATGATTATAAAGTCACTTTTAATAGTCAATTTACGAATAGAACCGTATGATTTTGGCACCCTATCAATTTATTGGCCAATAGTACAACGATGGAAAAGTGACGTTGGTAGTGGTCTGTACATCATAGTGTGTATGACAGAAGCTAGTGGCACAAATTGTTAAGACGCAAAAGTGTATGAACGTTACAAAGAAGTTGATTAGTGAATTGTTCTACGACAATTGATTTACAGGTGGAACGATGGTGTGGATGTGTGGTGGCTTTGGCAATGGGGGTGGAGAGTGGCTCACATAGCTGGGTGCTGATTAATTATTTAATCTTGCTGTACGAACAATTCAGCTCATTAAATCGTCAGGTGTAGTGGATTGTATGGCTATTACGAACTGTACGATGAATTGGTGGGGGGTGAATTGGTGATTTGATTGTATGGAAAAATATATGGATCTCAGTACATGAGTGATACAAACAACGTACAATTGGCAATTTGTATGGCTATGGATTGATGTGGAACAATTAGAAGCGAATGAGCTCCACTCTGATACTAGTGTAACAAACAGTCCCTGTTCGTGTTGTGAATATAGATTTATTTTTGTACATGTATAAATATGTTGATAGATAAATGATTGATAAGATGATATTACAATAAGCCCCCCCATTATAAATACCTAGGTTGGGTGCCTTTTCGTACTAGTGGACGTGTCTTTTTGATAAGATACATCTTTTCATTGACTACTTAACTTATCACTTATTATATTATCATGTTTATAACATTAGCCTTTGGGTTTACTCCAAAGGTATTAGACTGTGTTGTGTGGTGTTTCTTGACTTTTGCTGTACATGGTGTATGGTCAACCCTTGGATGGTCTATGATTGATTTGCCTCTGCACATTGGAGATGGCTTACTCAGTGATTGTTTGACCTCACTTTGATGCTTGCATGACATTCTTCCTTGGAGTGTTTGAGATATTCTTACAACTTGGTAACATTCTACATGTTAGCCACATGGAGTAGGTTGCTTTCTTAAATAAAAACTTGTCTTGGAGGAAGAGTGTTTGACATTCCAAAGGAGGGATTTTTTTTTCCAAAAAGAAAAAAACTAACATCTTATATTAATTTATAAGAGTTTACATTAAGAGCATATGTGCACTATTCTTAAGCATCATACCAAATATGTGCACAAACAACACTATGTGCTCTAATTTGTTACATCACATGAGAAAACTTCAAAATTGCCACTTATGGATCATAGCTACATATTTAGCAAAACTTTCAAAAGATAACCACCATATTCCACTGTACACAAACTACAAAATATAAAACAACAAACAAAAGACTTTTTCCCCAGAATATTAGAAAATAGGAAATCTCCCAACAACTATGAGAGCATCTTCTTCATATTATTCAATGTAGATTGTATCTCCAAGCCCTTCTTAGATAGATCATCCGCCCCATGATTGATTTCCCTATTGATATGCGTAAAGGAAATAAAACTAAAGGAATTAATAAAAGCACATACCCTGCCCTTCCAATGTTCCAATGAGGAGGCATTTAAAGCACCTTGCTCATTCGCCCATTCTACCACAGTGTTTGAATCACTAAATACATTCAGAGAAGTCACCCCCACAGTCTTAGCAAAAGTTAAAGTTCCCCAAAGAGAAATTAGCTCGACTTTCAAATTTGTTCCTCTTCCTCCACTCCAATACAGTTTAAAACAGTGAGTTCTCTCCAGGAAGATTAGACGTCTGTAGCCACATCTGTTTGACTGTGTTGCCCCGTCAAGGTAGCCAGTAGGAAATTGTAGATGGTTATGTGGCAGATAAATAATTCTTTTTCTTATACTTTTATCTATAGGACCCATCTCTCTAAAATAACCCACAATCTGTATACTTGTTCTCATTATATTTGGGGGCATCTCTTAAGAAATGACCGAGTTCCTCATTTTCCAAATTCCCCACATTATATAAAACAGAAGGGAGGGTGTTGAGCCCTAGACAGTGTGGGGTAGCTTGTATGTGTGCATGGAGGCATGGAGTTGACTTGGGCACTCCTTACCTTTATGTTTTGATAGTGCTCATATAGGGGAAGTGGATCTAGCAGAGTACATGGCTTAGGAGCATTGGAGTCCTTGGAGGCATGGAAGAAAAACATTAGACACATGTTGTGGAGAGCCCTTGCATTGGAGCCTTGCTTGTGTATGACATCTCCTTAGAGCATGACATGTGTACCCTTAGGGTGTAGAGCTTGTAACACTACCTACCATACTAGTATTATTATTTGTTATGGAAGGTGTTACTGACGTTTTAATTCAAATTTCTCAATGATCATCAATATACCAAGTTACAAAAATGCCAATTTCTAAAAAAATGTGGAAATAGTTTTTAATGTGTTTATCAAGTCCAACACGATGAGAGCTCTTTTGACGATGTAAATATTTCGTCAATTGAAATCCAAGTAAAATAAAATATCGTTTAAAGGAGAATCAATATTAATGAGATTGATCACATTAGCACTAGTACACCACCTGGTTTTATAAACATATATATAAACATAACATAGACCACATCATGTAAGCGGTTATATATATGTGTGTGTGTAATTATATATGGGCAAACATTTAAATGTAGTATGCATATATAAACTGCGTTATACAAACCACTATATGTAAACCAAGGTATACACAAGCCAAAATATGTATATATATATTTTTTTGTTTTGAAAAAATCCAACAATTTGCTATTAAATAAAAAGATGTTTACATATAGCATGCATATAACATATGTGCCAATATATTCCCCATATTATATAGGATTGACATTAAAAAATATACAGGTAACCTAGGGACAACAAGCCCTAGGCCTCCAAAATGTGAAAAAGAACAAGAAAGAGGGCACGCAGGCCCGTCACTTAATCCCATAAGGAGCACCAGATATAGCCCAACAATAGGCAACCACTCTTAACTATGGAAATGATGGAAGATACTTTGATCGACAAGAAACAATGATGGAAGTTACTATGACTAGCAAGGAAATATCGCAAGAAGATGCTTTGACCGACAAGAAAAGGCTGGAGATTTTCCGACAGGTCTCTTCATCGCAACGAAAGGAACTATGCTTAACATTCAGAAAACAAAAACCCAAGAGACAACAAACGCGAGGCCGCAAGACTAAGAAAAACATTAACTAGGCATGTAGGCCCGATGGATAACCCTAAAGGGAGTATGAAATAGAGCCCAAAAATGGGAAAATAACCATTACAATGTAACCTAACAACAAAAGAATGACCATGAAACAGGTCATAATACAAAAAGCATTCAATGCACCAAAGCCCACCGTTGAAACCCCAAAGGGTTGCAACCATTGTAAGGGATGACACTCGAAGTGAAGCAAGGGAATGACCATGGACGTTGGCCAAGCAACAAGAACCACGAACCTCGCAAATGAGAACAACCTGCGCCGTAGTAGAAACGTAGAGCCGCATTGCCCAGTGGAAACCTAATGAAAACCCTTGAACCAATGTCAACATCTGAGAAGCATGGTGGCAGCATGAAAAAAGCCCTGGGTAGCAAAGGGCGTGCCACAAAGCCCAAGACGGAGTCTGCAATGACCATAAGAAAGCATGTGATAAGCAACAGGAGAAATAGGGATCTGACGAAAACAACGAGGAAGCTGGATTGTAATAAATATAGGCAAAGCCCTAGTACCAATGCAAAAGAGATGAACTTGACAACAAAACACATAGCAAAAACTCCCCGCAGAGAGAAACCAACAAAAGACAAGTGAATGCATAATCCAATATTTGTATAATAACGTATGCATAAATCAATATATGTGTGTGTGTGTGTCCACATATATATATATATAAACAATTGAGTACATAATCCAATATATTGAAGGCCGACACGTACATAAACCCAATCAAAAGTATTACAATTCATATGCTCATGGGGCAAGCCCACCCCCATTGCCCCATCGGGGTTGGGGCGCTAAGCCCTATCTTAATATGCTACCAATACATTGCGCAGATGCTGGATGCCACCTTGCAGCCTACCGCAGAGCATATTGCACCATGTGGCAATGTTATATATAAGTTTATACATATATGTATTTAAAAATGCAAATGAAAAGTGGGGTGATGTAACATTTGAGACCACCAAGTTTTATATTTCCAAAATTATATCACTAGTGCCCCACGAATCCACCCCATTGCCCCATCGGGGGTCCGAGCCCAGAAGCAACAGATTAACTATATCCATTCCCCAATGGCTAGATAAGTGGGGACCCACAATCAACTATCCAGGGTTGGAAACTCAACTTGCAAGAAAATACGTTAGGTAAACTACATTCGTCAGATCCCAAGCTATAGCAAATGTGGTAGACTACCACATTCGACGGATTTATATGTATAAGCTTTACCATCTGCCAGATTCAAACCCAACGTTTATATGTGTATGCCTTACCATTTGCCTGATTCAAACCCAATGTTTATATGTATGCCAACTTATCATCAATTTGAATAAGAGAAGGATTGAATTGCAAAAGGCGAAAAAGAAAAGGATTGAATTGCAAAAAGAAAAAAGCATGAAAACTGGTGATCCCATAGGCTATTTTTAGTCTCGTAAACATTAAAATCTCATTCATTAAGGTCATGCTAAGCTTAGGGCCTGGGACCAATTAATTATATGCAACACTAAAAAGCTCACACTCTTATGTCATTGAAGTATAAGAGAGGCCCAAGGCTGATTTAACATATGTACGTATGTGGTGTCAATCTTCAATCAGTTAGAATTTCGTATAGGAGCCCTATTACCGCCCAAACTAGCAGGGGTCCTAGGAGGGGATCCTAAGGGGAAACTACTAGGTCAAGGGAAACAATGGAGTGATAGCCCACTGTCACCTCAGCTAAAGCTCCTTGATCTTTACGGACTTTTACCGATGAGGGGAGACTCGATAAGATGGAATCATGAGAATATATGGTCAATGATACTCTAAATAGGTGATTCCTAGGCCTATTCACAAGAGAGACTCAATTCGATGGGTTGCTTGCTTTAGAAGCAAGGTGATGGGCTCTCGAGGAAGGGCCAAGAAGATCCTTAGGGCTAGGTTTTGAGAGTATGCTTTGTCAAGATGGTTCCTAGACATAGAGATCTTTATAGAGACTTGGCTTTTATTTGATCTTTGTGAAATTAGAATCAACAAGTTGCGGGACCACAAAAGGCCAAGTGGACCTAAAATTAGGTCAAGGATACGGAGTTGATCAACCAAGGATGGACTTGAACTAATTAGGGAAGGGAAGAGGATCAAAGAAAGAATCTTCTTTGATAATTTAATGCTATGATCCTAATGAGGTCACTAGCCAATGGGAAACCAAGGGCAAGAATCGATCTTCGAGCTAGGGCTTGAAATATGTCAAGCTCCCATCGTCGGAATTTCATGAAATTTGGAGGGCTTCTAGAGGACACTCCAACACAATTGTGGGCAAGAGATCGAATCCTTTTGATGGCTAAATCATGAGAAAAGTGATGCCCTAGGTGAGACTTATTGAGGCTAGGCCTAGAAAAGGAGGGGAAGGTGAGAAAAATAAGCTTTGAAAGTGATCACCTATGGAGGATTAGTGCCCTTGTCCTTTGGGAGAGATGGAGTCAAGGACAATTGATTGTTCGGAAAAAGTTCACCCAATCAAGGAGGCCTTCAAACAACTTCCCATGGCATTAGGGCATAAGAGTAGATGTTTCAAAGTCTTTATACCTCTATTTGCAATAAATGATGACTTGTCGAGATGCATTTAGCATAAATTATCTCTAGGAACATCACCCATTCATACATGGCCCATGAGATGATGAAACACTATAAAAGATCACAATTTCAACCAATTCATATAGAAAAGCAGTAAATTTCAGACTTGTATAGTGAAAATCCCAACAACATTCATGTGAGAAAAGTAAATGACAAGAATAAGCATGAAAACAACACTTACATGTATAAAAGAGTATATCCAATCATCATATTATGCCATTAGAGAAGCTCCATGACAACAGAGATACATCCAAACATCAAAATTCTTCCATATCATTTAAACTCGTCCTCCAAAATGTATAGTGAAAATCTCCGAAGAGATAATAAGACAATCCAAGTGATGATGAATGAGAGAGAATGCCTCTCTTCTATTTATACAATCCTCTAAGGGATTCTAATGGGCTAATTTGAACTAATAGTGCCCCTAGAATAAAATATTGTGCATAATAACAATACTTTTGGTGACAAGCCCACCAAATAGCTCAATAACATAATAATAAACCTCTCAAGAGGGTTGAATGATCAATAAAGTGAGTCGTTGGGCTTTTGAGGAGGCCTAATGGAGTCTAAGGGGTGCCATGATTTAGAAATGATCTCCAAACATAGCGGACATTTTCCAAGCATGAACTTGTGGTGCTCCCAAGTGGGTGTGGGGGCACAAGGACATCCTCATGGGTCTCCAAGTGGATCAAAAATGCCTGTAGACCATTTATAAGGGCTAGGATGATGATATAAGCCCTCCCTTTGCAACGGGAGACATCCTTTGGACCTTGGAACATCTGCAAAGTGTATGGTGCAAGTGTGGAGGCGCTAGGCATGGTGAACTGGGTGCATCATCCTCATCCCGAAGGTGGAACACGAGCAATCAATGAATGGTGCTGGAGATCCATGAAGTACTCTCTGCCATGGTGGAGGCCCACGGTTCTCAAAGCTCACCCTACAAGTACCAATGTGGCCCTTTGGAGGGCTATGACCTCGTATAGGGAGACCAAGCCCCAAATGGGAACCCACTTGCAATCCTGCATAAGATCCAAGCGTCCCCTTCCAATACAACAAATCATTATAATAATCAAATAAAAGAGCTTACAAGTCATGCAACCAATGGGTCACTTCATGGTGGCTTGCCCTTCCATAATGGGCTTTGGCATCTACAAGTGTCTCCAAGTTCAATAATGGGGTTAATCAAGGACCCTATTATTGGTTTCAACCTTTAGAAGGGGTGACATGTCCATGGTACATCCCTCAAGTGATAGGTGGCGCATGATATAGTAATGGAACAAAGTGGCGATAGGGGGAATCATCTAGACCACATGTTGTGGTACAAGGGTAGCTATAATAAGGGAAACCACACCTAGGTATGTGAGTGAAGGAGGGAGCAAATCGTGGTACATGAGTTACCCTGACCTTTGTTTTTCCACCGTTTTTTATATGCCTTTTGCCTCTAATTGATTTTTCTTCATAACTGCTCGGTGCTCCAGGGGACGAGAACATGATGTGTAATGTGTAACAGTGGAAAAACAAAAGTCGGGGTAACTCATGTTCCCCGATTTGCTCCCTCCTACACTCATATACCCAAGTGTGGGCTTCACTTATTATAGCTACCCATGTACCATGACATGTGGTCTAAATGCTTCCCTTGATCCCCACTCCGTTCCATTACTTTATTATGTTCTAGCTACCTACCACTTGAGGGATGTACCATGAACATGTCACGGACTCACGCCCTTTAGAGGTTGAAACCACCTAATAGGGTCCTTGATTAACTCCCTATTGAGCTTGGAGACACTTGTACATGCCAAAGCCCACTATGGAGGGGCACGCCACCATGAAATGCCCCATTGATTCCATGACTTGTAAGCTCTTTTACTTGATTATTCTAATGATTTGTTGTATTGGAGGGCAAGGGAACGCATTGGATCTTATGCAGGATTGCAAGTGGGTCTCCATTTGGGGCTTGGTCTCCCTATACAGGGTCCTAGCCCTCCAGAGGGCCACATTGGCACTTGTACGGTTAGTGTTGAGAGCCATGGTCCTCCACCATAGTAAAGAGTAATTCATGGATCCCGGATACCAGTCATTGATTGCTCGTCTTCCACCTTTGGTATGAGGATGATGCACCTGGTTCACCATGCCCAGTCGGCTCCACACTTGCACCATACACTCGACAGATGATCCAACGTCTAGATGAGGGCTTATGACATCATCAGAGCCCTTACAAATGGTTTACAAGAATTTTCGATTCACTTGGAGACCCATGAGGATGTCCTTGTGCCCCTCGCACCCACTTTGGGGCACCACAAGGATTTACTTGGAAAACAAGGGGCCAACCCCTTGTCCACTATGTTTGAGGTCCATTCTCACATCATGGCACACTCTAGACTTCATTAGGCCTCCTCAAAGTCCCAATGACTCACTTATTGATCATTCTACCCTCTTGAGAGGCTTATTATTATGTTATTGAGTTATCTTGGTGGGCTTGTCAGTAAGGCATGCTATTATTGCACATTATTTTATTATTTGGGGCTCAATTAGGCCAAATTAGAACTCATTAGTGATTGTATAAATAGAAGTGAGGTGATTCAATTTCATCATCATCACTTGGATTGGATTACCATCTCTTGAGAGATTTTGCACTTTCTGCTGGGTAAATGTTTTGGAGCTTTCTTGATGCACTATGATTTTTGGATTTTCGCTATTGTCTTTGGAGCTTCTTTCTAATGCAGAGTTGATGAATGGATATACTCTCTCTCTCTCATGTAAGTCGAATTTCGATGCTATTCTTGTTATTTTACTGGTTTACTGCATGTTATGGTTATCGTTATTCTTGTATGGGTTAAAGTTAATGCAAAATTCTTATGGGAAACTTGAATACGTGATTCAATGCATGCGTTGTACTTGAAGAGAGTGGGCGAATGTTCCTAGTGGCACCTAATACGTTTTAAGCCTCAAAACTTCATCTCTTTGGCAAATTTGAAGTGTAAATCTCTAATTACTTAGTTGCCACCCTTGAATAGGCTAGCGATGGTTAATTAGGGCTCCTTAGCTCTCAAAATTTCTCAATCTAGGTGTATCTTGACTCCATTAAGCCCCCTAAGCAAGGCACTGATCCTCGCATCCTCTTGGTGGTCAAATTCATCTTTCTTTTCTTCACCTCTCCCAATTCTAGGCGTAACCCTGGAAGGCCACCTAGGGCATCATTTAAATTTTTTTGTAGCCATCCAAACACCTTGAAAATTGGTCCACTACTGCGCTCGAGTTTGCTCAAGAGGTCCTCGAAATTTGAAGTAAATCCTACGGTGGAATCCCATGATATTGCAAGCCCTAGCTCGAGGATCATTTCTCTCCCTACATTGATTTGGGTTAGTGTCCTCATTTTGATCATTACATTCAAATTTCAAAAGAAAATTAGTCCTTTGATCCTTTCCTCTTCCCTAATTAGGTCAAGGCCCTCCGTGATTGATCAACTCCATACCCTTGACCTAGTTTGTGTCCACTTGGGTTCTTTATTGTCCCACAACTTTACAACTCAAATTCCACAAGGATTACATAGAATCCTTTTCTCCATAAGGATCCTTAAGTCTAGGAAGCCCCTTCTCAAGGTGTATCCTCTAAACCTAGGCTCAAGTATCCTCTTAGCCCATCCTAGAGAGCCTATCACCTTGCCTCTCAAGAAAGTAAGCTATTCAATTAAGTCTCTCTTGTGAATAGGCTTTCAGAATCACCTTATGTGTTATCATTGATCCATCTATTCTTGTGATTCCTCTCAGATCGAGACTCCTCCCATCGGTGAAAGTCCAAAAAGAGAAGGGAGGTTTAGCTGAGGTGATAGTGGGCTATCGCTCCATTGTTACCCCTTGACCTGTTAGTTGCTCTATAGGATCCCCTCCTAGGACTCCTGCTAGTTTGAGCGGTAACAAGGCCTGGATTCAAGCCTTATCAGAGGACCATTTCTCTCCCTAGGTTGATTTGGGTTAGTGTCCTCATTTGGATCATTGCATTCAAATTTCAAAAGAAAATTAGTCCTTTGATCCTTTCTTCTTCCCTAATTAGGTCAAGCCCCTCTGTGATTGACCAACTCCATACCCTTGACCTAGTTTGGGTCCACTTGGGTTCTTTATGGTCCCAAAAATTTACAAATCAAATTCCACAAGGATTACATATAATCCTTTTCTCCATAAGGATCCTTAAGTCTATATCCTCTAAACCTAGGCTCAAGTATCCTCTTAGCCCTTCCTAGAATGCATATCACCTTTCCTTTCAAGAAAGTAAGCTATTCAATTGAGTCTCCCTTGTGAATAGGATTTCAGAATCACCCAATGTCTTATCATTAATCCATCTATTCTTGTGATTCCTCTCATATAGGGACTCCTCCCATCGGTGAAAGTCCGTAAAGAGCAGGGAGGTTTAGCTGAGGTGACAATGGGATATTGCTCCTTGTTGCCCCTTGACCTAGTAGTTGCTCTATAGGATCCCCTTCTAGGACTCCTAGTTTGAGCGGTAACAAGGCGTGGATTTGGCTGAGGCAGCTCCTCTTCACTGCCATATTGTTCCTCTAGTGCCCTCTTTCCTTCTTTGTCACTCTTTCATCATCAAACTTCTACCACTGGTTTGAGAGAGTTGGTCTACTGAAAGCGTGATAAATTATAATAACTACCATGCACACCTCCACTGTGAACCAAAACATTATGAAGAGTATATAAATTGCACACACTTTTACCTGCATCTAGAGAAAGATATTCACCACTGTCTCTATCCAAGTCAAGTTGAAGTGGAAATTTATAGCGATCATTTATCTTAACCATTGTATCTAACATGAAAACATATTCAAATCACTTCAACTGAATTTGTAGTACAGGAGGAAAATCAAGGAAAAGAACACCTTTTCTTGCGTCCTGTAGTACATACTGCTCTGCGTGATATTTGTTATCACCATCAAGTTGTTCAACTTCAAGATACTTGTCAAATGAAGCATATACGTCTCGACAACCTTTAACGTCAAACTGCAGATCATAGAATGATTCCTCTCTTGTAGATTTATAATCCATGTTTATGCACTCATGTAGTTCATAAGATGTCCTTCAAATAAATGCTTTATTATATCCTCAATAGATGTGCCCTTCATTTTATCTTCTAACTTCTCGCAAAGCACTCGATTTAGCTCTTGCACACCATGTTGCACGAAAGAATCATGTGTCCCATCTAAATGATTTTTGAAGGTATATCAATTTCAGTGGTGTGCATATGATAAATAACCTTTTTGAAGTAAGGAATATGATATAATGTCTGGAGCAAGAATTCATGCAACATGTTGCCCTTTGATTCTTTAGCCCAACAAAACCTGTTTGCTTTTTAGAATCATATACCCAGTAATTAGGTACCCTTCGGGCTTTAACTTATGCTTCCACAATCAAAGTATTGTCCGCCAAATTTCCTTTTGTGGGGTCGTAAACTTCAAGTAGAGGCGTGAATGATGTGAATCCCCAGTTGCTCTCCTAGGCATTGAACTGGTGTTGTGTTTCTTTCTTGATGGTGAGCTTGTGATGAATATGATTGACAATAATCGGACTGAAGAAGGCATATCTGTTCCAACGATATGGTAATGTGGGGGAATCTGCCACATCTAAGTAAATGGACAAGTGGTCCACGTTGTTCCCTTTGGGGAAAATCAACACACGCCATTTATAACCCCTTACTATGAAAGCATTCGAGTAACACTTCTTAACATTCAATCTAGAGACATGCTTAATAGACAAAGTGAATTTGTGAAGTAGGTGCTCCTTCGTGGGTTGATTCTCTACTCTACACACTGACTCTCTTTGTGTTGGTCTAGAAGCAGATGGTATAACCATTAAAGTAGAACCATGCATGTTTGTTGCTGACGAATTCCACTATGTTGCATTGTCTTTGGACTTCCTATTATTTTCGAAGATTATATATTGCTTGTTGCCTTATCCCATGACAATGGTATCCTCACGCAACCCCTACCATACTTTATTATTACTTACACTGTCCAACTGTCTTAATTCGCTTGAAATCTTAGCTTGTTGTTGAGTTGTGTTCAAGGTGAAACCCTGTAGATTGAGGATTTGTCATCATGCTATCAGAGAGGGTACTACTGTCTTCACCTTCCTCTATACCAAGAATACTTTCATTCTCTTCTTCAATATTAATCATATTTGAAATTTGAATGACGTTGCTATTAGAAAGGGTGTCCCCTTCCCTGAGACAACCATTTTGTTCCTTGGGATTTGGTTGTTTTCTTTCAGCACCATTACTATTAGCCTTTAGGTATGGTTTCATCTTTAGGATTTTCATTTTGTTTAAGAGGATACAACCATGACCATGTTTTCAGGTATGCCTTCATTTTTGCTTCAACTTATTATGTACTTTGTTTTTTTGTCTCGGGCTTATTACCACTCAAACCAGCAGGGGACCTAAAAGGGACTCCTAAGAGGGCAACTGCTAGGTTAAGGGCTATGATGAAGACTTGGCACACTGTCACCAGAACAAAGACTCCCTGCTCTTTATGGACTTTCACCGATCGGAGGAGATCCGGTAATGAGGAAGTCACTTATTAAGGATGGATCGACAAACAAATGTGAAGTGACCTTGGAGACCCTTTTCCTAGGATATGATTAAGAATGGAGCTTGCTTTCTCTTTAGCATGGTACAAGATTTTCTAGGGAAAGGAGACGAGGACTTAAGGGTTAAGCTAGAGGAATATGACTTGAAAAGGAGCTTCCCAATCTCTAAAATCCTTAAGGAACTTGGATTCCTGACTTGTCTTTGATGAATTGTCTTCGATAAGAAATTGGACTACACTGGGCCCAGTGGACCCAACGCAGGTTAATTGAATGGAATCTAGCAATCGATGATATTCTTAACCTGGCCAAGGTAATGGGAAAGGATCAAACAAGAATTTTCGCCTAAAGATGGCAAATTGATCCTACGAGGTACTAGCCTTGGGAACACTAGGGCAAAATTTGATCTTAGCCCTAGGGCTTGAGGTATCTTGCAATCTCGCCATTGGAATATCTTCAAATTCGAAGGAAACCTTGAGGACACACCAGCGCAGTAGGCCCTAGGATATCGATTCAAGGGCTAGTTTCCTAGGAAATTGATGCCCTAGGTGACTTAGTGTGGCTAGACCTAGAAGAGGGAGGAAAAAGGTGAAAAAATATGGTTTAAATGACCACCCTTCGATGGATCAGTGCCTAATTCCTCTTGGGGATATGGAGTCTAGGAGAATTGTGAAGATGGACTTTGTTTCTTGTTCAAGGAGGCTCTCAAAGTCAACTTCGTCCAATGTTAAGGGCAAGAGAAGAAAAGTGATCTTAAAAGCGTTTATACTTTGTTGGAAATGGAAGAGGCTTATTTAGATAACTCGATCTCTAGGACAATTCATTCATCAAACATGACCCATACATAGAGACAAGCTAAATAGAAACATAATTCCTCATTGATGCTGTAAATGCATGCAACAATTAGCCCTAAAATAGCAAAAATCTCATAACTGATATACGCAACAAAATGAAAGAAAATATCATTAAAATTCCACTTACATGTAAGGGAATATATCCAACCAACATCACATTCGCAATATAAGAAGCTCCAAGAATAGAAGAACCCAATCCATACATCAAATTTCTCCATTATCCAAAAATATCCGCCAAGGAAAAAGTGCGAAGTTCTCTAATGAGAGAATGATCTAAATCCAAGTGATGATACAAATGAATCCATCCAACTCCTGTTTATACACCAATTAGGAGTTCGAACTACCTAATGGGCCTACATTAGCTCCTAAACATAAAATAATGTGCAAATTAACTGATTTTTGGTGACAAGCCCACCAAACTAGCTGAAAAATGAAATAAGCCTCTCACGAGGTCAAATAATAATCTATGCATGTCGTAGGGCCCTCCAAGAGGCCTGATTTGGTCCATAAGTGCCATGATGATAAATAAAATCCTAAAAAATGATCGACAAGGGGGTGGCCCATTGTTCTCCAAACAATAAACTTGTGGTGCTCCCAGTGGGTGTGGGGGCACACCAATGACTTCATGGGTCTCCATATGAGTTGAAGATGCCTGTAGACCATTTGTAAGGGCTCAGTGTTGAGAATTTGTAGGGCTAGAGATTAATCCAAATTCTCTTCTTGATAATTACTTGTGAGCTTATTTGATTTACTTATGTTTTTTCTTCTTAGCTTATTTAGTTTTTCATCAAGTCAATTATCAAAATCCAAGAGACACCAAAATTAGGCTCCTTGAGCTAGGGCAAAACCTCTCCCTCTTGGAGAGGAAAACCCATGAGAAATTCTTCTTATAGATTTTCAGATGACAAGTACCAAGACCATGACTTAGACCCTTAACTCTTGAAAGCCCTCAAGACCTTGTCACTGCTTCCTGTTTTGCTCCTTAAGTTGCTTCTTCTTCTTTACACCGACCTGCACTGTCTTGCACTGTCCAACACCCTTGACTGCTTCCTTTTCGCTTATACACAGTTCTGCGCTTGCTTCTTTAGTGGAACTTGTTCTTTCTCCAAATATCTCGACCTTCACTAATTTCGCTTTCAAAGGGACCTTTCTTCACCTTTCGGTCCTTAGCATATATTAGCACTGAACAATACACCATACTCGAACTTTTGTAATAGCATAATCTTTATTACAGGATTTCGCATTAAAATAAGGATCACAAGACTTATTTCTTTTCGCTGAAGGGAAGCTTTTGTTTACTGACTTAACCCTTTTCTTCGCCCAAAATTTTAGTCCTTTTAGCACATACTCAGATTAGACTTCTTTCTCGCTGGAATAGGTCATGGCTCCCTGGATTTATGCGAGGTACAACAACTTAAATTCAGAGTTAGTTATACTTCGTCCTTCTTCATGGATTATCCTTTATATCCTTCGAATTAAGATTGATCCTTGGCTCGTATTCTGCTCATTGAATTTATCCAAAATCTTATGTCAAATGAACTGCATAGCAACTTATCTATAGAGGTATACTTTCTGGTTTTAGGTCGACTCACCAATCTAACTTTGGGCCGACTTGTCCACAGCTTGAAGGCCGACATGAAAAGCATTTCATGAGGTATTTATTCACGTATATTCTAGCATTGTTAGAGAGCTGTCTTCACTGTATTGGAGCTTGAATTCCAATGCTTTTTGAGCTTGTCTTCCAACTTGTTTGAGGGCTGTTTGTGAGCTTCTTTACAAGGTCTTTAGAGCATAGATATCTAAACTAAATCCTTCATGTATATGACACTTAATTATAGAAGAAGACAGGAACTTAGAAGACATCAAGAAGAACTCTATCTACATAATAAAAATCTTGCTCATGAAACCCATGAAACAAGTATAGCAAAATACATTTTATTATCTTTGTCTTCTTTTTTACATAAATACATAATTACATAGTCAACATGAAGACCAACCTAGTTAAAAAGTGCGAAGTTCTCTAATGATAGAATGATCCAAATCCAAGTGATGATACAAATGAATCCATCCAACTCCTATTTATACACCAATTAGGAGTTCGAACTACCTAATGGGCCTACATTAGCTCCTAAACATAAAATAATGTGCAAATTAACTGATTTTTGGTGACAAGCCCATCAAACTAGCTCAAAAATGAAATGATAAGCCTCTCATGAGGTCAAATAATAATCTATGCATGTCGTAGGGCCCTCCAAGAGGCCTGATGTGGTCCATAAGTGCCATGATGATGAATAAAATCCTCAAAAATGATGGACAAGGGGGTGGCCCATTGTTCTCCAAACAATAAACCTCTGGTGCTCCCAGTGGGTATGGAGGCACACCAATGACTTCATGGGTCTCCATATGAGTCGAAGATGCCTGTAGACCATCTGTAAGGGCTCAGATGATGCAATGAATGCTGCCATGTCATCGTACAAGTCCCGGGACACCTACCAAGTGTGTGGTGCACTTGTGGGGCCAACTGGGCATAGTGTACAAAATGCATCTTCTTCGTCCAAAAGGTGGATCTTAGGAAATATTTGAACATCTATGGAGATCCATGGAATGTTGTCTACTGCCGTGGAGGCCTATGGCTTTCTACTCACACCCTATATGTGGCAATGTAGCCCTCTGGAAGGTTTGGACCCCATATAGGGAGACCAAAACCAAATGGACACCATCTGCAATCTTGCATAAGATCCAATGCATCCCCTAGCCTTCTAGCACAACAAGTCATTAAAGTAGTTGGGTAAAAAAGCTTACAAACCATGGACACCAAGTGGACACTTCATAATGGCATGCCCTTCCATAGTGGGCTTTGGCATGTGCTAATGTCTCCAAGCTCCAAAGGGTGTTAGCCAGGTACCTTATTAGGTGGTTTCTACCTTTAGAGGGGATAGTATGTCCAAGATACACCCCTCAAATGGTGGTGGCATGTGATAAAGAGGTGAAATGGAATAGGGAATGAGAGGGGCAACCCTGGGTCACATATTGGGGCATAAGGTAGCTAGAAAAAGGGAAGCCCACATTTGGGTATATGATGTGTAGGAGGGAGCAATCATGGTACATGAGGTGCCCGACCTTGATTTTTCCACCCTTTATATACTTTTTGTCTTTTATGATTTTTCTTTGATTAATTGCTCGAGGCTCAAAGGACAAGAGCATGATGTGTAAGATATAATAACGATTTCTCCCTTTTTGGTAGGGATGTTCATTTCCCTCCAGGGGTTGGGACAATCATGGGTTCCTGAATGATAAAAGATGCTCATCTACGGCCTATGGAACCAGGGTGATGGCCATGGGTATTGTGTAGAGCTCATGTATTGACTTTTTCCCACATGCTAATTATGTTCGTCCCGACTATCTTTTGCATCTTGTGGTGTGTTTTCCTGTTGAATGTGGCCATTTATGCTTTTAATTTTCTTTTTAGCGGCTTCAATTTCTGAGGCATTGTTCCAAGCTTGACCCAAGGTGGGGGAAAGGGAATGGTGAGGCTAACCTTATGTGGACCCAGAGAGGCAATGTGGACCCAGGTGGGAGAGATGATGAATGGGGGTATAGTGAATGGAAGGGGAGTAGTATATGTGGATAAGGGAGCGGGACCACGCAACCAAAGTCGAGGTTTCCCATGTAGTACCACCCTAAAACCAAATGGTCAGTAAAGGAGATCCCATGGGGATAAAATCCAAGGGTATCATCCAAAAGAGGTCAAGGGGACAAAAACACAAATTAAGCCCACTCTTTTCGCCAAATTCCCCCATCAGTCCATGCCCAAAAGTGTCCATGATAAGTAAACCCAATACTCAAATGCCAAATGACAAGACATACCTTTAGGTCACCTTCAAACATACGATTAATATAGATGGGTGAGGGACCACATGGCTGGCTTAGGTGGTGGAGAAATGGCACAATGAGCTAGTTGAGGGCTGCCAGTTGCCGGTTGAGGTCCATCATTGAGAATTTTTGTTTTGTTTTATCTGCTAGGGATATCACCCACGAAGTGGTGGGTAACATCTGGCTCCAACTGGGACATGATCTCTCAAAGAGGTGGGCAATGCTACTTGAACGAGAGGTCACGAGAACCCCAACAATCTCTTGGTCACTGTAGACCTATTATCTGCACGTATCAACGACCCAAACCACGGGGAAACATGTTTTTCAGGGTGTCTTATGATCACCCATGCTTAATGTCAGGCCATAAAATCAACAAGTAAAAAAAAAATGCAATTTTAATCTAAATGCAACTAATATATCGTGAAAAATATCACATGAGATTAGGTCTAATGCAAAAAATCAACATGCAATGCATCCTACCCTAACATGCATATGGTACAATGTCGAGTGCCTTCAGGGAAGTACTCCTTCAGGAGTTGTTCGTTTACGGGAAGGGGGGAAAACTCTCCTTCCTTAGTCTCTAAGTGATACGAATTTATCCCTGCCATGTCAGCTATCTTGAAGGGACCTATCCGTACATTCTCCCATTTTTTATGCATACCAGGCTTTTGCCTTCTTTTATCCCACAAGAGTACAAGGTCCCCATGTTTAAATGTTCTAGTTTGCGTGTGTTTGTCGAAAGCAGTTTTCATCACGTTATGACTATGGGCAATTTGATCAAGATCTTTTCTCTTATTTTCATCGCTTTCAATGATTTGGTCAATATGGGACTGTATAGCATCCTGTTGTTTGGGAAAGGATTTCAAGCACTCAAGAGTAGGTAGTTGGAGTTGCATAAGTAACTTGGTCTCAGACCCATATACCAATTGGAAAGAGCTGAATCCAGTGGAAGCCTTTATTGTGGTTCGGGTAGCCCATAGGGCATATTTGATCTTGCTAGCCCAATCTCTCTTATGGTCACCCATAATTTTCTTGATAATCCTTATGAGGTTTTTGTTTCTTGATTAAGCTTGGTCGTTTCCCTGGGGATAATAGTTAGAGGAATGAGACAATATTATACCATACTTGTTGCATAGGGATGTGCGAGCCATAGAGTGAAAAACCTTAGCATTGTCGGTCACGATTTTGGAGGGAACCCCAGACCTGGTGATGATCTCTTCTCCTCCTGGAAATCCATAACTACTTGATCAACCGTTGTTTTGGTTGGTATGGCTTCTACCCTACTTAGTAAAATAGTCGTTCTTTAGAAAACGAGAATTCACTTATGACATGGCTTGGAATTTTCTTTAAACTCACTAATGAAATCTAATCCCCATTGTCGAAGAAGTTTCTACCACATTACTTATGCAGAACTCCTACTATTAAATCTGGTTATACTTCTCCTACTTAATCAAGTTATTAATATGAAATTTCAGTATTAACATCGAAGTAAACACATTAACAGTTCTCACTGATACAGAGCTAAAAAGTGAATACATGCACACAGACGAAGGGACACAAGATTTTTCTGGACAACTGTCCCCAGAAAAACCCAATGCGGGAAAACCAGTATTCTAGCTGCTGGAGGGTTTATATTATTATGTAGAATCTAAGTACAACAAATCTGGGCACCTTACTGGTTAACCCGACAAAGAAATATAAGATCTGCAGCAATACCTGCTGTTTCGGAGACAAAAAACTGGACTGATTCACACCCTCAAACGAGATTTACATAACTCAACCCCTTTCTGCCTCTAGAATCCCCAACACTGCTCTGAAGCCCTCTGCGTCAGCCCTGTTGGCCTACTGATGCCCCTGCGCTGCTAAAGAGAGGGCTGCGTAACCCTAGACTGGGTGACACAGTCCTTACGTTGTCCTAGCTAGACCAATGTAACCCTTGATGGCCTCTTGCTGGCTCTGCGTTGCCCTTTCTTGGCCTGCGCAGCACCTGCGTAGCGGCTGAAACCCTATGCGTTGCTCCTGGTTGCTGCTTCTCTGCATCTTGCTGACTCTTGGCTCTGGGATCAGATCATCCCCTTAGCCAATACTACCCCTCGCTGCAGTTGAAACACTTATGGAAATTCTTAGCAAACCCGCCCTAGAATTCCAGCTTAGTCTCAGTGCTTTGCCTCCTTGTGTGTTCTCCAACTGACCCCAAGCCTTTCCTTTATACTTTTCTCGTTGAGAAAACAACGATCGTGATCTAATCTTGATTCGAGGGCTAAGATTAAAAGAAATCTTGATCCATGTGACTTAAGTCATTTCCATCACATGTTTAAATTAATTACCTTTAATATTTTAATTTTCTTAAGTTAGACTTAGGGTCCTTAATTAAAAATATTAATTAATTAATTTTCTCCCAAACTAGATGGAATTTTTCAAATCCCTTTCTGGGTCTTGGAGATCTCATGTACTCTAGTCCCTCCACAAAGTTTGGTAGCTAGAGCACATCCAAAGCTACCCCATAAATCCACAAATCTCAACATTCTTAACCTGACAAAGGCAAGGGGAAAGGACCAAACAAGAATTTTCGCCTAAAGAGGTCAAATTGATCCTCTGAGGTACTAGTCTTGGGAACACTAGGGCAAAATTTGATCTTAGACCTAGGGCTTGAGCTATCCCGCAATCCCATTGTCAGAACTATTAAACACACGCATGGTAAACACAAGAAGGAGAGTTAACACACAAGACGTAATTGAAGGATAAGCGTGAGTTATCTTATTACCCACCATAGATGTACATTTATATTACATTTTTGTGACCCTTGGATTCCACATTCCATGGTCATTTGGACTTCTATTGTCCATTCGGCTTCCACACCTACCCATAGAGGATTAGGTGTCCAACATTCCCCCCCTTATTCCGAAGGGGTATGTGTGAGTCCAAGAAGAGAGTTGTAATACAAATTTGCAAAGTATGCATGGCAACACTTATGCTGAATCAAATCTCTGAAATGTTGGCATAAAGAGGTGGTTTAAGGATGACCACCAACACTGGGACACTTAGTGCAGTTCCCGGAACTCTTCCAATCTGGCAAGAAGCTGAGGGCTTCTGCTAGAGGAAGTGTCCCTCATATTTGAAGAGGGAGACCTTCAACCTAGAAGAAGGGAGGTCTACAACCTGTGATGGTTTAAGGATGACCACCAACACTGGAATGCTTAATGCATTTCTCGGAACTCTTCCAAAGCTGGCCAGAAGCTGAAGTCTTCTGCTATGTTAGAGTCAGAATATGCATTCTGGCATCAGTGACTGATACCATTGCTTTATTTCTCATATTAGGTGTTTCATTCTGAAATTTTTATATCATTCCATTAGGTCATGCTAAAAATTCTTTCACTGATGGTAGCCTTCCTCAAATAAAACTTCATTCTCCCTCAGAAGACCATATTTGTTGACTTATTCCCATGTCTCCTTGAGCATAACAACACCTATGAAAATGCTCTTATCATCATGATTTGTCTTAGTCAAAATTAGTCATGAAGATCAGGTCTAAGAAGTCCCATTAGGTCATTAGGTTTTTTATTTTTCAAGGTCACTCCATTTCAGATGAAGTCAACAAATATATGAGAGGGACTAAATAAGAAATTTTGTTTTCCAATATAGAAGATCGTCATGATGTAATTATCATATTTTCAAAGTTGTAATTTTTGAGTTTAACGACTTTTATATCAAAATGTCATTTTGATATAAAATTCAACATGTAATTCATTTATATTTTTTCAAATGTAATTTTATGTTCTCATATGTAATAAATTCATCCCAAGCTGTCAATGCAATCATTTCCGGCCTAAATGGAGCAAAGAAAGCCAAACTCCATGACTTGATCAAACTACAAAAATGCCAAAAAGTCAAAAAGTTAAGGAGTATCAGTGCTAAAGGTGCTAAAGTCCAAGGGGAAAAGTGAACTTAGGGAAAGTGGGTTATTCAAACTAAAATTACAATCCCTAAAGTTATAAAGCTATTCAAAATCTTCAAACAAATCATTTGTCTCCATTCATCCATCAGGAGTTTCCAGCAGAGGAGAAAATTTTAGAGTTTTTGAGCATTTTGAGAAAATTTCACTGGTCGCTGCGCGTTTGCCTGGATGTTGTGCGTTCAACCCAGGTGCTACGCGTTTGATCGATCATCCGCAGAGCAAAAAACAACGAACATTGCTCATTTACCTTCGGACGCTGCTCGTTTTCCCGGACGCTGTGCGTTCCTCCAGGACACTGCGCGTTTGAACACATAGGGTTTCTCAGGGTTCTATCACTCCCAACAAGCTCAGTTTTTTGCATAGACTTCTTCATAGCTCCTTCAAACAGTAAGTTAACCCTATCAAGCCTTCTCACTGAAGTGTCTCATGATTTAATGCAAATTTGAAGTGTTTATTGCTATGAAACCCTAGTTTTCATTTCCTTTTGCCATTTTCATTCATATTTCCCATACTCATGTCCCTAAACACATATCAGTCATAAAAGCTATAAGATCCTAGGGTTTTCTTAGACCTAGGTTATCATTTACATTATCACTTCTTCCATTTGTCACAACTTCTCCTTTCAAATCCACATATCCTTCATCTCATTCCATTTACCCTAGGGTTTCCAAAGCCTTCAAATCTACAATGTCTGAAGAAGAAAACAGAAATGTCAGTGAGGAGTAAACACCAAAGAAGAAGACATATAAGAAGGGAGGGAAAATCATCAGATATGAATCATTAAACACAAAAGAACTCATGGCTTCTCCACTTACTGTGTCATGTTTTAAACATGTTGGTTGCTTTGAATTTTGGGAGAAGGTGCAAAAGGTCCAATATCACCCTATGCTAACAAGGCTATTCATCTCAAATATTCATGATAGGTAGGTCACTGTTGCTAGGGTTACTTTTACCATGTCTACTAATGCCATTGCAACTGCTACAGGGATCCCTAATGTGGGAGAGAAATGGTTTAAACAAGGAAACCTTGATCATAGCTACTATGAACCATATCTTAAACCTAGATACAAGGATGACAAAAAGACCATTTTCACTTTCTCTCATCTTCTTGATCGATATGTCCCTATGATGAAAATCATCATGAAATACTTCACCTGTGAGGGGAGGTTTTCTCGACTCTATTCATATCATATCCGGGTTCTTATGCATTTCACTAGAGTCAGAATGCTTCACATACCCTATTTCCTCTCCCGCAACATTGACAAGATGACATACATTGCACAAAAGAGAGATTATAATCATCAAATGCAGAGTCTCTTTCACCACTCCCTTATCAAAATGATAGTCATGCATTAGCTTGAGCAAAAGAACATTCCATGGGACGCATTCATAGCAAATGAAATTTTCACTACCCCACCTAGTCAGCATGATCGAAATATCCCCTCATCATCTCATCCTCCCATATCCACTCCTCCATCTCAGCCTGCTGCTCATACGTCATCACAAACTTAGTTTCATTCAGCTCATGATGATCCTTCTTCTTCACCTTTCTATAACCCTTCATCATCATCACATCATGATTCCGAGTCATCAAGCAATGAGGAGGATATTGAGGCAACTTGGGCTAATTTTGCTAATGTTGAGCCATTTCCCAAGACTTATCAGAGAGGCTACAAGCATGTGTTTGCTTCACTTGGAGTGAAAGGGGCCATGCCTTCTTCATCAACAAAACAGGTGGAGAAAGGCAAGGAAAAGGCTAAAGAACCAATCATTGATGATGAGGAGGACAAACATGAAACAGAGCATGAATTTCAGCTGATTGACCTAGGTCAGGAAGATGAGGACAAAATCACCAGTGCAATAATCCAAGGCAAAGAAGCAAAGATTAGTGAACTTCAAGCTAATCTTGAGAGAGCAAAATATGTGATTGACTTTCTTGAGCAAGAAAATCAGCAACTGAAAACTAAGCAAATCATCAATGAGGTAAAGACCATCAAAGCACAAAGAGTGGCAGAAAAGGCTAAGGCCTTGCTTGAGGAGACCTTGGAAAGATTTGGTGAAACTGATGATGAGGAGGATCATCTTCCAAGACAAAAACCAAAGACTATAGGGCTGAAGAGAGCTTTAGCTCGGGAAAGACAGAGAGAAGCTGAGTTGGTAGAGCAGCTCACACCAAGTGAGTTGCTTGCCCTAGAGATTAGCAAAGATAGGGAACCATGGCCTGATAGAGCCAATCTACATTTGGAGAGGTTACTTAAGAAGGCCAACAAGGACAATGACTTGTTGAGGGCAAGAGTTAAACTTCATGCGCGGAAAGAGAGAATTTCATTAGCTAAGCTCAAAAGAGCTAATGACAAATTTGAAAGTTTGACCAAGCAAGGGGAGAAAGAAAAGTTGGACATACTTGCTGAGGTGTCACTTCATGCCCCAATCACTCAATGAGCAAGTACTCCAACAATTTTGGCACATTTTTGCACTAATGTTAATTTCTACAATTTTTGATAATTTTCAACTCAAAAATTTTGCTAAAGGTGCAGTGACCTGGATGGTGCACTCTTTTTTGGGGCCTCCAAATGCCAAATAGCCACCACCAACAGGTTTATAATGATGAGGGCATCAACCCTAACAAGTTTTAGAAGATTTGGAGGAGAACTGGTCCCTCAAACATGCAAAAAACCACATAAAAATCATGTTTCTGCCTCCTTTTTGACCTGGTCACTGCGCGTTTACCAATCCTAGGAGATTTGCTTTTTGACACGGCAAATCAAAACCATTTTGAAAAATGAAGATAGATCTAGAAACTAGACTCAGAGAGCTTTCCAATGAGCTATCATGGAGCTGATTTGGACACTGGGAAGACACGCAAAACCAACTTGCAAAACAAGCTATTTTTCATGCTTGGACGCTGCGCTTTTGCTAGAAAATTGCAAATTTTACAGTCTCTAGCAATTTTTCTCCAGTTTGACTTTCCACCTTGGGAAATGAGAAATGACTAATGTAAATGGTCAAGATGAATGTAAAATTCATTTTTTTACTTTTATCTAGGGTAGATGCATTAGCTAAGTCAATCAGTTGAGGTGTAATGAATCAGTTCCTAGAGATAGGAATGAGTCACTTTTCTCATCCTACACTCTAGCTTTCAGTTTAGCTTTTCATGTAATATCTCCCTCACCTCATGGATTCGACCCCCGAGGATGAGAGGAGGTAGTTTGAGGTCTATTTAGCTCAAGTTTTTAGAGGAGTCAAAGGGGTTAGAGTTGGCATCAGTTTGAAAGTTTGTGTATTGATCAAGAAACATTTTGGCCTGGATATTAATGACAAATTGCAACTATTTCTTTGGGATTCATGTGGTATGAATGTTTGACATGGTTTCTTCTCTGTGATCATTTGTATGAATGTATTGTAAGCTCATAAACCATTTTCATGTCTACGATATGCTTAATTTCAAGTTGAAAGGCAGAATTCTTGTTTTTCATGCTTTGTTTTGGGAAATTTTGCATAATTTGTCCATTTTCTTTAGTGTAGGGAGAATTCATCTCATATGCTCTTCCTAGCTCCTCACCAGTCTATTCATCTCACCAAAATCACCTTTAAGTGTTAAACCTTCCTACCTACCTTGCCCCATCGAATGGACTAAAATTCATCTCATTGGCCCTAATCTAGTCCCCTTGACCTAGTCCTTGTTTCAGTGAGCCCAACCCCGAATCAAAACAAATCCCTGCATTTCATACCTAGCTTGAAACCCTAATTGCTCCAGCCCTCCTGGCTGTGACCCTTTTGGAGAGAGCCCTCTCTGGCTTGATAGGGCTAGCTGTCAAGTCAAAAGCTTGGTTTGTGGTTACCTCTGTTAGGATTCCTTCCTCAACGTTGGGAATTTGGTGGAGTGATAACATGCTAGAGGAAGTGCTCCGAATTCTTTGAAGAGGGAGAATATCAACCTCGCATAGATGGTTTAAGGCTGTCCACCAACCAAAGGAATGCTCGTGGGCATCCATGTCTCTGGCTACGACTCTGAATCTGGAATGACAAGTTGTGGCTCAGGCTCGCTTGAACTGCTGTGTCTTTGGCTACAACTCTGAATCTGGAATGATAGGTTGTGGCTTAGGCTCGCTTGATGTGCTGTGTCTCTGGCTACAACTCTGAATCTGGAGTGATAGGTTGTGGCTCAGGCTCGCTTGATGTGGCTTCGAAACTTGTAGATGACCACCATTTTCCCCCTGTCAGGTACAAGGTGAGATGATGGCAAAAACTCAACTGCAAGTTTGTTCAATATTCGAGAACAAGTTCTGACATGCGACTTAAACATCTTCTTGGCTGTTGATGCCCATTGCCAAGAAGCGATCCATCCAAGATGAATCTTTGTTCTTGCAGGAGGCTTGTTTCTGAAGCATCTGTGTGAAGAATGGGTGTGTCGACCACAGTGCTTGCATGGGTGAAGATCGAAACAATGATCTTTCATATGGCCAACTCGATCACAGTGTTGGAATTTTTCAATTTGTTGTTGCTGCTTTGAAATAGGAGCATGATCTAGAACAATTGAAGGTGAACTGTCATGAAGAAATCTGACACTTTGAAATTTGATGGGCTTGGAGTAGTTTGGAATATGAAAGGACAACTCCTTGTCATCTTCAAGACCAGTTTTGTGCTTTTTGTGGACAAGCTCTTCCCAAGGACTGATGATGGGCTTGGGAGGTGCATGCTGCATTTCTGCATCTTTCTACACATCTGCTCCTGAAATGGGTACTGATTGTGAACCAACCTCAACTTTATATTCTTGCTGCTGATGGGAGTCCCTCTCAATTTTCCGAATAGAAACAGGTTCAGAATGATGAATCCACTGTTGTAATTCTTCTTGTTGTAGCTGAGATTCAACCTGCAAAAACTCAGTCTATTCTTGTGCATTTTGCAGAGAGGTTTGAATATTTGTGAGAGTGTCTTTACTAATTTTAATTGTACTTTCGACAGTTGATATGATTAGTGTTCTTAGTAACTCTAACAAAGGGTCAATCTGAGCCATTTAAACTTCAAAAATTTCCTGGTAACCCACGCTTCAACACTCGACGAATCACAAAATAATGAGGAAGATAAACACTGACTTGAGGTCTCAACTCATATGCTATTGATTTTGCTGAGCAAAAACAATATTTCAGCTACAATGAATGCTTTAATGAGGTATATAATAATCTTTATCTTAGGAATTTGGCTTTTGTGATCCATGAAATGTGTATAAGAAATTTTCGGTGTAAATCACATATAAGAAATTTTTGCCGACGCGTTTCGAACCAGCTAGTGTGGTTCATCATTAGGATATCATTATCTTGATGATGAACCACACTAGCTGGTTCGAAACGCGTCGGCAAAAATTTCTTATATGTGATTTACACCGAAAATTTCTTATACACAATCTTTATCTTATGTTTTGAGACAACATCGGTTAATCAACGCTCAAAATACAATTCAATATTCCACAAATGCCTTAAGGGGATTTGAATTTGATCATTCCAAGTCCAAGTCCTTTATGAGGGTTGCTTTAAGATCTAATTCACATTGCTCAACTTACTTCAGGCATAACACATTAGCATTGCAGCATCCCACGTTGACAACAATTAATAATTCTTTGTTTCAAGCTATACCAAACATCTTTCCAACCAACTCGAAGATGTAAGATGCTCACAAATAGGATTCTCTTATGATATTTATACTTTAAAACTTATGGTGAGCTTGTAGAAGTAAACAGACATGCTAATTATTTCATAAGTAAATGGTTTACTTGTGGAAACCGTGTGTCCACACTTATTCCTGACCCATTAGTGCGCAATACAACAAATAAATTAAGCTTTCAATCAGATCCACAAATCAAAAATATTATGCAGATGTGCAGATATATGAATACCAGCCTTGGTGCAAATTAGTGATCAGAAGGAGAAGTGCATAGCGCAACGAACAACCTCTGTTTGCACATCGAAATCATTGTCACCCAGCTATACATAAGTCAAGTCGCTGGTTCAACTTACATAAACCACCATTCAGTACAATGTCAATTTTGTCTCAAATGACGATTCAACTCATCAAAACCCTCAAACAGTCCTTCGAAACCACGATGGGAGGAAATTAGTAAGGCTTTTCCCACAATTCATAGGCATTGCGTGAATTACAGAGGTGGTCGTCCACCCAACAAAGATCTTCCATAAATGACACACTTATTGAGGTTAAATTCGACCAATCTTCAAAAAAGGAGTATCTTGCAATATATATATATATATATATATATATATATATCAAAACTCAGCCAACATGTATGCCCAATATTTAAAAAGGAGTTGACATACCATTCGGTCCTGCGTGGAGGCACCGATCCATTCTTTGAAAATTGGTTAACGCACAAGTTGATTCCTTTGCACCATTCCACCTCTCATCACAAGACTGCTCTAAGGAAAATGCCTTTGATGCAGAATGAACACTGTTGTCTCATCGTCCAATGCAACACCTCGAATTTTCGACCAAGCTCACCAATTTCAATGATATCACTGACTGTTTGCAGGTCCAGCATTCCAACACTTCCACACCACACAAACGCAGAGCTTATATGAAAGTCATTCAGCCAGATGTTAACTCAGAAATTCTCGCAATCATCGTAGAGATAATTCGAGTGCGCATTGAATGCAAAGGATGGTCTGTTCAAATGTAGAGATTTGACAGAGAACAATGACATGAGGGAGTTACAAGGGTAGAAAACTAAAAATAGAGGCTGGGTTTCGGCTTTTGGTGCTAGCTTTCTATCCAAGGTGTATAAGGAGTGAGGTTAGGCCAACTGTAGGATGACAGTCGACACTGAATGCAAATGTTTAACTGTGCGGAGGAGCACGGTTAAATTACATAGAGAAGCAGAGTAAATTGGCCTCAAAAGAGCAGACAATAATGGATGGACTACCGTCGATGACACATATGAATGAATCCCTTGCAAAAATTACGCAGAAAGAAACAGATCTGCTGGCGAACACGATAAATGTCTTGAAATCCATGGAAAATGCTATGGATCCGAGTACAATTTGTAGGCTACACTCTGAACTAGCCGAACTTCAGCGTGAGATAGAGAAAGTTAGAGAACAACGACATAAATCAATCAAGCAACGCGAATATTTGAATGGACGCATAATAAAAATGACGTAAGAGATTCTTGAAACTGTCAAGGCAGCAAGCGAGGAGGAGGATAAGTTCTATCGTCAACACGATCCGAAACACAAAGATGTAATGGATGAACTTCAAGCCGCACAAATGAAACGAGAAGATGTCCAACAGACTTCGAATGCTGCATTCCTTGAACCCCGATAACTTATAACTTTTAATGGATACACTTTACACTAATCATAAGAAAAAGCGAATTTCTTCATCCACGTTTCTTTGGAGAGGCTTATTGGCCTTCTTTAATTCTTTTCATAGGCAACAACTTCTGAAACCACGCTATTATATATAAATGTGATCAATCAAAGGGTTTGTTAGCTTGATGAATTCACGGGGTTGATTGTGGGTGGTGTTTGCAGGAGCCTATGTGCATAACGTATGGAGGAATGGTGGACAACATAGTTGATTGTGATAAAACTATTTAAGAGGCAACACGACTGGAAACAACTGTTGGTGCAGGCCTAGAAAATACAGTGCATGTGTTTCAGGTATGTAGGTCTAGATGGAGCGTTACACAGATTTACTGCAAAAACTCAAAAACGCTTGAGCAGGTATTACTAAAAGACACTTAAACCATAATAACAAATCCACAGAGGCAGAGCAGCGTATGGAGTGCGTATTATGCAGCAGATTAGGCACTGGGGAGAAAAGAATCTGACAGTTTGTCAGGAAGGACCAACGCTATTGAAGGCAACGAAGAGCGCATCCCCATGTTTCACAATGAGGAAGAAGAAGGCCACTCATCATGGCTCTGATATCATGTTAAACACACGTATGGTAAAACACAAGAAGGAGAGTAAACACACAAGACAGAACTGAAGGATAAGCATGAGTTATCTTATTATTCACCATAGATGTACATTTATATTACATTGGTGTGACCCTTGGATCCCACATTCCATGGTCACTTGGATTCCTTTTGTCCATTTGGCTTCCACACCTACCCATAGAGGATTAGGTGTCCAACAAGAATCTTTTCAAATTTGGAGGAGACCTTGAGGACACACCAACGCAATAGACCCTAGGAAATTGAGAATATTCTAGGGCTAGTTTCCCGGGAAATTGATGCCCTAGGTGATCCAGTGTGGCTAGACCTAGAAGAGGGAGGAAAAAGGTGAAAAATATGGTTTAAATGACCACCATTTGATGGATCAATGGCTAATTTCTCTTTGGGATATGGAGTCTAGGAGAATCGTGAAGATGGACTTTGTTTCTTGAGAGGAATAGGAAATGAGAGGGGCAATCCTGGGCAACATATCGGGGCACAAGGGTAGCTAGACAAAGGGAAGCCCACACTTGGGTATATAATGTGTAGGAGGAAGCAATTGTGGTACGTGAGGAGCCCCGACCTTGATTTTTCCACCCTTCTTTATATGCCTTTTTCCTTTTATGATTTTCTTTTGATTTACTGCTTGGGGCTCAAAGGATAAGAGCATGATGTGTAAGATATAACGGTGATTACCCCCTTTTTGGTAGGGTGGTTTATTGCCCTCCAAGGGTTGGGACAATCATGGGTTCCTGAATGATAAAGGAGGCTCAGCTAGGGCCTATGGAACCAGGCTGATGGCCATGGGTATGGGGTAGAGCTCATGTATTGGCTTTTTCCCACGTGCTAATTATGTTTGTCCCGACCATCTTTTGCATTTTGTGGTACGCTTTCCTTTTGAATGTGGCCATTTATGCTTTTACTTTTCTTTTTAGCTGCTTCAACCTCCGAGGCATCGTTCCAAGCTTGACCCAAGGTGGGGGCAAGCGAATCGGGAGCTAACCCTATGTGGACCTAGAGAGGCAATGTGGACCCAGGTGGGAGAGATGATGAATGGGGGTATAGTGAATGGAAGGGTATTCTATGTGGATAGGGGAGTGGGACCACACAACCAAAGTTGGGATTTCCCAAGTAGTATCACCCTAAAACCAAACGACCAATAAAGGAGATCCCACGGGACTAAAATCCAAGGGTAACATCCAAAAGAGGCCAAGGTGACAGAAGCACAAACGAATCCCACTCTTTCTGCTGAATCCCCCATCAGACCATGCCCAAGAGTGTCCACGATAAGTAAACCCAATACTCAATTTCCAAATGACAAGAAATACCTTTAGGTTCGTGAGGCCCACCTTCAAACATATGATCAATACATATGGTTGAGGGACCACATGGGTGGCTCAGGTGGCAGAGAAATGGCACAACGAACTAGTTGAGGGCTGCAAGGTGCTGCTGGCTGAGGGCCATCATGGAGAAAAAAAATTCTCCTAGGGATATCACCCACGAAGTGGTGGGTAACAAGGGTCACTATTAGTACCGTTCGATTCGTTTTTCTTGTAGATAGCCCAAAAATCGTTCCATTTCCTAATACCCGCTTTCTATTGTGTGCTCTTATCATCATGTTCAAGAGATTGATCCTCCTCATTTTCCTTAGATGTTGCAACTTTTCTATTCAACTCCTCTAATTTTGGAAGAGCCATTCTGTTCCAATATTGAAATTTTTTTATAGTTTCCGCTTGCTGCTCTTCCAACTTCCTCTGAGACTCTACATACTCCTAGCCAAAAAATGCTTCTAGTTGTTCCATTTTCAAACACCCTCCAGGCTGGCAGGGGAGCCAACTCTAATATGTTCTGAAAAGTATATAATTGCACTTGAAAAGTAAATATTGTTCACATGAGATAACTTGAAGGAAAGTTGCACCAATGAAGGATATTCCAAGATAAGTAAATAAGCTCAAAATGTTTCAAGATACACAAGTGAACATCAAATGAAATGCTCCGAGTACAAGAATATAAATGGAAAGTGAACCCACAATACTTGCAAAAAGTGAAATGTTTCTTGAAATGCAAATAAAACTTGTAAGTAAAGCTTGAAGTGATGTAGGATGAAATGAGAGAAAGCATGAAATTAGCATAAAATGAAAATGTGAGAAATTAGCAAACTAATTCCAACTTCCAGAGCAAAAAATAGAGACCAAATCAAACACCATGCAAAGAGGGTCCTTCTCTCAAAAGAGAGCAGTGGGATGCAATGGGGATGATCGCCAAGCTGCCAAAGAAGAATGATTGCTTTTATTATTAGTGATGAAAATGGCCCACTTATAGAGATGAGGGCTTGGTTGGGAAGAACTTACAAATATGAGTTTTAAAACTTGCTATTTCCCCAAAGTTTACAAATGAAGGATTTATGAAATCTACTTAAGAAATGTTACAAAGAAATGGCTTGAAAGCCTTGAGTGAATAACAAGATACAAGGGTTACAATTCGTCAAGCATACGAGGCTATAGAAGAAGAAAGGAAATAGCGAGTAGAGGGTACAAGTCTTGGAAACTCCGAATGTGAGGACTCCCAAGATATGTACTTTGATCTCTCCATCTTCAATTCAAATTGTCTTCAAAACCACCTATAGGACAACAAGAAGGCAAGTTAGCTTGAATGATAAGTAGAGTTGAAAATATACAAGAGGAATCAAGTGTATGAGATGGGGAGAATATATGATCTTAGACACTAATCAAAATCTACTTATAATTCAATGAATTACTCACTAGAATAAGCTGCTCTAATGAGTGAAGTTTGGGATTTAAACTCAACACTTAGCCTGCAATGCAAGATAAAATCAATACTTGCACAAATAGGAAAGAGAAGTATTTTGTTTTTTAGAGATAGAAGAGAAGCATAGGGTTCATGAAACCCCCTTATCAAATATCCAATGGCATCCTTGGGTGTTTCTTGCTTGAGTAGCTTGTGAGCTCCTTGAGATCTATGGAGTTGGATGATCAAACTAAAGACTAGGATTTGGTAACTTGCCTTTGAACACAAGAAACACTTTATATCATACCTTAATTCCTTCATTTTCAAATTAAATCAAATTTGGAATTTTCTTTCGAATGTGATATCTCATGAGCTCAATGCTGTGTTGAGATTCAATAAGAAGATCCTAGTGAAAACTAAACACCTACACTAGGATGGAGCCTCAGGGTTTTTTTAGGCAGATGTCTATTTATAGATGCATGCCTATTTATAGATGTATGTGCAAGTTCTATTTATATATGCATGTCGACTATTATTATCCCTTAATAATAGTTGGACAATAAACAATAATCTATTCTCAATGAGCACTTGGAAATAGTTAACTGAAGTGGCAAATCAATTAGCTAAAGGAATTTCAAGTTAAGAGGTTGGTTGGTGGGACATGCAGGTTGACTTAGTTGTAACCGAGTGATTCGAACTTGTAACAGAGTTGGAAGTGCAGTTATGAAAGTTGTAAAGTAGTTTAACTCAGTTGTGCTAGTTGTAACTGAAGATACACTAGTGAGAGATCAAGTGAATTAATTATTAATTAATTCACAATCAGTGGCCTCACATGCAACTAAAGATTTACTACTATTAACTACATGCATGTGAGATCCAGTGGAGACCCAGTTGAGTTCTAGGTGAAAGGGAAGATAACTATCAGTTGTGATATTATCCGGTTGCACACATGCAACCACACACACATTGGATGTGCCCATGAGGATTGCACAGTCAAGGCAAGCAGGATTGCACTCATTCAGGGATTGTTATCATCTGGGATTGCGCAGTGGAGGCAGGTTGTCTGGAGACAATAAATTGGCTAAGGAACTTGCTAATTTATGTATGACAGTGTGAGACAGTTAGCTCATGTACTGAGAGCTCTTGGATTAAAGCTTTGTATGTAATTGTTTCATGATCCATGATATAATACATAATAGAATATAGTGGGGTTTTTAGCTATGTGCTTTCCCCAGGTAAATTATTTGTGTTATGTGTGATTGATCTTTCTTCATGATATTGTGATTGGCGATTGTGTTTCAACTTCCGCAAAGATTTGTAGAAGTGATTCTGTATTTAACAGTAGCATATTATTGTTAGATCAGGAGAATCCAGGACATACATGTATTTTGTATTAAATTTCTACATGGTATCAGAGCACAGGAAATTGTGATTTTGAAGCAGGAGCTGAGCTTAATTTGCAGAAAGACTTACTTGGCGCTACAACTGATTCAAGATCGAAATGGATTTCAATGGCTTTCAATGGCTTGAGGTTAGAGTATGCACTCGAGAGCAGCTTGAACTACATTGCTTGGAAGGACAGGATGGAGGCGACACTCAAAGATAATGGCTTGAAGGAATTCATTGAAAAAGATGTTCCTAAGCTAGATGCTGCAGATGCTGCCAATCTTGATGCATGGCGAAAGAAAGTGGCAAAGGTGAGGAGGATTCTGTTGGAGGTAGTACGAGACCACATTGTCTCAAGCCTCCATGGGAAAGCCGCACCATATGCTGTGGAAGGCTTTGACGGATCTATTCCAAAGCAACAACGACCATAGGAAATTGGCGCTCAAAGATAAACTCGGGAAGATCAAGATGGAAAAGGGCAACAACATTCCAAAGTATCTCACGAAGTTTGTCCAATGTCGGGATGAACTGGGGAGTGTGGGAATAACTGTTGCTGACAATGATTTGGTGAGCTTGGATCTCTTGGGACTTCCTAAGAGTTGGCACAGTTATGAAGACTGTTAACGGACAAGAAAAATTGCCAGATTGGGAATGACTGTGGTCGAACCTAGTGCAGGAGGAGTTCAGGCGGAACACCAGAGATGGCTCTTCATCAAAGCATGATGATGAAGAGGATTGTGCTTTGGCTACCAAGGCGAAGAAGGGGAAGGGGAAGAAATTCAATTCTAAATCCGAGTTTAAAGGCAAGAAGCTTGATATGTCCAAGGTGAAGTGTTTTCATTGTCACGAACATGGGCATCTTGCTACTAACTGTCCGCAAAAGAAGAAGAACAAGAAGGTTGCTAGAGTTGCAGCTGGTGAGGCCCTTGCCTCGCAACTTGAGCTTGACTTCTCTTTGATCGCATGCATGGTATCAAGTGCATTGGGATCGGTGTGGTATTTGGATAGTGGTGCTTCCTTTCACATGACGGGAGATAATGAACTTTTCAGTGACTTGGAGGAGAAAGATCTCCAAATGCATATAGAGATGGGCGACGACGGATGATACAGTGCGACCGACATTGGTACCATTAACTTTCAGAGGGAGTCAGGTAAACCATTTCAATTGAAAGATGTTATGCATGTTCCAAGTCTGAAGAAAAATTTGGTCTCAGTCGCAATGTTGGAGGACAAAGGCTATGACGTTGTTTTCAGCAATGTAAAAGCTTTCCTGCGACATAAAACAATGAGTCAAGCCAAGAGGATAGGGATTCGAGTTAAGAATCTCTACAAGTTGGAGGTAGATGCCTGCGTTGCCATGATGGGCAAGGTTGAAAAAGTGGTGAGTCCGGATGAGGGCAAATTATGGCACAGGTGATTGGGCCATCTTCATCATGGAGCCTTGAAAGTCATGCAACAAATATCTATTGGACTTCCAATGGGAACACTTGCTTAGTTAGATCAGTGCAAGGGTTGCATCATGGGGAAGTATGTAAAGTCCACCTTTCGTGAGAAGGAGAATCGTGCTTCGGGGATCCTTGAGAGAGTTCACACAGACGTGTGTGGACCGTTCTCGGTTTCTTCAATAGCAAAACATAAGTACTATGTTATTTCTTTTGATGACTTTTCTTGTAAATGCTGGATCTTCTTCATGTAGAAGAAGGATCAAACATTCCAAAGTTCTTCGAGTTTAAGGCATTGGTGGAGAAAGAGTTGGGGAAGCAAGTGAAGGCTCTGAGAAGCGATAATGGTGGAGGATACATCTCTAACGAATTCAAGAACTTCTGCAGCAAAGAAGGAATTTGAAGAGAACTCATAGCGCCTCATAACCCACAGCAAAATGGGGTCGCAGAGAGGAAGAATAGAACGATCATGGATGCAGCACGAACGATGTTGGATGATTAGGGCCTACCAATGCATTTGTGGGCGGAAGCATGCAACACTGCGGTTTATGTGCAAAACCATTGTCCTCATAGAGTACTTGGCATGAGTACACCTGAAGAAGCTTTCATTGGTAAGAAACCGGATGTTTCACACTTTAAGATTTTTTGCTCATCTGTTTATGTGCATGTGACCAAGAACGCCAGGAAGAAGCTAGAGCTGACTGTTGAAGTTGGGATTTTTGTGGGGTACACAGAAACACCCCATAATTATCGTGTGTATTTTCCAAACAGTCGAATGATTGTGGTGCGACGGGATATAAAATTCGATGAAGGGAAAGCCATGCGGTTGTCGCTTGAGAGGGAGCTAGACTTGCATGCGGAGGAGGAATTGTTGGTTCCCAAAGATGAGTCTATAGATGTGGATCAACCACATGAGGAGGTTCATGGAGTGGAGCAGTCCACTCACGCAGAGCCAACCATCAGAACTGGTAGAACGCGTACCACAGAAGCTGATAGGTTGAGACTTGATGCTGCACAAAATGTAGGAGTCCCTACTTCACAACGCAGGCAAAGACAGTCTCCTGATTGATTTACTGGATACATGGCTCTCATGAGAAAATGTATTGTCACTGAACCATCTTCCTTTCAGGAAGCAGTGCAGGAGCCCACATGGGTAGATGCAATGGTGGAGGAGTATGACTCCATTGTCAAAAACAGTGCTTGGGAAATTGTGTAAGGCCGGTTGATAAACTAGTGGTAGGTTCGAGATGGATCTACAAGGTAAAGAAAGCTGCTGATGGGAGTGTTGAGAAATACAAGGCCAGATTTGTGGCTCGGGGCTTCTCACAGATCGAGGGGATAGATTATGAAGAGACCTTTGCATCTGTTGCAAGGTATTCTTCCAGAAGGACCATCCTTGCTCTCTCAACGTAGATGGGCTGGCGCATCCATCAGATGGATGTGAAAACTGCGTTTCTCAATGGGATCATTTAGGAAGAGGTGTACATAGAGCAGCCTAAAGGTTTTGAGGTCTTCAACAGCGAGTCGCATGTGTGCCGATTCAAAAGAGCGCTGTATGGGCTGAAGCAAGCACCTCTCGTTTGCACACTTGATAGGACAATTATCACCGGGATTGGGCTTCACCAAAAGTGAAGATGCAAACCTATACCAAATTGTAGAGGGTGTTTAATCATTGTTATTTATGTTGATGATTTAATACTGATTAGTGATGGACTGTGGTCGATACACTCATGAGTGGTCGATACACTCATGCAAGGAGAGAATCTCAGAAAGGAGTTCGAGATGAAGGATATGGGCCTCCTTCATTATTTCCTTGGATTGGAAATATGGCAGCGAGATGGTGAACTTTTTGTGTTTCAAGGCAAGTATGCAAGGGAGATACTAAGTAAGTTTCACATGGAGGGCTACAAACCCATGGATACTCCTCTTTTAGGAAATTGGAGGAAAGAGGATGCTACTTTTGGAGAGGTGGTGGATGCTATTGTCTATCGAAAGTTAGTGGGTTCGCTAATGTATCTAGTGAACACGAGACCAGACATTTGCTATGCGATTAACCAACTGAGTCAAGCTATGGTTAAGCTTACCAAGTTCTTTTGGAAGGCGGGTGAGCATGTCCTGAGATACCTGAGGGGTACATCAGAGTATGGTTTATGGTACAAATAGAGGGATGAAGAGAAGTTGCATGGCTTCACGAATGCAGATTGGGCAGGCAGCGCATCGGACAAAAAGAGCACATTAGGGGGGATCTTTAGCATTGAATCTATAGTTGTTTCTTGGTACAACAGGAAGCAGAGATCTGTGGCACTCAGTTCAGCGGAAGCGGAATACATGGCAGTGAGTCAAGCTACATGTGAGGTTATCTGGATGAGAAAGATCTTGGTTGGTTTGTTTGGTTCTCATTTAGATCCAATAGTGATTCATTGTGATAATCAGAGTTGCATTAAACTCTCAATTTGTCCTATGTTTCATGATAGATCTAAGCATATAGATATCCGGTACCATCATCTCAGAGATTGTGTGTAGAGGAGGATCATGTTGGTTCAATACATTCCTACGTGTTAGGGTCTCGCAACTAGGTCAAAACTCCATGTTATGATGCTCAGATTAAGAGGCTAATATTTTTGTTGGATTCCTCTTTCGGAGAGGTGTAAAATCCATATATAATATGTCTTAATCCGATGAGGAGAACATTTATTTTGAATTTATTATTCATAATAAATTATATGTGCAGGTCGGCCTTAAGGTTTCACACCCCCAACAGATGTGTCACACACCCCAATGATGGATATAAATACAGGCAAAGTTGGAGAGCATTTCATCACAACACAACACACATCTTCTTCTTTCATCTGATGTAGTACGAGCTCCTTAGAAGACATTTCCAGCCCACATGTGTGAAGAAGAAGGACGAATTTCTGTACGGCTGAGCTGAAGGACGAGTTGCTACAGCTAGGGTTTTGCTGGAAGTTTGACCAGCGTTGACTTTGGTCAACGCATGGTCCGAATGGGCTGAAATTTGGTGTGAAGTTCGATTTTGGAAGGCCGTACTGTTTGGCACAGAAATCGAGGTCAAAGGGTTGACCAATCTGCTGCTGCGTTGACTTTTAGCTTGCTGCCCTACGTTGACTTTTTCAGGACAACGTTGACTTTTTTGGAGTTGACTTGGGTTGACTCGTTTGCTGATTGGAGGACTGTTGTGACACATGCTGGGTTGGCTGACCAAGGAGACTTTGCTGGTTGAAGCATCCTGTTGACCGCCGTAACGAACCACCACATTTTTCCTGTTTCTGATTTGTCTTCTGTAAGATCCACTTATATGTTCTATCTGCATTTTACTTAACTATTTTGTATGATTGCTGTGAGAAAAGTAAAATTGCTCCTAGCATAGAACATCTACAAAAATTTACAATTACTTAACATCGTGATGTATATTCCTACGGCTATGCCTACCAGGAGCAAGCAGCAGAATTCAATTACTCAGAGACAGGATCGGGGTGAAGGATAATCCCTTTCTTGTTGAGAGGGAGTGTTGAGATTCAACAAGAAGATCCTAGTGAAAATTAAGCACCTACACTAGGATGGAGCCTTAGTTTATTTTTAGGTGCACGTCTATTTATAGATGTATGCCTATTTATAGATGTATGTGCAAGTTCTATTTATAGATGCATGTCGACTATTATTATCCCTTAATAATAGTTGGACAATAAATAATAATCTATTTTCAATGAGCACTTGAAAATGGTTAACTGAAGTGGCAAATCAATTAGCTAAAGGAATTTCGATTTAAGAGGTTGGTTGTTGGGACATGCAGGTTGACTTAGTTGTAACTAAGTGATTTGAAGTTGTAACAGAGTTGGAAGTGCAGTTATGAAAGTTGTAAAGTAGTTTAACTCAGTTAAGTGAGTTAAACTCAGTTGTGCTAGTTGTAACTGAAGATACACTAGTGAGAGATCAAGTGAATTAATTATTAATTAATTCGCAATCAATGATCTCACATGCAACTAAAGATTTATTATTGTTAATGTGGATGGCGTCGATAAATGTATTTTGTTCTAGTAGTGTGAAGATAACTATCACAGACATGCGGTTGCACACATGCAACCACACACACATTGGATGTGCCCATGAGGATTGCACAGTCAAGGCAAGCAGGATTGCACTCATTCAGGGATTGTTATCATCTGGGATTGCGCAGTGGAGGCAGGCTGTCTGGAGACAATAAATTGGCTAAGGAACTTGCTAATTTATGTATGACAGTGTGAGACAGTTAGCTCATGTACTGAGAGCTCTTGGATTAAAGCTTTGTATGTAATTGTTTCATGATCCATGATATAATACATAATAGAATATAGTGGGGTTTTTAGCTATGTGCTTTCCCCAGGTAAATTATTTGTGTTATGTGTGATTGATCTTTCTTCATGATATTGAGATTGGCGATTGTGTTTCAACTTCCGCAAAGATTTGTAGAAGTGATTCTGTATTTAACAATAGCATATTATTGTTAGATCAGGAGAATCCAGGATACATGTATTTTGTATTAAATTTCTACACGCTGCACCCTTTGACTTGGCTTTCGACTTTATACATGAGCTGATGTTATTTGGTGGGACCTACATGGTTGCCACATCATCTTTGGTGTTGAGAAATCTAGAGGGCAGTAGTTAGGTTGATTTCTCTTTCTATGATAACTGCTTGTGATGTCTTTTTACTTTTTCTTTCTTATTAGCTTCTTCTCTTATTATAATGTTCGTTTATCATCAAACAACTATCAAAACAAGAAGAACCATAGTACATAGGAACACAAGATATAGGTTGCAAGCCAGGGCCAAAACCTCTTCACTTAAGAGGAAAACCCGCAAATCTCTTCTCTTCTTATAGATTCTTCAATTGACGAATTCCAAGACCTCTAGACCAAGACCAAGTCCGACCTCTCTTGATGATGAGCTTCCTTTGTCCAAGTCAAACCCAGTCAAATCTTTTATAGCAACACAACTTTGTCCCCCAACTTCAGAATTTTAGCCTCTATTGCAGGTCTAAATTTTTTTTCCACGTGCAACTGTTACTGCATCCACACATGTAAGCGAAATTAGCCTTCCAAGGCCTCCCAACATCTTCGGTTGACTTTCTTCCTTGTCTAGGGCTAGTAGATGACCTAATAGACAATTCGTCCAAAAACTTTGATCCACTTCCACTAGATAGAGAATTTTGACCTTGACGCAACAAACCCTAGCTTCACTTCTTCGCACATGTGAGAGAGAATTAGCCCATAAACTTCTTTTCTCCGTCCTCCTTCTTCTTCACTAGCCTTTTATTGCTTCTCCTTTGCTAAGATGAGATGAGAAGTGAATGTGTCCAAAGGAGGTCGAGTTCCCTCCTTTATTTAGGCTTCTCAAGGTGGACATGGCTTCTCAAAATAGGCCAACTTCTTAGCTGCTTGGCCGACTTGGCCTTGAAGGGTATTTTGACTCTTTTAAATACAAAAATAATTTTCTTTACAAGTTACAATGTGCCCGATGGGGTCTTTAATTTATGAGAATGACTCTTTTGACTTCTTGACCTAGGACAAACCCTAGTAGCACTCAATGTGTCATTGCCCTCTAAAATAAAAGACCTTGAGCATGTAACCCATGCTCCAAAATTAAAAATAATATTATTTCTTTCATTTAAAAAAATACAAGAATCAAAAGTACATTCCATATTTATGAAGACCGAACCTAGTTACACATTTAAAAACATTTAGCTTCCCCTTAAACTTCCATGTCACTTGTTTGGCTCCTTTTGACTTTGGAAAAATTAATAAATTTTTTCCAATTATTAATTTTTCGATTTTTTTCGCCACTTTTGCCACTTTTATTAGAGACAATGGTTTTGAGGGGGCTATAAATTGTTTTTTGACCCTAAAAGTGGGTCTTAGGATTACGCTGTAGCTCTGTGGATGAATTTCAAGTAGTCGCATGCCGCAGACATTTCCTAGGACCACTTATTTACATCTTTATATAGAAATTAATTAAAAAATCCCTTTTTGCAGGAAAGTTTTAGTTATTTAAAATTCCTACCTAGACCTAGTCAAATTCCGTGAAATTTCAGAGATGACCTAGCATCGTAAATATACATCGACCATAGACACTAAGATGGACTAGGGGCTCGACCTTCAAGCCGTCACCTTGGTTCTAGGGGTATGTGATGAGTGAAAAAACTCTGTTAATTATTCATTGTTAAAAAATGATAATAATTAACCAAGTGAAAAAAAGCACTCCAGTGTGTACTCACACGCTGAACAAGTCCCAAGTATCCTAGGCATGTTACATAACTTTATTCATCATGCTAGTGACATTTTAACAATATCCCCACAGGGTTGCGGAATTTGAGGACTAAAGAAGAAATAGGAGAGAGAAAGGGTTGGAAGGCCCGACTAACTTCTGGTCTTCTGAATTTTTTTTATGTACACTCTGAATCATGGGCTATGGAGGCTCTATATCTGCTAAGTGCAACTCACTAGTCAACATATTCTAACCAGAGAAAATGCCAAACTAGTTTTAGTACGAGCCCTTTTCCTACTTCAGGAGTTATCTGCTCTTGTGACTGTAGCCCAAAATTGGAGTGTGACTTGCCTTAGGAAGACAACGTGATGAGTGAAGGGTAGGCGAACTTTGGCCTGCCCACAAAATTCGTATCTGTGTTTACCTCAATATCTAGAAACGGGAATTCTGATCTTTCCTCAATATCCATATCTGTATTCACCTCAGGATCCTCGATCTGCTCCAGGCATCCCTCTATGCTTAGTGAGGCTTGGACCTGTTCTTTTTACTCCTGTACAATCTCGGGTGGTTGCAGGGTGATAATCACTGGCATCGTCCTAAAATTTAGCCTTCAAAGATGTAACATCCAACCGCAGGAGGGTTTAGGCCTCGTTTAGAATGTTTATCTTTCTGCCATGGAATGACTTAGCACGGTTTTGGGCCTCAGACAGATTGAGAATACATCATTGCCTCAGTGCTATGATTTGACTAGGAATTTAGCCTTAGAAAATCCATCTAGCACCAGGTGTACTTCACTGCCTTAGGAGACTTCACACTGTCCATGACTTAGCCTTAGAAATTTCGCCTAACTCCAATAGCACTTCGCTTTACCAGCCTTAGGGAAAATGCGGCCTGCTTCCAAGGATTTGACTACCAAAACTACGATCTATCTAGACAATTAACCTTGGAGGAATTCATTCATGCCTCAAAAATTCACTTCAAGATGCCTCGCCGCTCCTTGAATGATGTATTCCCTATTGCCAGAACAAAGAAGGAAAATATAAAAAGAGAAGTGACTAGATAGGGTGGGATCACCTCCATCGAAACTAGTCCAAGGAAAAAATGGGGTCTTAAAATCCTTAGAGCCTCAGGCTCAAAGAAAACAGAGACAAATAATCCAATCCAATGATGATCCGAATGAATCCAACCCTCTTGTATTTATAGATTTCCTCGAGGGGATTTTTCTTCTTAATTAATTGAGTGAGGTTCACATCAAACCCCAACTTTGGGATTTTTTGCCCTTGTTGCCCCAAACTTGCCCAAGCATTAGGTATTTTGGGGTTTTCCCCTTTATCGAGGACTATATCCTATAGGGATCGATAGGCTACTTCATTCCTTGGGCCATTTAATACCTTAGGAGCTTTACACACAAGCTAAGGCACCAAGCTAGTGAAGAATACCTCCTGAGCTACCATAGCTCAACATTGCATACAAAACTTCTCTAATGGTGATCCTTGTGAATTGTGTTCAGTCCAAATTCTGTTTAGTAATGGATTCCTCATCTACAAACACTGAAATGTTGTTGACTTTTCTAAATATAATGTTTCTATATAATATTGCTGTTTCCCCATTTCCTAAACTTTTGAAAATGGCTTTTCTGAAACTTGTAGCCATTTTACCATTCAGGAAACTTAAGTTTGATGTATTGTGCATTAAGCTCCTACGCTACATTCTTCAAAAGGTTTCTGTATTTTATAATTTATATTTCTAAAGCTCATAGGAAAAATATGTCACTTGTATATGCTTGTAGATTTCCAAGTGCTTCTTTGTATATAGAAGCATACATATTTTATGCCTTAGTTTCTCTTGTTTTGTTTTACGGCCAGTTTATTTATTTGCATAATATAAATTAAGAGAACTGATAAAGATTAACTTAAATCTGGAGAGTTGATACGATGAGTCAAGGTTGGACAGAAAGATTATTTGAACAGATCTTTATACTCTCTATATCTAATGTTGGCTTTTTTGCAGGAGTTCAATTCTGGATTCTTTGATTATTTGATAGCAATAGATGATAGCAAACTGGAAAAAGTTCAGAATGAACCTATTGAAGAGAGAATGGCCAATCGCAAAGGATCAAGAAAACGACACAAAAGATCATTTGATTCTGAATTTGGAGTTGTTAGAGGAATTGACTTCAAAAACGTTCACACAGTATGTGCATTGCAAATGTGGACCTCAGGACACTGATTATTGTGTTGTTTGAAATAGATTTATACTTTGAGCTTGCATTTTTGTCTTGTCATTAACATTGGTTTAAACTTGATTTTTATGCTAGAATAAGATATAGCCATTTAGTCATTCCCCATTTTCTTTAAATTTATCTGTATTTATGCTCTCTTATTCATGAAGAGGGAGGATCTACTGGATTAATGATTGAAATACTTTTCAGCATAGAACATGCGTTGTATAATCTCTAGCCCTAGGATGACTTTCTGTTTGGAGTTATCGCCTATAGGAATATAATGTATAACCTTGAATCAGTGCTTTGTATCATTGTTGATTCCCCATAAACTTTGGAAAAGTTTCTTTACTTGTTCAATATTGAGGCACCTATGAAAATTTTCCCTATTAGCATTTCACGAGCATGCATGATACATTTACAGTAGAATGGGGTGTTCTTGTCTACTTAATAAGAGTTATTTGGCTATTATTTTGATTCCTTGAGAGTCCTAAATATTGATGGATTATATATGAGGACTAAAGCTTGCATACAGTCTTTATCCATGATAACTCAAAACATCTTTATCCATGATCCTTGGTTGAAAAAGAAGCAATTTGTTTTACGATATCTATATAAATTATTGAGGAATTTTCTTTTGCATCAACTTTAGCAGTTGAGAAATGTTCCACCTTTTCCATTTTCTAATTGGCTTCCTATTAAATGACCTCATTGGCAGGTCATAAATTTTGACATGCCTCTAAACCCATCAGGGTACATACACCGCATTGGAAGAACTGGAAGAGCTTATAGCACTGGTGCTTCAGTCTCTCTTGTAAGTTGTTTTTATCCCCAAAATCAAAGTCACTGGATATCAGATTTCACCCTTTCAAATTTGAAAGCAAGAATTGATGTTTGATTGCATTTTGTTTTATTGGAGTTTTATTTTGTTGATAAAAAAATATAGCTTTACATTGTCCTTTTTTATGTCTTTTGGTTTCTTTGCGTACTGATAGATATTGTGCTTTTAAAAATTATGTTGTTCTGTTAGCGAAATCAACGACACTTGAATCTTTTACAAAACTAATCTTGTTGACAGAATTAACGTAATGTAATGGTCATATGATTGTTTTATTACTGTTCATAGTCATAGAATTAAGATAGTCTAACGATCATGTCACTGTATTTGTTTGTTTTTAAAATTAGAATTAAAAAAAAAGCGTAGCAGGAAATTATGTAATAAATTGATGTCGCATTAATAAAGGAGGTTTAGGCATGAAGTGTGTTAATTAGGCTTTAAATATTTCGTAACCTGATGCTAATTGGTTGCATGGTCATCCACTCTTGACAACATTGTGCTATGTATGTGTATATAACCTTAGATGGTATTATGACCAGTGTTGTGAACATCGAGATAAAATTGCGATAAAATCGGAAAATCACAGTTTTTTCACATGCCCGATTTTTAGGCGATTTTTCCCTCAATGAACAAAATTGTGATTTTATCATGAGTCGATGGAGAAAAACCACCAGTCCGTGCCCAAAATTGTTTGTAAAGTAATTTCATGGGTTTTTAAATTTTTTATTTTGTCAATGTTTGCCGATTTTTACCAATTTTTTTTCGATTTTTTCTTTTTTCCGGACCGTTTCTGATTTTATCGTGATGCTGATGTTCGCAACATTGATTAGAACCAAGGTTTACTAACATTTGCAAATGTCGGAGCCTGGTTTTTAGGCATGTGGGTGACACATGTTAGACACGCCACATGGGTGACACATGTCCAACACGAGTTTGACTGGTGTTGGACATGAGCTCTACTGGTGTCCTGAAATTTGGACACGTGTCCAATGAAAAAAGCATCTTAAAATTGATTTATTGCCTCATTCTCACACAATTTGGTCACAGGTTTGGAGCTCTCAAAGGTTGGGAGGGCAACTAAGGGCGATTAAGCAATTTTAGAATGGATTCCAAGTGTTGGGAAGTGGATTTGTTTAAGCCCTACTAGTGCTAAGCAATCAATGGCAATGTTAAATTCTTAAAGTAAAAATCCTTTTACTTAAATTTTTAACATTACCATTAATTGACTCAAGATGTTTGAGAGTGGTTTTGACCTCATCGGATTTCGTAGGAGAAAGTAGAATTTTAGGTCCCACTCAAAAATTTAGTAGACTTAGTAGTTTTTAGCAGTGTTGATAATATTGGTATTGGAAAAATATCGGCAAAATATCGGCATATCATCAAAATCATTGCCTATAATGTGATCATCATCATCAATATCACCCTCTAAGCATTAAAATAAGATAGAAAAAGCTTAACATGTCAAATCGAGATTCTGTGAGTGATGGATACATTTTTACTAGGGTCAGAATAGAGGAGTTCAACAATCAATGCCACCAACATCAAGGTAGATAGAGGGCTTGGCCCTATTAATTAAATGCTAGTTCCATATGCTCATACATGACACACTGTAATGGAAACATTGCAATCTCCCCAATCCTGAACTCCTAAAAACCAGTGTTGATAATATCGCCGAAATATCGACGATATTCGGAAATATCGTGATATTTTCGGCGAGCCGAAATATCGCTGAGAAAATATCGCAATATTTTCTGTCCCGAAAATATCGCGATATTTCTGAAATATCAACGATATTTCGGGAAAATATCGCGCGACGATGGTAAATATCACCGGGCACTCCTGGGTCGCGGCTAGAAAAGGGAATTTTGTCTTGTTTTTGCCATTTCGTCTGTGAGGCTTGGAGAAGGAAGGGGAAAAGCTTTGTGGTGGTTGTCAAGGAGGGATTGAGGATCAAAGAGCCATTATCACTATCAACTCAGAATTCTTTGTTGATCAAAGATGAAGAACAGTGAGAGAAACTTCATTTCTTCCATTAATAGGTATGTTCTTAAAAACCCCTATGTTAATGATTTTTTTCATAGATTTAGGCTTATGCCTGCTTGCCGCTTTGCCTACCAAGATTTTGTTTCTTTGTTTTTTTCCATTTGCTATGATATTCATGCCCATGAGCCAATGCAAGGGTTTTCTCCATATTTGGACAACAAGCTTCATTTTTTTTACATTCTTATGCACCCTCTTATTGCCATTTTTTGTGTATGCATGTTTAATGCCAATTATTTGTTTTTTTGGTGCCCTATGTTTGAAATTTGAATTAGTTCACTGCAAATATGCCAAAATCCTTGGACCCATTTTGGGAGTATGGGGAGCTTGATGGTGGGACAAATCAGGCACATCTATCATGCAGATTGTGTGGGACCAAGATGGCAGGAGGGGTTACACAATTGAAATACCATCTAGCTAGACTCCCTGGACATGATGTTATACCTTGTACAGTTTCTAGTGCGGAAATTGTATAAAAAACTCTTGAAGCAATTGTTGAAAAAGACAGAAAGATAACTACTAGGGAGAGGGAACTGAATCCTGATCTCAGATAGATAGTTGCTAGTTTTATTTGTTTTGTAGTTTTGCTACATATAACAGTTAACTCATGATGATGAGATATTTTTATATATGTGATGTTATTTTGTATTGGTTCTCCACATTTGAGTCCTTGATTGGACAATTATCAGGGATCAACATGATTTGGTATCGCCTTTGATATATCATTTTTATTTTACATCCACTACATCATATATATCAGTGCTTTCTTTATATTAATGTTTCAATGTGTTTATTACATGTTGTTATTCGTTTATATGTTTAAAAATTTGAAAAAATGGATATATTATGCATTTTTTATGCTTGTCGATATTTTCGCTGATATTGTCGATAAGATGTTTTCTGGACCCTCGCCGATATTTTGACGATACCGATATTATCAACACTGGTATAAGCATTGTTGGAAAATTAATTAGGTTCGATCTTCCTAATTATCTTTGTACTTGTATCAAAAGCAAAAAGAAGAAAAATAATATTATTTTTTCAAGCATGGTTTTCATGCTCAAATTGTTTTGTCATCTAGGTCAAGCATGCTCTTCATCCTCCTAGGGTTCAATGAGTCAAAAAGAGTCTTTCTCATATCTATAAGACCCATTTGGGCAATTTGTAACAATAAAGAAAAAATATTTTCAAGTTTAGAAAGACAGAATGACCTCCAAGACCAAGCTGGCCCTGCGAGTGCAAAGTCGGCCTAGGAGAGGCCTATTCAACTTCTTGAGAAGTGTATTGTTAATTTCTGCATATGTTCTATGACATTTCATATTAGAGCACACAATATTGAAGTAGATAGAACATAGTAATAGATCGATAGAAGACAAGCCAAAACAGAGATAATGAATGGTGGCGTTACGGTGATCAACAGGATGCTTCTACCAACAAAGTCTCCAATAGGTCATTCAGCCAGGGGTGTCACACATAACCCAGAACAACCCAAACAAAGAACAGTCCATATATATCACAACTCCAACGCTATCCAGAGAGAGAGAATTCCTCCACAACAATGTGTGTCAAATGAACTCTAAGCCTTTCCAATTTATAAGAATCTTTGGGGGTGTGTGACACGTCCTTTAAGACATTCAAGTCTATATTTTATTCTAGGCTGACCTAGCACATAAGTGGAATAAATTCAAAGTACATGTTCTGCTCATCCGATCAAGATGATCTTTAGATCAATCTTACACCTCTCCAAAAGGGGAATCCAATAAAAATATTGGGATCGTCATTTGAGCAGCACAACCCGGAGTTTGGACCTAGTTGTCCAATTTTAACACTCCCTCTCAACTAGAGAGAACTCCGTCCACAAGTGCAATCCAAACATCGTGCATCATCTCGCCGTAACTTGCTTTGCTGGCCTCTTTATTTCAGAATAGAAGTGGGTCAGTCACAAAGACATCATTCCCGGCTGACAGATTCAGCCCAGAGGTCAAAACCCAAAGAGTCTCCAACCAACCCGAAGTTGGTTCATCTGACCCGAAGTTAGGCGGAGGTCCGAGACCTCACAAGACTTGATCCCAGATCAAGTGGTTGGACCACGCCATCCTAGATAGAGAGTACGGCAATCTCCGATGCGTCCATCAGTCTTTGCTACTAGTCTCTAGCTTTTCCCACCTCATTGGCCAAATGAGAGGTACTTCCCATGAGCCCTGAACTCAATGGGTAGGATGCATACGAGACACAGATAATGAGAGGTGAACCAACTCAATAATCACAACGGTGGGGTCCAAGCACACCAACAAGGTTTGGCAAGCCTAGCCTTGTGGTTGCTCATAGCTCCGAGAAACTGTCCCCAAAGCCCCCTAGAGCTCCTCGAGCTCATCGTCCAACAAAACCCACATCATAGGGTCGTTCCACGATACCAAGTCTCTCACGGAAGGTTAGGAACTTGACCTTCCCCAGGGGCTTAGTGAGAATATCTGCGACCTGCTCATCAGTTCCTATATGGTCGAGCCTTACGACGCCTCGCTGTACCATATCCCGGATGAAATGGTACCTGATATCAATATGCTTGGATTGGTCGTGGAACACAACATTCTCGGTCAAGCGAATTCCACTCTGATTATCACAGAGTATCACCGTGGTATCTAGCACATGCTCGAACGACTCATTGAAGAGCTTTTGCAACCAGACTGCTTCACAACAGGCCATACTTGCTGCAATGTATTCGGCTTCAGCGATGCTCAAAGCCACCAACCTCTGCTTCCTGCTCATCCATGAGATCGAAGCAGAACCAAGATTGAAACAACATCCCGATGTGCTCTTACGATCCACCACACTGCCAACCCGATCGACATCAGTATATCCAAGGAGTGTCACGCTCTCGTCAGTGTATCTCAGCCCATGGTTTATCGTGCCCCAAAGATATCTCAGAATATTCTTGGCACCAACCCAGTGAAAGTGATGAGGCTCAACCATCTGTTGACTCAAAGTGTTCACTGCAAAACATATATCTGGATGGGTGTTCACTAAGAACATCAGGGTGCCTACGAGTTGACGATACTTAGTAGGATTTGCTAACACGGGCCCTGCAGCCCTGCCATTTGACTTCTTAACGTTGAGCTTTATTAGAGTCGACACGGACTTATAGTCCACCATATCAGATCTTACCAGAAGCTTCACAATGTATTTTCCTTGAGAAAGGAAAATCTCGCCAGGTCTTTGCCAGACCTCCGGGCCTAACAAGTAATGCATCTGTTCTAGGTCCTTCAGCGCGAATTCAGCAGCGAGCTCCGTCTTGCGCTGATGAATGAGAGGGTCAGCACCTGTCAAGAGGAGATCATCCACATACAACACTAGAATGAGAGGTTTCTCTCTATCAACTTTGAAGTAAAGGTTCGGATTAGCATTACTACGAGTGAAACTCAGCTTCATCATGTAGCTATTTATCCTCTCGTACCAAGCTCTGGGTGCTTGCTTCAGCCCATAGAGGGATTTATTCAACCTGCAGACATTGGTGTCTCGAACTTGGACTACAAACCCCAGAGGTTGCTCTACATACACCTCTTCCTTTATTGCACCATGCAAAAATGCGGTCTTTACATCCATCTGATGAAGACTCCATCCTTGCGTAGCAGCATGGGAAATAATAGGTGCAATAGTAATCAATACCTTCAGGAAACACATTTTCCCATCAGATCCATGCTTGATCTAATATTGAGGTGACAACAGCTTTGATCTGTGGTCTTGGAACCATCACCCTCGCATCCTCGCATCCTTGCAGATTTAGATACTTTACAGCTTCTTCACATGATCTAGGCTGATATTGTACTCATGGCTGCTAGATACCCTAGTATTTATATGGCTTCTTGGTTTTCCTCCGGAATTTCCCCCTTTGAAGCCATATGTCCCGAGTCATGAGGATCTTCTTTCGTTCAGTAATGGTATCCGCTTAGGAGCATATACAGTTGTATTGTCCCTCTTAATGCCAGCTTCTCTCTCAAGAGAAGACATCTATTTTAAATGAGGTCATCCCAAACACCAACTTGGAAAGGTGACTTAATCTCCCATAGACAAAACCATCCAACAGGCTTTGCTGATCATGGTTCAAGATTCCAACAATGTGTCTGAAAGTTGCCGAAACACATTTTACCATTACGCTCCAATGTGAGATTGTTACTGTCACATGCTTACTGCTACATAGGTGTCTACCTATGTCACTGTCCAACAGGGAGAATATATCAACAAGCCTTAGCTTATGTTAGAAGTCCTGTTATTCTGAGGAGATCTGTTGGAGCTTCTTCAAACAACCCTCTTTACTGTGACCCACAGAACTAGGAATCCAAACATGATTCCTTCTTTCATAATTCTGCACTTGAGAGCTTCATCTACTACATCTGGCATCTTATCCAACACTGCTTCTTAATTTCAGATCTCCCCAACTACAGTTGACGGATCTAGGGCTACAAGACTTTAGATCTCAGTTTTGCGATTTGTCTCTTCAATTGCACAGGTCTAGAGACCAGTTATACAGATGTTCAAAGAACATAGAATATTCCATTCTTCATGCCAGTCGAGACTCCATATCTTATGTGAAACCTTTCTCTTATGCAGATATAGCATACTCATAAGATACTTCTACTCATCAGAGTTCCATAACGATACAGGCCAATCCTGCTCATCATTGATTCAGCCCCAGTCATCCAGCAGGATAAATCTCAAGTCATCAATAAAATGTTACATGTGTCATGTTAATTTACAGATCTGAATCCTTAGGGGATAAATACTCCAGCTTCCTTTGCACATAATAACCCCTTAGGTCTATGTGCAACTTTGGTTTGGGCCAATGGCTACCCCAGAAGTGAGGTCAATACAGAGTGAGCACACAGTAAAAAAAAACTGTGATAACCGCCTGTAATTTTCTGTGATGATCCCTGAGGAGATTCATCCTTTACCCAGCCTTTATGGAAGGGCCAAAAAAAAATAAAAAATGCTCTACCTTAATCTTCCTTAAGTTCATAGGCTAGAAAGGATATTCTTCCTTCATGCTGAGGGTAACAGGCAAAATTTTTTTTGCCCATACAAGACTTGCTGTTGTCTTCCTGTCATCCCATGCTGCTGCTATATAGTTTTCATACAAAGTTAGCATAGAAGACATACCTTAATTGCTTAAATCTGGCCCACAATTGTTTCCGTGAGCTGCGGCTACTCTTCAATGGGAGGTCGTCCCTTCACACAACTCCTTGAGGTAAGTTACAATACTTTTAGAAAGGTAGTGGCACCCTACAGGTATACAAGCAGACTTGTAACAACCTCTTATCAGGGCTATCCACCCCTAAAACAGTTCTGAATAATATCCAATGCCTTGACCTTCTATCCCTGCAAGTAGACCTTCTAACAATCCTCAAAGAAATGCCTTACAAGGCTCTGCTGTTATAGCCTTCCTTGCTGCCCATCTGTTGACTTGATATTAGCGTACACAACATGTAAGCTTATGTATAGCTTCCAGCCTGCTACCCTCATCAAAATTAATTTGGGTCTGCGGCATTCTCCATAAGGGACAACAGTCCAAGTTTCTCAGGTTTATTAAGGCCAGGCTTCATGCTTAATCGATGACCATATTATAGCTGCAACATTCTTCTGCAATGTTGACCGATTCAATGCATCAGATCTGTCTTTGCTCTTGCCTAAGACATCTAGGAGATGCATGAACGCATGATCCCTTCATTGCGTTGAAGGTAACTGTTGATTTATTTTCAATGAAAAACAAAGTATTACCCATCACCATCCAGAAAATTACAAGGCTCCATCTATACCTGTAGACTGATTTAATACAAATGGATCTTTCGTATCACAGTGGTTGAGATCATCATAGAGATCACATCTATGCATTTCTCATTATAGAGATTAGATCTACATAATGACAATTACATCGCCAATTCGGAAATACGGCCAGTAAGGAGTATGAGCATCGAATTTTTAAACCTGAGATGCCATGTGGTGTAGACCCCTTTTGAAATTGACGGCTGACGGCACAGACTATTTTCCGACTTACAGCGAACAAATCGACATCTTGCCGGTGATGTCTCTTTAACTGACGTCGCAAAAATAAAAAAACTTTACCTTTCTTAAGTTTTACCGATAATCAACAAAAAAAATATGAGGGCTATTCAAACCTGTATCCACGCAACAAATATTGAATTTTCGTGGAAATTTAGATTCAGTTGCCACTGTTTGCAGTGATTGAATTAGCACGGAAGTAGGTTCTTCCTTCCGCGAATTAATTTGACACTGCCGCTGAGAGGGTGCAACTAAGTCGCTGAGCGGAGGTTTGAACAGACATACCAGCGAGCTTTACAAAAGCTTAGTAGCTCGGCGCACCAAGGAACGACGAAATAATGGTGAGGAATTTGCATTGGTGCAGAGCAATTATTACTATCGACACCCTTTCTAATTAATTCTCAACTTGCTCAGAGAGAGAACGCCGTCGCCAGACAGAGAGAGATCGACTTTGTGCCTTGAACAATTCCCGCTCGATCAAACACCAAATATTTACAATCCAATGTACCAACTGTTCTTACTATTCGGGCAACCAATCGGACGACGGGCCCTGATCCACGTTAACTCCAGTGGTTCCTTTGTCGAACAGAAACGACCCCATACTCTCGCATGTTCCGTTTAAAAGTTTATTATGGCACCTCTTCAACCAATGTACGAAGAACTCCGCAATTTCCTAGGATGCTGGCATAACCCATAGCAATGTTAAAATCGTCCATCTTTAATTCAACAGCAACATCGACTTTGGAGGGGTTGTTGATACTATTTGCCATCAAGGCCTGCCCAAAAAACATCTGCGCTTGGACAGAAGGTGCTTCCACCACACAAAATAGAACCAGGAGCGCTATCAAACTGACAACCATACGAACTCTCTCAGCCTGCCCTTTCAAATCCATATCTAGCATCAATTCCATACCCACCTTGACCATAATATCTCAAACAGTCTGCGACAACCTATTTTGAGGGCTGACTCACCTCAAACGAGCCTCAACCCCACCTCCTGCGGCTGTCCTTTAGCAATTCGATGCTCCTGAATTGACAACAAGCCCTCTCACTCATGCTGGTCCAGATTTCCTAATAGATCATAAATTGGGCATTGTCTTCCCCTTAGGCTCCGATACCATGTTAATTTCTGCATATGTTCTATGCCATTTCATATTAGAGCACACAATACTGAAGTAGATAGAACATAGTAATACATCGATAGAAGACAAGCCAAAACAGAGATAATAAATGGTGGCGTTACGGTGATCAGCAGGATGCTTCTACCAGCAAAGTCTCCAATAGGTCATTCAGCGAAGCGTGTCACACATAACCTAGAACAACCCAAACAAAAAACAGTCCATCTATATCACAGCTCCAACGCTATCCAGAGAGAGAGAATTCCTCCACAACAATGTGTGTCAAATGAACTCTAAGTCTCTCCAATTTATAGGAATCTTTGGGGGTATGTGACACGTCCTTTAAGACATTTAAGTCTATATTTTATTCTAGGCCGACCTAGCACATAAGGGAATAAATTCAAAGTACATGTTCTGCTCATTCGATCAAGATGATCTTTAGATCAATCTTACACCTCTCCGAAAGAGGAATCCAATAAAAATATTGGGATCATCATTTGAACAGCACAACCCCGAGTTTGGACCTAGTTGTCCAATTTTAACATGTATATATAGCATGAGACTTTGACTCATTTGAAAACACTACACAAGTTTGATCTGAAGCAACACAAGAAGGCATTTCAAGAGCTTTTCAGCCTGCCTAGAACAGGCCAAGGTGTTATCCTTCTGAGCACTATTTGTACTTATCCCTCATTTCAGAAATATTAATAAAATAGATCAACAGTTCTGGTCTATTTGCAGTGTTTTCCAAATGATGCATACAAACCCTAACCCTAGGACAATGAGGTCCAAGTTAAATAACGCTGAAAAATGACGATTTTGTTGTAATCTAACCTTACATTATCCTAGAAAACATTAAATACAAATATTAAGGGTATTATTTATTTTAAGGGATCAATGCAAGAGAAATTATTAGTTCCTTTCTCAATCAAAGCCTTGTTACCACTAAAACCAGTAGGGGACCTATAAGAGACTTCTACGAGGGCAATTGCTAGGTCAAGGGAAATGGTGGAGACTTAGCCCACTATCACCACAACTAAGACTCCCTGCGCTTTACGAACTTTCACCGATGGGAGGAGACCTGACATTTAGGAAGTCACTTATAAAGGATAGATCAACAAATAGATGTGAAGTGACCTCAAAGAACCTTTCCCTAGAATAGGATTAAGAATGGAGTTTGCTTGCTCTTTAAGCAAGGTACATGATTTTCTAGGAAATGGAGGTGAGGATTTGAGGGTTAGGTTAAAGGAATATGATTTGAAAAGGAGTTTCCCAATCCCTAAAATCCTTATAGAACTTGGATTCCTGAAAACATTAAATACAAATATTGAGGGTTTTATTTATTTTAAGGGATCAATGCAAGAGAAAAGATTAGTTCCTTTCTCAATCAAGGCCTTGTTACCACTCAAACCAACAGGGGACCTAAAAGGGACTCCTATGAGGGCAACTGCTAGGTCAAGGGCAACGATGGAGACTTAGCCCACTGTCACCACAACTAAGACTCCCTGCTCTTGATGGACTTTCACCGATGGGAGGAGACCCTGTATTTAGGAAGTCACTTATAAAGGATAGATCAACAAATAGATGTGAAGTGACCTCAAAGACCCTTTCCTTGGAATAGGATTGAGAATGGAGTTTGCCTGCTCTTTAAGCAAGGTAAACAATTTTCTAGGAAAAGGAGGTGAGGATTTGAGGGTTAGGTTAAAGGAAATATGATTTGAAAAGGAGTTTCCCAATCCCTAAAATTTTTATAGAATTTGGATTCCCGAGTTGTACCTGATGAATTGTCTTTGATAGGGAATGGGACCACACGGGGCGAGGTCCTTGATAAACTTGTGGTGCTCCTAGTGGCTGTGGGGGCACACCAATGACCTCATGGGTCTCCATATGAGTCGAATATGCATGTAGACTATCTGTAAAGACTCAAATGATGGAATGAATGTTTCCATGTCAACTTACTAGTCCTGGGACACCTGCCAAGTGTGTGGTGCACCCGTGGGGCCAGCTGGGCATAGTGTAGCAAATGCATCTTCCTCGTCCAGAAGGTGGATCTCTAGCAATATATAAACATCTTTGGGGATCCATCGAGTGTTGTCTACTGCTGTGGAGGCCCATGGCTCTCAACACACTAGTGTTTTAAAACTCCAACTCGGGTTGGGAATTGGCCGAGGGTCGGCTGCGACTACGACTCTGACTCGGTATCGACTCGGCCAGTTCGGTTTCAATGATTCAGTCTTTGTAAAAAATACATTAAATATTTTTTTTATTTTATAAAAAACATAATTTTAAAGATTTTCATTCATGTTTCCAAACACAAAGCATTACAATATAGACAACATATGATCAAAGTAGGCTCATGAATATATCCATTATATCAAAATTGCGCCTAGTGCACTGTCCAATACATAGTACATACATGATGATGATATAGAGATCAAAACAAAAAACATAACCAAGGAGGCTCTAAATGGCCTCTACAACAAAACATGACTAGTCACTGCTTCTAGACATCTGACAAGGCAATATCCTCTGGCTCAAACTCTGAATCAGAGGGGGAAACCCCTCGCTCCTCATCAACATCCTCAACTGGAACTGTAGCACGTTAAGCCTGAGAGAGATGAGCTATGCGCTTCCGTCGTGGCTGACTAGAGGAAGTGCCTGCTGCTGCAACTAGAGGACATGGGCCTGGGCCTGCTACTAGTGGATCTGCATTTAGCTGAGCCTCTACCTATGAGGCGAAGTCCATCCCCACACCAATATCCTCATTAGAGTCAAACTCTGGTGGACAAGTCTCCACTACCCAATCTGATGTTGGATCAATATCCTCCAAAACAATGGGATTTGAATCAGGTCTTTTGTTCAGCAATTGATCGCGTCTTAGTCAGAGGTTGTACTAGACATAGAATAGATCATTTAACCGTTTTTGCTCCAAATGGTTTCTCTTCTTTGTGTGAATCCTCTCAAAGACAGACCAATTGCGCTCACACTTAGAAGCACTGCAATTTTGACTCAAAATGCGGATTGCAAACCTCTGCAATTGAGGACAATGGCTACCAAATGCCTCCCACCATTGTGCTGCAAAAAACATAGTTGTGTAATGAGTTTTAGTTAGCTCAACAAATTATATCCAACTTTGAAATTATAAACAATTATACAAAATAATAAAATATGGATTTGAAAATTGAAATTCTTTGTTTACCTGGCTCATTTGGTTCCCTTGCAATCTTTGCAAGGTTCTTGCTAAAGGTACATGTGGCTTTGCTGAACACAGTGATCTGATTGTGTATCAGCAACTGGTCACTCTCCTTGGGGATCACGCGATTAATGCAGTCAATCAATCCATCTTTAACCTCCCTAGTCAAAGCTCCTGCTTCCTGAGCTTTATAATGATACCTTGGGTTCAGAAAATACCCAGCTGCATATATAGGGCGATGGAGTTGATTGTTCCATCTGTGATCAATGATTTCCCAAATGGATCCATGCTTACCCACTCTGTCCTTGTATGTTGCCTTTATTTGCTCCTTTGCTTGATCCATAGCCTCATAAATGAAGCCCATAGCCAATCTTTCCCCATCCACCAACTGCAACACCTTAACCAGTGACTCAACAACCTTCACAATCTCTGTTGCCTTTTTCCAAAATATTTCTTCATTAACTTTCTTTTTCACATCTTTGCCATCCTGTTTGCGACCCCACTGACATTCATTCTATTCGTCACTGGAAAACAAATTTTGCAAGTTTCTATGTTGGGAAAGCATAGATTGTAATGTCAAAAAATGTGTTGTAAATCTAGTGCTGGCAGGCCTAATAATATCCTTGCCCCTTGTGTGTTTCCTCATCAGGTTTAGAATTCATGAGTGATTGTAAATATATTTTGTGATGCTTTTACCATGTTCTACAGTGTTCTTGATCCAATCTATTTTACCAATATCTTCAAGCATAAGGTCTATCCAATGTGCAGCACATGGGGTCCAAAAGATGGTTGTGTTTTTCCTCTAACAATTTACCAACAAGAACATAGTTAAAGGCATTATCTGTGATGATTTGAACAACATTTTGCACCCCCACCTCTTCAACAACCTCATCCAAAAGCTGAAACAACAAGTATGCATTTTCACCTTATAAGATGCATCGACTGATCTTAGAAACATGGTTCCCCGTGGGCAAAAAACAAGAAAGTTTATGATGGTACGGTTCCTCTGATCAGTTCATGCATCTGACATGATGGTACATCCTGTTTGAGCCCATGAGTTTTTGAATTCTTTCAAATATTCATCAATGGACACAATCTCTTTTTGCAAAAGAGATCATCTTAATTCATGCATAGTAGGGCCTTTGAAGCCCTTTCCAGCAGCATATATGGCATCAAACATAGGTTCATAATATGGTGAACAAGAAGCATTAAAGGGAATATCAACATCATACCACCATCTAGCAATGTGATCACAAACAATTTCTCTCAATTCTTTCTTCCAAAGATGATCTAAAGTGGGCTGCACTCGACCTCTAGTAGCTGTAGGACCATGTGCACTATCAGAGGGAGAAGAGGGTGTGAAAAAACTTTTGATAGTACCCTTATTCTTCATTGCAACCTTATCCTTTTCTTGAATAGACTCCAAAGAGGGAGGAACATAGCGAAGGGGGTTTGATGCATCAGTGCAAGGGATAGATGAAGAACCCACAAAATCAAAATTGGGGTTGGCAGCCATCATGTGTTTTATATTCCTCTTCCTCCCAATTTCAGCGTCTATTTATTTTTGCCTAGTTTTGTCTTCCTCAAACTTTTGAAATTGATCTCTCAACTCCTTCCTAATTTCCCCAATTTCTTCTATTGGTGCTTCACATGGTGTAATTTGGCCTCTAAGACCAACTAAGTGTAGTTTCAGCCTATGAATGCCCCCCCTTAATTTTTCTCTTACAAAATTTGCAATGCATTTGATCATCAACCATTTCAGCATATGCCCAAGCAACGTCTTTAATTGTAGGGGCCATTTTGGACTGATTTTTTGACTTGGAAATGAAAGGTTTAAATCTGAAAATGAAAAAAAAAACTACTCATTCTATGCTCATTTCTTTCACAAAAATCTATGTTTTCCATTTTTAGATTTACAAAAAAAAAAAAAACAAGCAAAGACAGATTTTAAAAGGGAGAAAAAATACCTTTAGGCTCTAGCCTCCTCAATGCTGCTCCAACAAACCAACTCCTCAATGCTGCTCCAAAGCTTGCCCAAGAAGCTCCTCACTACTGCTCCAAAGCTTGCCCAAGAGACTCCTCAAAGCTGCTCCAAAAACCAACTCCACAACTCTTCACAAATTCCTCACAAATGCTCACTCAAATGCAACGAGATAGTCGTGAGGAAATGAGAGGGGTTGGGTAGCTTTAATAAGATAGGGAGAGGTTAGAGGCCTTGCCAAAACCCTATGAGCAAACAAAAATAGGTTTTGGACTCTGTTTTTAGGCAAAAGTGGGGTCCGTGACCGGCTGGGATTGGCTCAGCTGAGCCGACCGGTTTGTGACTGAATCGGCCGAGTCGGTGACCGGCTCAGCCGGTTCGGTCACAAACTGGCCCTTGGACCGATTTCTCTATCAAGCCTGTTCGGGCAGGGGGTCAGCTCGGCTGATTCCGAGCCAAACCGACTGGTTTTTAAAACACTGCTACACACACCATATACATGCCAATGTAGCCCTCTAGATGGTTAGGATCCTATATCAGGAGACCAAACCCACATGGACACCATCTTCAATCCTGCATAAGATCCAATGCATCCCCTAGCCGTCCAACACAACAAGTCATTAAAGTGAGTGGGTAAAAGAGATTATAAGCCATGGACAACAGGTGGACACTTCATAATGGCCTACCCTTCCGTAGTGGGCTTTGGCATGTGCTAATGTCTCCAAGCTCCAAAGGGGGTTAGCCAAGTACCTTATTACGTGGTTTCTACCTTTAGAGGGGATAGTATGTCCAAGGTACATCTCTCAAATGGTGGTGGCATGTGATAAAGAGGTGAAATGGAATAGGAAATGAGAGGGGCAATCCTGGGCCACATATCGGGGTACAAGGGTAGCTAGACAAAGGGAAGCCCACACTTGGGTATATAATGTGTAGGAGGGAGCATTCGTAGTACATGAGGTGCCCTGACCTTGATTTTTCCACCCTTCTTTATATGCCTATTGCCTTTTATGATTTTCCTTTGATTTACTGCTCGGGGCTCAAAGGATAAGAGCATGATGTGTAAGATATAACGGTGATTACCCCCTTTTTGGTAGGGTGGTTCATTGCTCTCTAGGGCTTGGACAATCATGGGTTCCTGAATGATAAAGGAGGCTCATCTAGGACCTATGGAACTAGGGTGATGGCCATGGGTATGGGGTAGAGCTCATGCATTGGCATTTGCCCACGTGCTAATTATGTTTGTCTCAACCATCTTTTGCATGTTGTGGTACACTTTCCAGTTGAATGTGGCCATTTATGCTTTTACTTTTCTTTTCAGCTGCTTCAACCTCTGGGGCATTGTTCCAGGCCTGACCCAAGGTGGGGGCAAGGGAATGGGGAGGCTAACCCTATGTGGACCCAGTGAGGAAATGTGGACCTAGGTGGGAGAGATGATGAATGGGGCTATAGTGAGTGGAAGGGGAGTGATATATGAGGATAAGGGAGTAGGACCACGCAACCAAAGTTGCGGTTTCCCAAGCAGTACCACCCTAAAACCAAATGGTCAGTAAAGGAGATCCCATGGGACTAAAATCCAAGGGTAACATCGAAAAGAGGTAAAGCGGACAGGAGCACAAACTAAGCTCACTCTTTCCGCCGAATCCCCCCATTAATCCATGCCGGAAGTGTTCATGATAAGTAAACCCAATACTCAATTACCAAATGACAAGACATACCTTTGGGTTCGGAAGGCCCACCTTCAAACATACGATCAATACAGATGGGTGAGGGATCACATGGCTGGCTTAGGTGGCAGAGAAATGGAACAACGAGCTAGTTGATGGCTGTAAGGGGCTGCTGGCTACCGATCGAGGACCATCACTGAGAAAAAATTTCTCCTAGGGATATCACCCACAAGGTGGTGGGTAACAAGCCTAATGGGGTCTAGTAGCAAAAACCTTTGGAAGAACAAAGATGGAAGCAAATTCAGAAAATGAGGAAGACAAACTTGTGTTCCCATATGAACCTTTAATCCTAGTGTCCTATCTTCTTTGGAGATTCAAAGGTAGGAAGCTAAACCTAGGTTCCTTAGGATAAACTTGTTGAAAAATCTTGTGCATTAAATTTTAGAGCTATAAAACATCAACAAAACTTTGGTGAAAATTTCATTAAGCCCTAATTCTTAAAAAACTACAAGATGAACTAAGATAACTTACGTTAAATTAGCACATATCATCAAAGAATCACCAGTAATCATCCAAGATGTTTGAATTTTGCTTTGCTCAGTAGGTATTTCTGAGAAGGATACCCACCAAAAGTGGTTGGTTGGGAAATTTACCCAAAAGTGGGGTTTTCGACCCAAGGCAATGGATTTAGGACCTAAAAGAAATAATTATTTTTTCTAAGGGTTGAGAAGCGAAAACCTTATGTCTATAGGTTTCCTAAGTGACCCAGGGAAAAGGATAAATAGAGGAGAGACAAAGAGGCTCATTATGTGCAAGAGAGATGTGACCTCTCTTGTGCAAGGGTGCCCTAGGAGAAGGCTGAGTTTTGTCCATGAAGAAGGTCGAGTATTTCTGTGTAGCATGACCAAGTTTCCTTTGTGCAGTGACCGTAAGGGAAGGAGTTTTGGTGCTAAGGCTGAATGGACCCAGTTGCAGCCAGCTTCTAACAAGATAGAGGAGTTTTTAGCCTAGGCAAGGTTAGTCACGAAGGATGAGGCAATATTGATGGTGGTGCAAGGAAAGTTGTAGATCCTGTGAAGACATGCATGGAATACGTTGGAAAAGTCATGTTGCGGGCAAGAACATTCATGCACCATGCAATACATATCTTGGCCAAGTACAAAGAAGTTGTGGCACATACGAGGACGGATATGGTTACGCAAGGAAAGTGATGACTCATGCGAGGACAATCATGTGCATGCAAGAAAAATCATGGAGCTGGAAGCCTAAAGGGAATGCCTTCCTCACTAAGAGGGAGTGTTGGAATTTTGGGTAGCTCGGACGGTATTTCCGAGGAGGATACCCACCAAAAGTGGTTGGTTGTGCAATTTATCCAAAAATGGCGGTTTGGACCCAAGGCAATGGGTTTAGGACCTAAAAGAAATAATTATTTATTCTAAGAGTTGAGAAATAAAAGCCCTTCCTAGAGGTCACTTAGGAAGTCTAGAGGTTTCCTAAGTGACCTAAGGGAAAGGATAAATAGAGGAGAGCCATGGAGAGGCTCATTGTGTGCAAGAGAGACATGACCTCTCTTGTGCAAGGATTCCTAGGAGAAGGCCTGTTGAAAAGTGTAACTAGGTCTGTCTTCATGTTGACTATGTAATTATGTAATCATGTACAAGAAGAAGTCAAATTAATATATATTTTTTGTTGTATATGCTTCATGGGTTTCATGAGCATGATTTATTAAGTAGAAAGGACTTCTTCTTGATGCCCATTAGGTTTAATTTACGTATAAGATCGAGTCTCTGTCATATTCTCCAAGACCTTGTATATCAAGCTCCATGATATATTAAAGTCAACCTTCAAATGCTGCTGAAGCAATGCCTCACGAAATGCTGAAGAAATAACAAAGTCAAAGTCGACCTACCTGCTGTATAATAGTCGGCCTAATGCATTTGGATGGTCGTCCTAAAGGTGAGAACAACTCACTATATATAAGCCTAAGTATGCCAATCATTTGGGACAACAAGTCTTGCATATAATACTAAAACAAAATGCGGTTTCCTCTGTAATGTTGCAGATAAGCCTGAGTGTTAAAATTGGACAACTAGGTCCAAACTCTGGGTTGTGCTGCTCAGATGACGATCGCAATATTTTTATTGGATTCCTCTTTCGGAGAGGTGTAAGATTGATCTAAAGATCATCTCGATCGGATGAGCATAACATGTACTTTGAATTTATTCCACTTATGTGCTAGGTCGGCCTGGAATAAAATATTGACTTAAATGTCTTAAAGGACGTGTCACACACCCCCAAAGATTCCTATATATTGGAGAGACTTGGAGTTCATTTGACACACATTGGTGTGGAGGAATTCTCTCTCTCTTGATGGCGTTGGAGCTGTGTATTGTTTGGATTGTTCTGGGGTTATGTGTGACACGTTTGGCTGAATGACCTATTGAAGACTTTGCTTGTAGAAGCATCCTGCTGATCGCCGTAACGCCACCATTTTCCTATCTCTGTTTTGGCTTGTCTTCTATCGATCAATTAATATGTTCTATCTTCTTCAGTATTGTGCCCTAATCTGAAATGGCATAGAACATGTTCAGAAAATAACATGGTATCGGAGCTCCTCCTTGTAATCTGATCAAGGCAACTTTCAATCATAAGAAATTGACTGATAGCAGAATTTCATGGGATGCACTGCCATCCAGTTTTGTTGGACCTGGAAAGGAAGCTTTGCAACGACGAGATGCAGCTCTTTCAGCTGCAGTAGAAGCCTTACAAGAAGCATCTGCAGCAGAAAGTGTTATTCGATGTTTAAGACAAATCACAGTAATTCCCAAATCTGTGCACGTGGCATAGACTGGATCTCAAGTGAAGACAAAGAAATTGTTTTGATGTACTTGACAGAGTCTTTAAGAGCAGTGAAGTGCCTTGTCCTGATTTATCCTGTTGGATGGTTGGGGCTGAAACATTGATGAGCAGGGGTGCCACTATGACTGTGCCAGATCTGTATGGACTGACATGGAGAAGGGTCTAAAATCTGTATGATTGGTTCCTAAATCTGTGAAATTCAGGAGGAAAAATCGCTGAACTGAGATCTGCAGTCTTGGCCAGATCAGTGATTCAGCAAGCAGTGATGAATGTGATAGTTCTAAATCTGTGATTCTATATCATGACAGTGACATAGACAGACACCCATGTTTGGAGCTGGAAGTTTTAAGGGTTGACTGCAGAAGTCCTTGGGGAAATTCTATGTAGTGGTCAATTTTTTTTTTTTTTCAGCCCTACGAGCTGTCTGCTGAAATAACCAGAAATGGGCAGATCTGGAAGCAATTCAAGGGGCAATGCCTCAAGTGCAGGATAAACCAAGGTAGATTGGATACCTAGTTTTGTAAGCTGCGGTCTTAGAAGGCTGTTTGAAGAAGCTACTCACAGAATAACAGGTAGTGGCTGAAAGGACTTCTAACACAAGCTGAGGCTTGTTGATATGTTCCCCCTGTATGACAGTGACATAGATAGACGCCTATGTAGCAGCAAGCATGTGACTGTATCTTACATTGGAGCGTTATGGTAAACTTAAATGTGAACTGAGAAGTTTGTGCAGTTTTTGGTCACATGGTTGGAATCTTGCATCATGATCAGCAGAGTATGTTGGATGGCTTTGACTATGGGAGATTAAGTCCCATTTCCAAGTTGGTGTCTGGGATGCCCTCATTTAAAATAGATGTCTTCTCTAGAGAGAGAAGCTGACATTAAGAGGGAGATATATCTGTATATGCTCCTGAGTGGATACCTTTGTTCAACAAAAGAAGATCCTCATGGCTCAGGGTCATATGGCTTCAGAGGGGGAAATTCCGAAGGAAAACCAAGAAGCCATATAAATAACAGGGTATCTAGCAGCCATGAGTACTATTGTACAATCTGACCTTGGATCCTTTGAGGAAGTAGTAAAGCATCAAGTTTGGAAGGATGCTATGCTCAAAGAAGATGAGTCCATTATGAAGAATGATGTCTAGGATGTGGTTCCAAGACCATAGGACAAAGCAATTGTCACCTCGAAATGGCTCTACAAGATCAAGCATGGGTCTGATAGAAGTGCAGAAAAGTTCAAGGCAAGATTCGTTGCCTGTGAGGAAGGTATAGACTATGATGACATATTTGCACCTGTGGCCCAATCTACCACCATTCGATCTATTATAGCCCTTGCTGCTATGCAAGGATGGAGTCTTCATCAGATGATGTGAAGACCGCATTTTTCTGCATGGTGTGATAAAGGAAGAGATATATGTGGAGCAACCTCTGGGGTTGGAAGTCCAGGATCGGGACACCCATGTCTGCAGGTTGAAGAAAGCCCTCAATGGGCTGAAACAAGCACCCTGAGATTGGTACAAGAGGATAGATAGCTACTTGATGAAGTTGGGCTTCACTCGAAGTAATGCTGATCCGAACCCTTACTTCAAAGTTGTCAAGGGAAAACCTCTCACTCTGGTGCTGTATGTGGATGACCTCTTCCTAACAGGTGCTGACCCTCTCATTCATTAGTGCAAGAGGGAGCTTGCTGCTGAGTTCGAGATGAAGGACCTAGGACGAATGTCTAGGCCTAAAGGTCTAGCAGAGACTGGGCGAGATTTTCCTTTCTCAAGGAAAATAGATTATGAAGTTTCTGGTATGATGGACTGTAAGTCCATGGAACTCAACTTTAAGAAGTTGAGTAGCAGCGTTGCTGGGCCTGTCCTACTGAGTATCGTTAACTCATAGGGACCCTGATGTTCTTAATGAACACCTGTTCGGACATATGTTGTGCAGTGAACACTTTGAGTCAACACATGGTTGATCATAACATTCACTGGGTTGGTGCCAAGAAACTCTTGAGATATCTCTGAGGCACGATAGACCAGGGGCTGAGATACACTGCCGAGAGTATGACACTCCATGGATATACTGATGCCGATTGGGCTCGCAGTGTGGTGGATCGCAAGAGCACATCTGGATGCTACTTCACATGTAGATCTGCTTCGGGCAGGAATCTAAAAGTCGGTAGCCTTGAGCACCGCTGAGGCCGAATACATTGTAACATGTATGGCCTGTTGTGAAGTCACTTGGTTGCGAAAGCTCTTCTGTGAGTTGTTCGAGCATGTGCTAGATGCCACCGTTATCCTTTGTGATAACCAGAGGGGGATTCATCTGTCATAGAATCACGGGTTCCATGATTGATCCAAGCATGTTGATGGCCGGTACCACTTTATCTGGGATATGGTACAGCGAGGCGCCGTAAGGCTCGATCATATAGGAACTGATGAGTAGGTCGCCGATATTCTCATAATGCCCTTGGGGAAGGTCATTTTCATAACCTTCCGTGAGAATCTTGGAATCATGGAACGATCCTATTCTAAGGATCCTGTTGGACGATGAGCTCTGGGAGCTCTGGGGGCTTTGGGGATAGTTTGAGCTATAAGCACTCATGGTGCTTCTGGCCCCACTGATTGATTATTGAGTTGGTTCACGTCTCATGATCCGTGCTCTGTATGCATCCTACCCATTGAGTCCTGGACTCATGGGAAGTACCTCTCATTTGTCCAGTGAAGTGGGAAAAGCTAGAGACTAGTAGCAAAGACTGATGGACGCATCAGAACTTGCCGTACTCTCTATCTAGGATGGCACGGTCCAACCACTTGATCTGGGATCAAGTTTAGTGAGATTTCGGACCTCCAACTGACTTCAGGTCAGTGAAACTAACTTTGGGTTAGTATATGACTCTCTTGAGTCCTAGTGAGGTTTCGGACCTCCAATTGACTTCGGGTCAGATGAACCAACCTTGGGTTGGTTAGAGACTCTTTGTGAGTCCTATAGAGGTTTCAGACCTCTGGGCTGAATCTGTCAGGCGGGTATGATGTCTTTGTGACTGATCCACTTCTATTCTGAAATAAAGAGGCCAGCAAAGCAAGTTACGACGAGATGACGCACGATGTTTGGATTGCAATTAGTGATGCAGCTCCTCCAGTTTTGAGGCAAATGACAATTAGTCTGGAACCGTTGTGCTCGTTTGATGGATCATCTGGGCTATTTTGTTTGATCTCTTCTAGAGGTAAGATTGATCAAAGCATCATCTCATCTGGCGAGCTGTAATTACAAACTGGAATTTTATTCCACCTGGCAAGTTAGTTTGGCTCTGAATAAATGCTGACTTGGGCTGTTCAAAGGATCTAGCACATCAAATCAAGACTTTAGTATATTGGAGAGACTTGGAGTTCATTTGACACACATTGGTGTGGAGGAATTCTCTCTCTCTTGATGGCGTTGGAGCTGCGTATTGTTTGGATTGTTCTGGGGTTATGTGTGACACGTTTCGCTGAATGACCTATTGAAGACTTTGCTGGTAGAAGCATCCTGCTGATCGCCGTAACGCCACCATTTTCCTATCTCTGTTTTGGCTTGTCTTCTATCGATCAATTAATATGTTCTATCTTCTTCAGTATTGTGCCCTAATCTGAAATGGCATAGAACATGTTCAGAAATTAACACTGAGGCAGTTTACTAACTGTTTCATGGAATCAATAAGTACGAATAAGACAGAATTAAATACGGACAAAATCTGAGCCTAATTCAGGAAGACATTGCGGATTTAATTCAGGAAGGCTTGCGGAAATAATTCAGGAATGTTTGCGGATATATCTCAAGAAGGAATTGTGGTTATCAATGCAAAGAACACGGAATTATCTCAGAAGAAAATTGCGAGTTAATCTTCAGGAATATTTGCGGATTTGTCTGGGTTAATGATTGCTGATATAATATGATTCTACAAGTGGATACCTACAGAAAATAGTATGGGCTGATATTGGATTACTGTGCGGACAAGGAACAGAAAAAAAAAGGGTGCTGACCAATCTCTTGAAAAATATCTCAGGAATAATTGCAGATGTAAAGGAAGAAAGATATGTGCGGTTAGAACAGTGGACTAGGGCATCATCTGAATATGATCAAGTGCAGGAAGAAAGATTGCGGACTAGGGCATCATCTGAATATGATCAAGTACAGGAAGAAAGATTGCGTATAATCAAGGACAGTCAGCAAATAATCAAGGATAGGTTACAGATAGTCAAAGATAACAAGGACTGTTAGCAGAGATTGAGAAGGAGAAGAGGCAGTGATTTTGAGGAAGGTAAATCTATTTACCTTCCTACTGTTCAAGCAATTCATCTACAAGCACGTGCAAAGTGAAGATCAAGGTCTTGGAAGCACATCTAGGTTAAGGGTCTAAGTTTGGGTCATGGTACTTGTCATTTGAATATCTATAAGAAGAATTCTTTGCAGGTTTTCCTCTCCAAGAGGGAGAGGTTTTGCCCTGGCTCTAGGAGCCTAACTTTTGTGTCTTGTGCTTTTGATAATTAACTTGATGAAAGATTAACTAAACTAATGGAAGAGAAGACATAAGCATCACAAGTAAGGTCACAAGCAATTATCAAGAACAGAATTTGTATTAACCTACAACCCTCCAAATTCTCAACAACGCTGAGTTCTGTCCATGGAGAAGGCTGAATAATTTTTTTACAACATGACTGAGTTTCCTCTATGCAGCGACTGCAAGGGAAGGAGCTTCGGTTCTGAGGTTGAATGGACCCAACTGTAACCATGTGATAGTCTCATCCGTGGTTGAGAAGAAGAGGAAGCCACAACATAAATTATGGGGTTAGCCACCCACTACAAAGGGTTCGACTTGTAGCAGGAAAAAGGGTCGAGACCTACAGGACTTAGATCTATAGGTTGAGGCTTAGATCTGGAGGTGTCGAGGGTAGGAGGAAGGGTCTGTGTTTAGGCAGACGACCTAAAAAGCTACAGGGAGAAGGTTGAGTATTGGAGGAGGGACAGATCAAGTAGCCGCAGGGTGGTTAAGGCCTAGTATGACCAAACTTCCAGAAATGGGGAACCTAGATTCAGATTAGGTGGGATGAGAGTCAATTTAGGAGAGTCGAGGATCAAATCCATTGCTAAAGAATGTAACCGGTATTTGGACAAAGATTTGAAAGCCTGGTTAAGGTAGATCTCTAGCATAATAAGGGTTGGAAGAATTGATATGGAGGTCATGGATCTGAACAAGACAATGGGGAGTCCGAAGCTTAGTTAAAGGATGGCCGAATTGCTAAGATTTGCTGGACAACATGCAAGTAGTAGACCAAGTGCAGTTTGGTGACTAGCTGAAGCAGCAAAGGTCGAGAAAGGGCTAATCTGAGATTGGTATGCTAGCCATGGTATGGTAAGTAAGAGATCTCTGTCTGTTCCCAAATGCAATTGTGAACATAGTCTATTTCGAGGGCTAATATGCGATATGCTTAATGGATAAAGACACTGTGAGTAGCTGATGCTCTGAAAGCTGAGTATGCAGTGTATTTGGTGGATCAAATACCTTGTGAGCAGCTAGTGTATAAAGGAGTATAAGGAGGTATTTCTTTGTGGTCAAAGGAGGCAAAGGACCTGCCAATTGTTAAGGAAAATGTGGACTGAAAGGGATGAAGGAGAAGGGCTTCTCCAACAACTAAGTCATGTTTTGTTCTTGTCTTCTTATTGGGCAGATTGTAGATCAAAAGGAGCAGATCACAAGCCCTAATTTGTATACTATGTATATTAGTTGTACTAGTGATCCAGGACCATGATCCCTGGTACGGGAGCCCCATCATTCTTTTATTGATGGACTAATAAAATAATTGAGCTTTGGGCTCAAATCTTTGTGTACTTAATTGATTGCACTATTGAATAATTCCGATGTGAAAAGTGCTTGTTGTTTGGGGGTTCCAACTTCCCACTGTGTTTGTGTGTGTGATTAGCCTCAGACAAGATCTAGGGCCTAAGCAAAATTCAACACAAGAGAGAGCCATCCGACCAACATCCATCCATAAGAAGTTCACTGAACTAGTGCTCCATAGTGCACAGGAGAGAAGATACATAACTAGTGTGTATGATCTCCAAGTGTGACAATGATTTTAGGAATTTCAACTTCCCTATATTTATATGAGTACAACCAAGTGGATTTCCTTTAAAATTATCCTAAAAGCCCCGAAATAATATTATATTATGATTACAAGGTGGTTAGGTCACAAGCCCATCCCCAAAGATAGCAAGCTCAACGATAAAACATAAAAATATGTCTCAGTCAACCCACATGTGTGATTTAGATTCCCTCCAAGGGTGAAATCATCCTCCAAAAATGTGCATCTCTCCACAAAAATGCAATAGATGGCTTCGAAGGGGTGCATCTCATCTAAAAGACATGTCCTCATCAAATTGGTGCCAAATCAAACAAAATCTCATCAATTCTAATGTCCTCAACTAGGGTTCCTATGTCATCAATCCAAGCATCATGAAGGGGACGTCATAGTGCTAGGGCATAACACTATCATGGAGAATAGTGTACCATCTCTAGAGGGGTTTGATATCATCACCATCAAACATCCTCAAAAACAGGGTAACATCTATCATGTAGGTGCAATTGCCAACAAGGGGATGTCCATCATGATTACAAGGTGGATAGGTCACAAGCCAACCCCCAAAGATAACTAACGCAATGATAAAACATAGAAGTATGTCTTAGTTAACCTAGACATGTGAGTTAAATTCCTCCAAGGGTGATGTCATCCTCCAAAAAGATGCATCTCTCCACAAAAAACCAATAGATGGCTCCAAAGGGGTGCATCCAAAATCCAAAAGTCAAGTGTCCTCATCAAATGGGTGCCAAATCAAGCAAAACCTCATCATTTCCACTAGGGTGCCTATGTCTTTAATTTGAGCATCATGAAGGGGATGTCATAGTGCTAGGGCATGATGTCATTGTGGAGTATAATGTACCATCCCCTCTAGAGGAATCACATATCATCATCATTATCAAACATCCTCAAAAATAGGGTAACATCCATCAAGTAGGTGCATTGCCAACATGGTGGCATCCATCATGATTACAAGGTGGATAGGTCACAAGTGGACCCCCAAAGAAGCTAACTCAATGAAAAAACATGAAAATATGCCTTAATTAACCCACGTGTGAGTTAGATTCCCTCCAAGTGTGACATCATCCTTTGAAAAGGTGCATCTTTTCACAAAAATGCAATAGATGGCTCCAAAGTGGTGCATCCCATCCAAAAGTAACGTGTCCTCATCATAGGTGTGCCAAATCAAGCAAAACCTCATCAACTCCAATGTCCTCCACTAGGGTGTTATTGCCTCAAAATCTAATAGGCCTTGTGAGAGGCCTCACAAGGCAAGAGGCAGAGTAAGGTGCAACAATGAGGTGGATTTCCATTATCACCTCAACACTCCGCCTCCTGCGCTTTAGTAGAATTTCACCACACGGGAGGCTTCCTAGTTTCTCACCTAAAGAATTTTCTAAGTCAACTGACTCAAGGTGAGATAAGCGTAAGGCTAAGCAAGGTACATCTTAATGGACTAGGGCACAATTCTCTATGTAAAAGGAACAACGTACCATAAACAAAGCCTTTAAAAGAATAATTAATACCTAGGGTTTCAAGGTGAAGCTTAATAAAGGAAGATCTAGGCATGCAAGCATAGAGAAAAGGTTTGCTCAATGATGAGATCAACAAAAGTAATGACAAACTTTCAAACAAGCCCTAAGCTGAAGCCTTGTTTTAGAATTAGGGTTTTATTAGGGCACACATTGCCTAGGGTTGATGACATTAGCCTTATTAGGGCAAATTTCACCATGAAAAAGGCTATTTTTTTAGTTTAGGATGCTAATCAAGGTCAGATCAAGATGAAGAAGCTCCAATGTTTTCCTTCAACAAGCCCTAGTTGAATTTGGCCCTCGCCTTAAAGGGCTTAGGAGAATAAAAGGAAAGAAAGATAAGGGGTTTTTGGTAAATTTTGACCACTACAAGGATCATAGTGCCTTTCCCTACTTGGGTGATAGAGTTATTAGGGCTAAATTTTAAGAGATATCATATCTATTCATGGAGTAAGGGGAAAAACCCTAGTTTCTACTTCCAAAACCCTATCTTTCTTTTTATGAGGGGATAAATTAATTAGAAGAAAGCTCTCCGGGAGGCCGTCTAAGGAATTCAAGGAAAATAAATTTAATGTGCAAGATTTGTTGAGAATTTGGAGGGCTGGAGGTTAATACACATTCTCTTCTTGATAATTACTTGTGACCTTACTTGTGAATTTATGTCTTCTCTTCTTTAAGTTTAGTTAATCTTTCATCAAGTCAGTTATCAAAATGCACTAGACACAAAAGTTAGGCTCCTAGAGCCAGGGCAAAATCTCTCCCTCTTGGAGAGGAAAACCCACAAAGAATTCTTCTTATAGATCTTCAAATGATAATTACCATGACCCAGACTTAGACCCTTGTCCTAGATATGCTTCCAAGACCTTGATTCAACTTCTTCATCCTTGAATCTTCTCTTCACCAAATTGCTTAGTTCTGCATCAACACTTGATCTTCACCTTGCATATGCTTGTAGTTGAATTGCTTGAATAGTAGGAGGGTAAATCATAGATTTACCTTCCTCACTATTACTGCCTCTTCACCTTATGATCACTGTCTCAACCTCTGCTAATTCTATCTTTTTATCACATCCATTAACAATGTATATCAACAGCTTATCCTTGCAATAGTATTCTGAAGTCTACTCCAACACTTATCCGCATTCATATGCTGCCCTTCCTGCACTTATCTGTATACATATACTGCTCTTATTCACTGTCCTGTCTGCACTTATCTACTCCCTTTTTATCCGCAATTATTTTGAGATTTGATCCACAAACATTCCTGAGATTGATTCGCAAATTTTAGAGATATGATCTGCAAATTTCCTGAGATTTGATCTGCAAATTTCAAAGATATGCAAGCTGATATGTCTCTGTTCTGCGCAACCTAGTTGGGTTTTTATAGTTGTCAGAACTTGTAATTATGCCGACCAGTGTTTGAAAAGGTGTGACTGATCTTAAGCCGACTTGTCCAACGGTTATGAGGCCAACTTCTCCAAGGAGTATTCTAGCAAGGTGACAACTGTTTTCACTGTATTAGGAGCTTGTCTTCCAACGTTGCATTGAGGGCTGTTGTGAGCTTATTCCACAAGGTCCTGGAGCATATAGCTAGACTAGATTTGACACTTAACTCAAACCTAATGGACATCAAGAAGAAGTCCATCTACTTAATAAATTATGCTCATGAAACCCATGAAGCAAATACAACAATAATATATATTATTTTGACTTCTTGTTTTTCATAATTACATAATTACATAGTCAACATGAAGATCGACCTAGTTACAGTTTTCAACAAGATTAACCAAGATTTCCAATAAAAATATGCATTTAGATAAGGAATAGTAGAAAAACCTTAGCAAACATTTATCACATGAAAAACCATTAAAGATATGCAATTATACTCACAATTTTTCCATGAAATTGCCCTCTTTCAATCCCAAAGACATCTCCAATAGCAATAGTTCCAAAAAAAATAACATCTTCACAAGTAACGAGTAGTAAAGGCTAAGTCGAGCTCTCTCTAAGGAGGCTAAAATCCACAAAGTGATGATGAACAAAATGAATGGAGTGATCCTCCTTTTTGATGAGGTCTATCACATCCAGTAATCCAACTAAAAGCCCCTACACAAGTTTGATTTTGTGTAGATATAAAGTAAATGGGTTACAAGCCAACCAAGCAGCTCATCAAAATAAAATATGCCATCATTTGCCCACACTTGTGAGCCATAAGGCCTCTCTAAGCTTGACGTCATGCCCTTTTAGGGCTAAAAATGATCTAAAAGTGAAATACAAGGGCTAGATGTGTCTCTGTAAATCGTAGATGTTCTATGCTTGATGCAACTTTACCTTTATACCCAATATCAAGTAGCAATCACATAAACATGAAAGTAAAATGCTGATAGAACATACCAATAGATCGACAGAAGACAAGCCAAAAATACACTTAACTTGATCAACGAAATATATGTGTTGAGGTGCGTTACGATGGTCAACAGGATGCTTCAACTAGCAAAGTCTCCTCACGGTCAACCAACCAGAGTGTGTTACACAACCCTCTCGGACAACTCTACAACAGTCAACCCAAAGTCAACAAAAGTCAATGATGTCCAGTCAATGGTCAACGCAAAACAACAGCAGCAGAAAGTCAACGCAGCCAAGTCAAAGTCAACATCCAATCTTGATTTTTGTGCCAAAAAATGCAGATTGAGGAGATCAAAGTTTAGGGAGAGTTTTGGGTCAATTTGACCAAGCGTTGACCAAAGTCAACACTGGTCAATTCTGTGCTGGAAACCCTAGAACAGTTTGAAACCCTGACTGCTACTTTTTCCCACATGTGAGTGAAGAGAAGCCTCCAAGATGATGATCGAACCAATCAGATGCAGAGAGAGAATGTGTGATGAGCTAAGTCACCTGATACGGGGATACGGGGATACGGGGATACCGAGATTCAAAGAATCGGATACGGGTACGGTGACCTCGGAACAGGATACTTCTGGGATACGATACTTTATATATTATTTTATTAAAAAATATATATATTTTAAAAATATATATGTATTAATATATTAAAAATTAGATATTTTTTACACAAATTCATACTTAATTCATTGATTTAAACATAGATTTATCTATCATCTTAGATAGTCAAGGTTTTGTTTGAGTGATGGGTACATTTTTAGTAGGGTCATGAAAGAGGAGTTTGACAACCAATGTCACTAACATCAAGGTACACAGAGGGATTGGTGCTCACTGCTCTTGATTAAATACGAGTTCCATACCCTAATACATGACAAAATTCAATGGAAACATTGCAATAACCCAATCCTGAAATCCTGAAAAACTGATAAGTCTGCTGGATTTTGAATGAGATCTAAAATTCTACTTTCTCCATATGAAATCCAATGAGGTCGGAACCACTCTCAAACATCCAGATTCATTTCATGGTAATGTTAAAAATTTAAGTAAAAGGGTGAAAACCCTTTTACTTTAAGAATTTAACATTACCATGAATCACATATAAATACTAGGGCCAGAGGCTTGATGCCCTCTCCTGAAAAATCCTCCTCAATTGGTGAAAAGCAATGAAATTGGTGAAAAACAATGAGCAAAAGCCCCCCTTTATAAAAAAAAAACAACGTTTTTTTGAACCCGCGGGCTCGGCCGTATCTGGTTTTACAGGATACGGCGTATCCGAACGGGATACGGTTGGGATACGCCATACCCCGTATGGATACGCCGTATCCTTTGAATTGGGGCCGAATCCGGTACGTGCAGGTATCCGAAACGGGGATTCGGGGATTCGAGGGCATTTTAGGAGTATTCGGTGACTTAGGTGATGAGTGATGGTGAAAATGACCTCCAATGTTGACCTATATATATATATATCCATCAGTGAGGGTGTGTTACACCTCTATTGGGGCTCCAAGCCTACATTACAATTTTGGCTGACATTGCACATAAGTGGAATTAATTAAAATAAATTTTCTACTCATTGGATCGAGATGATCTTTAGATTGATCTTGCACCTCTCCGAAAGAGGAATCCAATAAAAATATTGGCATCACAACATGGAGTTTGGACCTAGTTGCCCAATTTTCGTAGATTTTCTATGCTTGATGCAACTTTACTTTTATACCCGATATCACAACATGAAGTTTGGACCTAGTTGCCTAATTTTCGTAGATGTTCTATGCTTGATGCAACTTTACTTTTATACCTGATATCAAATAGAAATCACATAAACATGAAAGTAAAATGCTGATAGAACATACCAATAGATCGACGGAAGACAAGCCAAAAATACACTTAACTTGATTAGCAAAATATATGTGTTGAGGTGCGTTACGACAGTAAACAGGATGCTTCAACCAGCAAAGTCTCCTCACAGTCAGCCAACTAGAATGTGTCACACAACCCTCTCGGATAGCTCTACAATGGTCAACCCAAAGTCAACAAAAGTCAACACTGTCCAGTCAATGGTCAACGCAAAACACCAGCAGCAAAAAGTCAATGCAGCCAAGTGAAAGTCAACGTTCAGACTCGGTTTTTGTGCCAACAAATGCAGATTGAGGAGATCGAAGTTTAGGGAGAGGTTTGGGTCAATTTGACCAAGCATTGACTTTGGTCAATGCTGGTCAATTCTGCGCTGGAAACCCTAGAACAGTCTAAAACCCTCGCTGCCGCTTTTTCCCACATGTGAGTGAAGAGAAGCCTCCAAGGTGATGATCAAACCAATCAGATGCAGAGAGAGAATGTGTGATGAGTGATGGTGAAAATGAACTCCAACGTCGACCTATATATATCCATCAGTGAGGGTGTGTGACACATCTGTTGGGGCTCCAAGCCTACATTACAATTCTGGCCGACCTTGCACATAAGTGGAATTAATTAAAATAAATGTTCTGCTCATCGGATCAAGATGATCTTTAGATCGATCTTGCACCTCTCCGAAAGAGGAATCGAATAAAAATATTGGCATTGTCATCTGAGCATCGCAACATGGAGTTTGGACCTAGTTGCCCAAAATTAACAGTCTCCCACTATCATGATCAACCACAATTTGAGGAAGGGTCTTCAAATCAAGCTTCAAAACATCTCCATGTGTCCAAAAAGTCAACTCTGGGTGCCCTACGTCATCTCCATGGTTGTCATCTAGACAAAATAGTGTACCCTCTGCAACGTTGGGACTCCATGAGGCAATACAAGACTTCCTTAATCATCCTAGGGATGGTTACCATCATTTGGGCTCTGGATCAAGGCATGCCCATGAAGTAGTGTCAAGGGTAGTCTGGGGGCATGTTGTGTCCGTTGGGTACATCATCAATAATTCTCAATGTCAAGCAAGATGAGCTCATTGTTCTAGCATCTGAGGGTGCTCAGGGGTGTTAATCCACTGCCAATATCATCAAAGTGCCCAATGCTCTGTTGTAGAAGGGCAACGCTACATCTGCAAAGTCATCATGCCATCATGCTCTTTGGAAGTGTAATATGTCTTGGGCATCATGCCATGATGCTCTTTGGAAGTGTAATATGTCTTGGGCATCATGTGAGGTATGTGTGGAATAGTGTGCCCTTAAGGTCTCAGTTGCTCTTTGCAAAACCAATTGGCAAGACCATCTCAAACTCAAGTGAAAGCAACCATTCATTAGAGACAATAACCATAGATGCATCAAAGTGGACCATACTTGATTATTAAGGGAATAGTAATACTTCAAACCAGGATCACCTTCACATATCTAACTAGATCAAGTCCTATAAAAGTGTTTCCTACATTTTTAGAGGTGCTTAGGTAATCAACCCTATTATGTGCTTCAACCCCTAAGGGGAGGTGACATTTCCAAGGTCAACCATTCAATTCAATAGGTGTAAGTCACAATTGGTGGCAATGAAGTGGAAAGACTTCATGTCTAAGTACCATGGCTAGGGGACCGGCTAATGAAGGTACACAACTTGAGTGTATAGATGGAATGGAGGGAGCAATCATGGAGGTGTGTTACCCCTTTTCTTGACTTGTTTTTTCCACTCCTTTGGTGTGATTTTTCCTTCTTTTTGTTAATGCTTTATATGGAGCATAGCTCAAGTGTCCAAGCTTGCCTTTTATGATATAACATTTATTTGCCCCTTTAAGATGAGTCGATTTCTCTCTCATCAAGGTTGGGACATGCAAGGGTTCTTTATGATAAGATGGAGCATCAAGTGCTTAGTAACCAATCAATGGCTAATGAGGGGGTAGAAGCTCATGCTAGGCTTTATCACACACGCTAATTATGTCCTAGCCATCTTTTGCTGTTCAACTTTTCTTTTTCATTTGTGTGGTCGTCTTATGCTTTTATCAATCTTGTAGCTATATCAAACTGTAGGGAAAATTTTGTTGGCTCTACTCAAGGATGTGGATTTATGAGTTTTGAATCACAATGAACAAATGATAGTTAACATGAGGCATGGGTGTGGTACCTAAGGAATGATGAAGAGTGTTAAGTATGGAATGATTATGGACACACTACTTCAATCCAAACTTTCCAAGTAGTGCCCCTCCTATAACCCTAAGGCCTTAGGGGAGGTCCCACTAGACTAGGGCTAAAGGCTAACCCCCATAGTAAGGTGAGAGAACAAGTTTACAGTAAAAATGAATCAATCATTTAAATCACCCCTTTCTCTATGTTAGAATGTTCAAAATATTAAGTAAAAACACTTGATTGCAAAAGGCTTAAAGTAGATGCCAAGTGGTAGCCCACCTTCCTTCAAAGAGAATGTCGGATGGTGAGAGGTGAATGACCCGTGCAAATGGCAGAGGAATGTGGCAAATCATCATCAATGATCAATGTGTGGGGCTATTGGTTGGCTGGTTAGGTGTCCAAGCTAGGAGAAAAAATTTCTCCTATAGGGTTACCCATTTTGGTAAATAATAGTGTTCACATCATCAATCCAAGCATCATGAAGGTGATGTCATAGTGGTAGGACATGATGTCATCATGGAGAACAATGTACCATCTCCTCTAGAGGGGTCCCATATCATCATCATCATCATCATCAAACATCCTCAAAAATAGGTAACATCCATCAAGTAGGTGTATTGCCACCATTAGGGTGTCCTCTCATCTCTGGGTATGACGACTTTAAAGAAAACATCCTGGCTCTGGAGGGCATTGTCCAAAGTCCTGGATGTAAGTGGAGGTATTCATCCATTGTACACAAGCATCCATGGTCAACACTCCTCGATACGTTTCCAACGTCCTAGGTCAAAGTTCTCTGGGCAATCATCAAGTGGGATTGGACATCTTCTTTGAAGTGCTGGAGAAGCATCATACATCCCTCAAGGGATGGCAATTGTACCTGGGAGCAAAGATCTAACACATACTCACATAATCAAGTGAAATCAACATCACGTGTGCACAAACAATAAGAGTATCAAAGTGGGCCATATTCAATATTAAAATTGTCAATGTATTTCAAATCAGCATCATCTTTGAATGTCTTCCTAGCTTATGATTTGTAAACAAGTTTTCATGCTTAGGTATGGGAGGGTTATTACAAGGCCCTATTAGGTGCTTCCCACCATAAGGAGTGGAATGATTCTTAGGCCAACCAATCAATGAGTAGGTGTAAGTGATCAATGACATGGTGTGGCATTTACTTTATGGAGGATGCCATTATCTTGTACTGGGCTATGAAATACACAACATCCTTGAGCGTTCGTAATCTGAAGAGGGAGTAATTGTAGCGGTCTTGCATTACCCCTTTCCTTGCCTTATTTTTACCACCACTCACGTGAGCCTTTTTCATCATTATTTTACATATATAGCTTGGGTTACAAGCTTTTATTGATTCATGATAATAATTATTGACCCCTAAAGATATTCGAAGTTTCTTTTATTTAGATCATGTTTTAGCCAAGAATTGGGTGAGGGGCAAGTGATAACCACCAAGGTGAAGCACGGGAACATGTATACAACCAAAAATGGTCTATCATCCAATTCAACCTGTGATCCACACTAGAACGCCCTTAAACATTAAATGAAAGCACTTAGAATACAAAAATTGGTAATGTACCTCATAATAGATGACCCATGTTCATTGGATGGACAGGCTCAATGATAGAAAGCACTGACCAGAGAGTTGATGAGAGGCATCTGAGGTGCCCTATCTAATAGGGCTGCTGGCTGGCAAACTGTGTCATAGGAGAAAATTTTTCTCCTAGGTTTACCTAGACATATGGGTGGGCAATAAGGATCATTATGAATACTTTTATTTCTACTTGGTAGCATGCATTTTGTGAATACTTCCAGTTCTACTTAGCAACATGCGTTGTGATCCACACTAGAACGCCCTTAGACATTAAATGAAAGCACTTAGAATACAAAAATGGATAATATACCTCATAATAGATGACCCACATTCATTGGTTGAACAGGCTCAATGATAGAAAGCACTGATCGGAGAGTTGATGAGAGGCATCTGAGGCGCCCTATCTGATAGGGCTGCTGGCTGGCAAACTGTGTCATAGGAGAAAATTTTTCTCCTAGGTTTACCTAGACATATGGTTGGGCAATAAGGATCATTATGAATACTTTTATTTCTACTTAGCAGCATGCATTTTGTGAATACTTCCAGTTCTACTTAGCAACATGCCTTTGTGAATACTTCCAGTTCTACTTTGTAGCATGCATTTCCTACTGAACCATAATAAAGTTGGATTTGACTTGGACATTGCGGAGTTGAATGGCATATTAGGTGGTGAAGCCTTTTGAGCTTTGGAGCTCCAAATTTGTAGTTGAAGTTTGAATCTTAATGACTTATAAAATAGGATATTATATTTCGAATTTGGATCATCTGTTTCGGTTGTGTATTTTTTCATTTGTGTAATTATTTTTTGTGTTTTGGAATATATGTGCTTTTGTGACTCCCTTCCTCTAAATTTTTGGAAATTCTCGAAATCACCTGGAGACCCGAGCCTTGCCTTTCCAGATAATCAATAATATCAATATTTAGTATTTTTAAATTTGTCTGGTTACAACCATTGCATTGGGGAATTTGTCTGGTTATAACTATTAGGTTCACCCCATGAGTGCAATCTAACCCGATATCAACCGTTCTCTCAGATTGTTTCCTCTCAGCATCGCCAATTCATAAGGTCTTTCTTTCTTTTCACATCAAATTTTTTTTGTGCCGTTTTGTCTTACATCATCAAATGTGTAGATGGTTAAGGGACCGATCTTGATTCTCATGAAAGTACCAAGCCCATGTTAGTCTTCCGCGATATTCTGAAATGTTTGGTTTTGAATGTCACTGTAGGTCTCTCCATCAGAAAATGACGTATTCAGAGAAATCAGAGTGGCATTGAGCGGTGGTAAGGAATTAGATACAGAGTCTACAAAGTTTATATCACCCTTTCCCCTGCTGACGAAAAATGCAGTTGAATCCCTTCGTTATAGGGCCCAGGTAATTTTTATGATACTGACTGATCATTTTGTCTAGTTTAAGGACATGCCTGTCCAAGTGAAAACTTTCCATCTCTGAAATGCATTTGGCATGCTACTTAAAACTCTCCAGTAATCTTAGTCTGGTCATGACTCATCTTTAGATTATTGTAATTTTTTGAAGGACATTGCTCAAAGTATAACCAAGGTCGCGGTGAAAGAGGCACGTGCTAATGAGCTTCGAAATGAAATATTAAATTCTGAGAGGTATTCTGCCTAGTCAGTGTGTGTATCTCTTTCATGTGAACATTCTCTCTGGTATTGCTATTTATCAATATACTAATTCTGATATCTGCTTTCTTATCTTGTAGATTGAAGGCTCATTTCGAAGATAATCCCAAGGATTTGGGTAATGAAATCACATTTTTACCAGTGTTTGTATAATTTCTAGTCTTTTTGGAAATGTTTACAGAATCAATATTTAAATATGTTTTTTTTCTAACTTGTATCGTGGCGTTATCTTTATTTGAGATGCAGAACTGTTGAAACATGACAAGGTACTGAGCAAGAAGCAACCTTCATCGCATCTACGTGCTGTACCAGACTATCTTGTTGACCCTACCACAGAAATAGCTAGCAAAGCTATTAAGCTTGCCAGAGAAGCAATGGGACAAAGAGATCCTGGGCACCGAGGCTGGTTTAAGAGAAAGACTGGCAGGACTGGGGATCCTTTGAAGACGTTCTCTTTAGAGGTGAGCTATCATGAACTTCACTTCCAAAATTTAAACAAATTACTCACCTGGGATTCTTGGTTACCTTGGACTTTTTACTTCCCTTCATATTTCAATCATGCTTTTGATAGAATTGTATTTATTATTTCTCTTTTACAAATGAATGTATTTGGTGGAAAGTGTATCCTCCTTTCTAAGGACATTATCCCTGTGTGAATGTTTTTGATTAGTCGAAAAAAGGATCAGGCAAAGGTGGTTTCAAGGGAAAGAAGAAAAGAGGAGGAACTGACGGTGAAACACCAAAGAAAAAACATAGATGGAGTAAATAATTTTGCTCAGGATTTCATGCAATATGAATCAGTTAAATATCCCTTTAAAATTATGCTCAGAGTTGACTTGTGGCTGAACTACCTTATACAAGATTCGTTTCCTACTACATTTTATTGTATGGGTATTCAATTTGAGGTTCATTTTTGTCGGCGGACTGATTTCAATTAGTGTACTGCTAAGGTTCCTCGGTTTTGTATGCTCGACGAGGAACTGCTTCAACGGTATTAATTTGTGAGGTTTCCTGGTATGGTTTGCCTGTGAGTGTAACACTGGTAACTGAAAATATGTGGACTTTGAAGATATACAGATGTTCGCAAATCAGCTGAACACTTGGAAATGGAAGCTGTCATACGATATTGTTCTAACATCCCAAGTAGTTTTCTGTTTTATGCTTTGTATACTTTGTAGAAGAGTTTTGTGCAGTTTAAACAGGCTACAATTTTGCCCAAAAGCAATAGAAATTCCGGCATGATTTTGAGAAAATCCAGTAGAAATTTTTGAAAATCTGGGTTACAGACGTCTGTCAAGCTTCAGGAACCTTCAGGATTTTAGGTGTCCAGGGGTTCTTGACGGTCATAATCCATTTCCGCCTTAAAAAACAATTTAAACACTCCATTTCATTTCTTGAAGAATTTTTTCCCGGATTCTGGCTAAAAATTTGTCATCTGAACGAAATTGTAGTTTTGGTGGGCAATGCCATAAAATTCTTTGAAGATATTGTTAGATATTTATACGTGACTGCTTTTAATTTTTACCATTTGCTGTCTGGCAATGGACTGTTTGGTTTGCCTAGAATGGATGCTTGAAATAAACAATTTTTAATAGATACGAATCCTTGTATTGGCAGAGTAAATCCATGTTTTTTGATACTTTGATACAATGATATATTTCTCATCACCATATGTTGTGGGTGCAGGCAAACTCAATGCTTACAACTTTAAGCCAAATCTCCAATTTTCTTTACAGAACCAATGATTTTCTAAAACAGTTCCAATCCATGCTTTAATGGTAGTTTCCAAGGGAAACAATTACACGTGCTATTAGGATTCTTTATGTTGTAACCATCTTTTCCTGAAGGCAGTGCAACATTCCAATCTAGTAACTTGCTCACATAACCCCACAAGAATCAATACAACAGTTTCACATGAACCATCTTTGCTAGGATAAAACCATTGCCATGCATTGATTATGCTCTCACTGTTTGACAATCTAAATGTTCCGCATTGGATGTTCTCTTTATACCAGTTAGAATAGACACATTTTCATCATTTCTTGACCTAGCTAAGCCTTGTCCACGACTTTGCATTATCAAAATTCCTCAACTTTTCATGATTTTTCCCATAAAGCTATGGTCCTTCTTCAACAGACGGGTGCAAGATCACTTCATTTATTTGATTGCGTACACAGGGGTTATACTTTAGATTAAACTTTTTAAATCATTGAAATGCTAAGTCACCGGATACTCCTAAAATGCCCTCGAATCCCTGAATCCCCGTACCAGATTCCTGCACGTACCAGATTCGGCCCCAATTCAAAGGATACAGCGTATCCGTACAGGGTACGGCGTATCCCAACCGTATCCCGTAAAACCGGATACGACCGGGCCCGCAGGTTCAAAAAAGCGTTGTTTTTCTTTTATAAAGGGTGGCTTTTGCTCATTGTTTTTCACCAATTGAGGAGGATTTTTCAGGAGAGGGCATCAAGCCTGTGGCCCTAGTATTTATATGTGATTCATGGTAATGTTAAATTCTTAAAGTAAAAGGATGAAAATGAAGATTAAGGAAATCCTTTTACTTAAATTTTTAACATTACCATGAAATGACTCAGGATGTTTGAGAGTGGTTCCGACCTCATTGGATTTCATATGGAGAAAGTAGAATTTTAGATCTCATTCAAAATCCAACAGACTTATCAGTTTTTCAGGATTTCGGGATTGGGTTATTGCAATGTTTCCATCGAATTTTGTCATGTATTAGGGTATGGAACTCGTATTTAATCAAGAGCAGTGAGCACCAATCCCTCTATGTACCTTGATGTTAGTGACATTGGTTGTCAAACTCCTCTATCATGACCCTACTAAAAATGTACCCATCACTCAAACAAAACCTTGACTATCTAAGATGATAGATAAATCTATGTTTAAACCAATGAATTAAGTATGAATTTGTGTAAAAAATATCTAATTTTTAATATATTAATACATATATATTTTTAAAATATATATATTTTTTAATAAAATAATATATAACGTATCGTATCCCAGAAGTATCTTGTTCCGGGGTCACCGTACCCGTATCCGATTCTTTGAATCTCGGTATCCCGGTATCCCCGTATCCCCGTATCAGGTGACTTAGTTGAAATGTATTCTTATTTGCATGTACATCTAGGATATCAACATCGAGGTCATATTCTGTCAAGTCCAAACTCTCAAAAACTTCCTTTAAGGTAAGATATTTTCCATCCCATAATATAACCACCTCATCTGGTTATTTCTTCAGCTCAGATTTGATAAAACACAACAAATGCTTCTGGTTCATCCATGCTGAGTGGTGTACATGGGTATCAACTTTTCTAACATTGTGAAAATCTCAAAGGGGTGCACTCTTCTAAGCCATGAATTCTCTGTCTGCATAGCATTCAATGAAGACTAAACTTCTTTTCTAAAGGGCATAATTGATGGTGACAAAGGATGCACATTTCCCAATGAAATGATTCAAAGTATTTCATGCACATCACAAAAGAATGTTGTTGCATTAGCACCAGGAAAACATTATTCCCTCGATTCTTTATTTAGGTAAACATGTACCATGCCATCCTCCATTTGAAAATAATGTTCATTTGCTCTCTCATCCTCATAATAAAATGGTTTTGGGATTTGCTTTGGTGTGCTAGGATCTGTTATAATTTCTCTCCCAGGGAACAAAATTTTCCCTGAAAACATACTTGTCTCGCAGGGTGTCACTACCCCACAATGGTTGCACCGCCGTGGGCGTGCGACACTAACAAGGTTCATTGTAGTGTTAAGAACAACTTAGGACTATTTGACTTCTGGACTACTACACTCACTGTTATCTTAATTAGAACTTCTTCATTATATTTGTTTAGTGTTATGTGTGGAAACCATAAATTCAATATAAACATGTCACAGTGTGATATCAACAATAAAAAAACCAAAACATGTGCCAACAGATTTCAAGAGACTTCTCTTTTATTATTTTATGAAATATTGTACATCAATGAGAGGCTGACCGAATTGGTCGCAACATTCCATTTCTACAATGTAGAAAAATCAATTTCTTTACAGCGAAGACCTGCCCGCTCAAGGCGGGCACATCACCCATGCGCACCCCCCTGTTCGCTACTTCTTGCTTGCTCGCTGCCTCAGAACCGCCCTGCGATGTTGTAGACTCGCGCACTCTGCAATATTGCAAACTCGCCCTTTTCTGCTATATTGCATACTTGCCTTTGCGACTTGTTCTGCGATCTGCTTGGATGCCTTGGTCGAATACCTTATCTCCAATATATACACGTTCAACCTTTGCCTTTTTCATGGGCTGATGCCCTTTTAAACATTTGAGTTGACCTTTCAAGTTTTGTGGGTGCCCCTCGCTATGTGGGCATGCCCCATGGGCTAACCTGCCTTTGGGCATGCAAGCATCCCTTCTCTAGGCGAGCGTGTCCCTGCTTGGCGCTTCACCTGCCTTTTTGCTTACGCTATCGGCGCTTGGTCACTCGCTTGGTGTTCATGTTATTTCGTGTGTTGCCCCTCGCTCGCTTGTCGCGCCCCTCGCTCGCTACGTCTCGTCATGGTTGCACTTCCTTGCCTCACTCGCTATTCCTTGCCCGTTACAGCGCATGGGTGCTTCGCCTTAGTGTAGGCATGCTTGTGGGAATGGGTCCATCGAGTCACGCGCACCCCTTGCCGAATTAAGTGTGCGCCCCTCGCTATAGAGCGCCCACACCGACACGCTCATCGCCCTCGTGCGACTTGGGTGCACGCGGTTCCAACTCATCAAGAAGTCTCATGAGCGCCCGAGTGGGTGCTCGAATTGCCTTGGGGCGACGATACCAACTCAGGGTCCTGACATCCTCCCCCACCATGAGTCATTTTCATCCTCGAAAATCCTGTTGTCCGAGTGAACTCCGCGTCAAACTCAAGAATCTACTTCCATCTCCACAACGAATCCTCCGTTACCCAACCAATATCCTCCAGTGCATTATTCCATTGCCGCTCCGGAGTCCAGTAGTTTTGAGGTCCAAAATCCTGTCCAATGCTAAGTCTGGTCAGTGAATGATCAATGTTGGTCCTCTCGATGGCGTTGCTCTCTCCAGATCATTTGCATCAAGTCTGCCCTTCTTTAGCTGATTCACATGGAACATAGGATGTTTGGAATGCATATGGTTCAACAACTCAAGCTCATAAGCAACCTCTCCAATCCTTCGATTTACTTTGAATGGTCCTTCGTACTTCCTTGTCAAAGACTTAGCTGTCCCCTTTGGTGGTGGAACTGATCTCTCGACATCTTCAGAAAAACCATATCTCCAACTTCGATGTCTGTCCCTCTTATCCTTATCTGCCCATCTCTTCATTCTATACACTGCATTCGTCAAGTGCACTCGTGCTAACTCCAAGGAATCTTCCCATGTTGTCAAGAACCTCTTCGAATGTGGATTCTTCACATATCCCCTTGGTAACACTGTGTGTGGTGCGACTGACATCTACCCATTGACCAACTTAAATGGACTATACCCTATCACTAAACTCTTCTGCAAATTATAGTTGAACTATGCTTTGTCCAACAACTCAAGCCAATTCTTTTCTTCAAGCCTCACACAATGTCTCAAGTAGTCCTCCAACAATGAGTTGATGTGTTCGGTCTGTCCATCTGTCTGTGGATGGTAACTTGAACTATGGAACAACTCTATCCTAACCAACTTGAACAATGTGGTACAAAATTTCCATGTGAACCTCGTATCTCTATCAGATACTATTCTCAACGACATTTCCCAATGCTTCAAAACGTTCTTGAAGAACAACTCAGTTGTCTTCTCTGGTCCACATAAAATCTTAGTTGGAATGAAGATGACATACTTGGACAAATGATCAACAATGACCATGATCCAATTATACCCCTGTACCAGTGGCAACTGAGTGATGAAGTCCATCGAAACACTCATCCAAGGTCTCTCAGAAATCGATAAAGGCTGCAACAACCCTCCCTGTCTCCTAGTGTCTGATTTGTCTTGCTGAAAAATGATGCAAGTTTGCACATACTCCTCCACATCCTCTCTTATCTTCTCCCAAAAATACCCTCTCTCCAACAATGCCAAAGTGTGACGCTGCATTGCATGGTCAGACCAAGGAGAATCGTGGCACTCCTTCAAAAGGTGCCTCCTAAGTCTTGATGACTTTAGAACGTAGAGATGGTCACCATAAAAAAAGAGTGCATCTCACATAAATATCTTCCTCGTATTTCCTTCCTTCACGTGCTTGACAATGCTTTTCGCTTGAGTATCTGTTTCTAGGCTTGCACAAAGTCTACTTTGCAACTCCTCACTCATACAAACTTGACTCTCACTCAGTTAAGCACAATCTTCCTCCTCAATCAAAACCAATTGTGCCTTCCTACTGAGGGCATCTGCAACAACATTGAGTCTACCCAGCCTGTACTCAATAGTCATGTCAAATTCTGCCAAGAAGTCTTGCCAATGAGCCTGCTTCGCTGACAACTTTAGTTGGGATGCAAAATAACTTGCTGCAACATTGTCATTCTTGACAACAAATGGCTTCCCAATCAAGTAGTGTTGCCATAGTTGCAAACAATGGATGGTTGCAGTCATCTCCTTCTCATGAACATGATAATGTAGCTCTCTATCTTGCAACTTTTGACTCTCATATGCCACCTGATGTCCATCTTGCATGAGTACTCCCCCATTCACAAAATCAGAAGAATATGTGCACACGTCAAATGGTCGCTTAAAGTCAGGCATATTAAGTATCGACGTTATAACCATCCTTTTCTTCAAGTATTCAAATGCTTCACGACATCTTTCGGTCCAATTCCATTGCTAGTCCTACTTCAAAAAATCTGTCAATGACACAATTATCTTGGCATAACCCTCTACAAACCTCCGTTGGTAGTTCACCATCCCCAAGAAAACTCTCATCTCATGGACATTCTTCGTTTCCTCCCAATCTTCTATCGCACGAACCTTACCAGGGTCCATATGTATGCATCTTTGACCTATCAAGTTTCCAAGGAAAAAAATCTCAGATTGTGAGAACATGCACTTAGACTTATTCAAGAACAATCATTTCTTCTTGAGTGCCTCAAATTCCAATGCCTAGTGCCTCTTATGATCCTCCATGTTGTTGCTGTAAACTACGATATTGTCCAGGTACACCACCACACACGAATCCAGTATACCTCGTTCATTAAAGTACAAAACATCACATGAGCATTGCACAACCCAAATGGCATGACAAGGAACTCAAAGCTTCAATACCTCATCACTATCGTTGTCTTCTTCTCATCGCCCTTTGTTATCCGCACTTGATAATAATCATGACTCAAGTAAAGATTTGAAAATACTCGTGCCTTTGCAAGCTTGTGAAAGCAATATGCTGCAAGTGGAAGTGGATATTTGTTCTTGATTGTTTGCTTGTTCAAAGCACGATAGTCACAACACATCTGCAACTCACTTGTGTATTTATTCTTTTGGAACAATACTTGAGCACGATATGTGGACTGTGAGGGACGTATGAAGGCTGCATCAACCAACTCCTTCAATTGGCACTTCAAATCCTCTAACTCCGGCCCAAACAAACGGGTTGATAGGTGGTTATCATTGATGTCAACCCAAGCAGCACCAAGAGCTATCACGATCTTCCATGGAAAAATTGACACGACAATTCATGAAATATTGTGTCAAGATATTTCTAGATAGATTCTCCTCGACGATATGTTTCTGTTGATATATGGTACGCCTCGTGGTTCCTTATGTTTTGAGAGAAAATTGAGTTTAAAGTTGAAGACCCAGTTTTGTGGGCTAAAACCCCCGGGGTAGAGACATGACACCTTATTCACCAACGATTGTCAATATATGACAAAGATTCTCACCACAATCTCACCACATATAAGTTGCATAACTCGAAGAAACAAAGACAATAAATCAATCATTGACTATGTAGGTTGGATCATATGCACCAAGGCAATCATTGGTTTGCTTGCTATTAACATGAAATTTAAGGCTTTTATTAAGAGTTATTAAGGATATGTCACTAATAAGAAAAATTTAGGTCAATAAATATTAATACAAATATTAGGAGGAATATTAAAGCGATCCACTTACCTTAGAATAAAAATATATATATATCTTCAAATATTTAACATTCTAAATATATATTATGAATTAATCCTCCAACATAAATTATGAAACCCCTCATTAACACCCAACAGTCAAATGATAAATATTGCTACATAAGTATGTGGTGTCTCCTATAATTAAGGAGCCATATCCAATGCTTAATTAAAAACATTATGTTATATATATGTTGTGAAACCTTGCCATAGAAATGAATTATGAACTTAACGAATAATCTTATGAATATCCTCTGAAATTTTCAAACCCTCTTGTGATAGAAGAGACAAATCCAACGAGTGCGTTAGGGCTTGATTTCCTTTTGGTTTGGATGATTCGTTTGGCACTTTTGAAATTATAGGTGGAAGTCTTCAATTTGGCCCTTCCTGGTGCATTCATTCGATAATACTGTAGGTCACCTACATGTCACATTGCTGGATAAAGAGCAAATTTTCTGTTGTGACTTGAGTCTTGGACTTGGAGCTTAGTATTTCTGTGCATCTATCGGTTCCTTCAACTATTTGAGGTAGCAAAGAATTTTGTTGACCAACTCAAATAGAAATGATTGATCAGAATTAGGGCACACTCCATATAGGTTCAAACCTTCTCTTTTCATTATCTCAGAAGAGAGCCCCGTTTGTAAAAAGAGTCAAGTTGCCTAAGAGTTGTAAAATGAATTGTTGGTGAGATCCAGTCTTATTGTCAATGTCCGTCGAGAAAAGGGTATGGTAATGGTATTGTATGTAATTTATTGAGAATCATTGTAACATGGATCATTGTCCCTGGTATGAGAGTCCACAACTTTTATTATATTTTTTCTTTATAGGGTGGTAGGGTGGTGCTATGGTGAGTTGTGGCTCACTTGGGTGTTGGGGCATCCTTTCAGCTGACTGTTGATAAAACCATAGCGTCCTTCCAGTGGGAGCTGGAGAAGAATTCTTTTCAAGAGTTCCAGGAAGTTGTAGATCTATTTTAACTTGGGGCTGAATATTAAAGAACTGATTAGAAAAGTGTTCGGTGGTTTTTTACCGTGTGGGGGTTTTCCACCTAAAAATCTTGTGCCTACTGACTCTATTTTTTCATTGTTGTTTGCCTCTCTTACTGATTAGTAATAATAATAACTAAAGATTAACTAATGTTATGAAAAAGATTATTAAAGTGATAATTTTAAGAAACACTGATTCACCCTCCCTCTCAGTATTTCCAACAATTGGTATCAGTGGTTGGTTCCTCCAGTAGGAGTTTAACAACTAGGAGATCATGGAGTACACCAAGAATAAAGTTCCTCTATTTATTGTAGATAAATATTCACTATGGACCGGAAGGATGTAGGTTCATTTACTTACAAAAGGATATGAAGTTTGGAAATAGTCGAAAAGGGCTATAAAACTACAATAGATGAACAAGGTAAGAAAAATATCATAAATGATGCTAAAGGAAAGGATCTTATTATAAGTGGACTCACTCAATCTGTCTATATTAAAGTATTGGGTTGTAAAACAACTAAGGAGCTATGGGACAAAATTCAACATAGATATGCAGGCGACTCGAAGGTCAAGGAAGCAAAACTTCAAATTTACAGAGCTCAATTTGAGCAACTAAGGATGAAATAAGACAAGAACATTGCAACTTATTTTCAACATGTAAATGAAATAACAAGTGCCTTGAAGGATTAGGAGAACCAGTTGAAAAAAAGGTCATTGTTCGGAAATTCCTCAGAACTCTTCCATCAAGATTTAATCCTAAGGTTTCAGTATTAGAAGATAGAGCAGATTTAAGCAACTTGAGAATGGATGAACTACATGGAATACTTACAACTTATGAAATGAGGATTGAAGAAGAAGATAGTTCATCTAATTTAGAAACAACATTCACAACATCCAAGAAGACCAAGAAGGGAAAACATATATCCAAACCTAGATCTAGTTGTTGCAAAGAGGAAGAAGAAGAAGAACTTTCAGATGAAGAATTTGCATACATAACGAGGAAGATCAAAACAGGAACATGTAAGTATAAAGGAAAATTTCATTAGTATGTTTTAAATGTGGCGAGATAGGTCATTTTTCTGCTAAGTGCCCTCATAAGAATAACCCATTTACAAAAGGAAAGAAGGGTCAAAGAAATTTCAACTACCAAGGTAAGAATAAAGAGTTTAAGAAAAACTTCCTCTCCAAGGAAGATAGTTCCTCATTTGAAGAAGAAAGTGACAGTGATGAAGAAAACAAGGAAATAGTATTATTTATGGCTAATAAGCATAACAAGATGGAAGTACCTAACAAAGAAGAATATGAAGAAGAAGAAATGAATGAAATCAAATTTCAAAATGAGGTTGTCATAGTTATAAAAGAACTCAAAGAAGAAAGGATAAATGTTAATTCTCTGGAAGCCGAGTTGAAGGAGGTAAATGAACACGCCAAGAATTTCAACAAAGGAAATGCAGAAGAAATCACCAACCTCAGAGTAAAGTTAGAAGAAGCCAAAAGAATTGAAGAATCACTCAGGAATGAGTTAAAAGAAAACAACGAGGCAAGGGAAGAACTAGAAGCCGAAATGGTCTCTCTATGAGAGGAAGAAAACAGGGGAAATGTCCAACAAAATCTTGCAAGTAGCTCTAGAGCACTGAATAAGTTGCAGTCAAAGGCCAAATCAAAATGAAGGCAAAAAAAATTTAAATGCGATGCAACTCCAAGAAGTAATCGAGAGACGGTTCCTCCTAGAAGAAGGAATGAATACAAAATACTATTTAGACAAGATAAATCATTCAGATACACAAATTCATTTAATGGTTTTTCTTTTTCATGTGCTAACTTTAGACATATGGCTAGGGATTTCCAAACTTATAACATTTACAATTATCAAAGATATTATCAATGGAATCAAAACCCTAGAAGTAGGCATCCTAGAAGCAGGTTTGTAGGATAACAAGACAAGTTTCACCATGACTTTGATAGTAGGAAGTTTACATCGTATGAATGTTACAAATGCGATAACTATGGGCACATAGCTTGATATTTCAGGTACAAGATGGAATCCTCCATGCAAGACAACCCTAACATCAAGTACATAAAATGACAACAAATGCAAGAAGGTCAAGAAAATAAGAAAGTTTCAACAACAATGCTTTTAGGCTTTGTAAAGGAAAAAAATCTTGAGGTAGCAACAAGTACATTAGCCAAGGAAAAGGTTCATGATGATCCAACGAAAGAGCTGGGTGCAGGTACATTATTTTGAAGAATTCAACATGATGACTCCCTGAATATTGAAGAGCGGGAGTCTAAGCAGTAGTATTTGCACATTTGAAAATCAATCATTGACAGGTTGACATACAGGAATATTATGGACAATTTCAACGACGAGCAAAGTTAATACATATTGATAGGTAGAATCAACAATAACAATTCATATGAAGCACAATATGTCAATCAAGCATTAAGAAAAATATTTTCAAATTTGATAGGTTTCAAGTTGAGCAACAATGATTCATCCAAAGATGCAGATCAAAGAATGTACATTGGTGGTATTCTATATGTAATAGCTTCCAGGCCACATGTGATGCAAATAGTTGGGCAAGTTGCATGATTCCAAGCAACACCAAAGGAATCCCATGTCATTGCGGTAAAAAGGATTTTTCGATATCTTAAGGGAACAACAGAATATGGACTATGGTATCCTAAATGAAATAAGCTAACCATCGAAGCTTATACCAATGTAGATTAGGCACAAAGCGTTGATGATCATAAGAGCACTAGTGGAGTAGCCTTCTATCCAGGTGGTTGTATTGATTCATGGTCAAGCAAGAAGCAATCTTCAATCTCATTATCCACAACGGAAGTAGAATACATAGCAACAACAACTAGTTGTACCCAAGTCCTTTGGACGAATGAAACCTTCCAAGATCTCCAAGTGAATTTTGATAAGCCCATATTTTGCGACAACACCAGTGCCATCAATATCTCGAAGAATCCCGTGATGCATTAAAAAATTATATATGTTATGAATTACTCCTCCAATGTAGATTATGAAGCCCCTCATTAACAACCAACAGTGAAATGATAAATATTGTTACATAAGTATGTGGTGTCTCCTATAATTAAGGAGCCCTATCCAACACTTAATTAAAAACATTATGTTATATATATGTTGTGAAACCTTGCCATAGAAATGAACTATGAACTTAACGAATAATCTTATGGATATCCTCTGAAATTTTCAAACCCTCTCGTGATAAAAGAGACAGATCCAATGAGTGCATTAGGGCTTGATTTCCTTTTGGTTTGGATGATTTCAACAATTCTTTAAAATTAGTGGAAGCCTTGGTTCTGGCCTCCTTCTCGGTGTATTCATCCGATCGTACCGTAGGTCAGTATTGTCGTGATAAAGAGCAAATTTCTTCGTACTCTTGAGTCTTATCTTTATGCTTAGTATTTCTGTGCATCTCTCGGTTCCTTCAACTATTTGAGGTAGCAAAGAATTTTGTTGACTAGCTCAAATAGAAATGATTGATCAGAATTAGGGGGCACACTCCATATAGGTTCAAACCTTCTCTCTTCATTATCTTAGACGAGAGCCCATTTTGTAAAAAGAGTCAAGTTGCCTAAGAGTTGTAAACGAAATTGTTAGGGAGATCCAGTCTTATTGTCAGTCTCTGTCGAGAAAAGGGTATGGTAATAGTATTGTATGTAATTTATTGAAAATCATTGTAACATGGATCATTGTCCCTGTTACGAGAGTCCACAACTTTTATTATATTTTGTCTTTATAGGGTGGTAGGGTGGTGCTATGGTGAGTTGTGGCTCACTTGGGTGTTGGGGCATCCTTTCAGTTGACTATTGATAAAACCAGAGCGTCCTTCCAGTGGGAGCTGGAGAAGAATTCTTTTCAAGAGTTCCAGGAAGTTGTAGCTTTATTTTAAGTTGGGGCTGAAGATTAAAGAACTTATTAGAAAAGCATTCGGAGGATTTTTACCAGGAGGGGGTTTTCCACCTAAAAATCTTGTGCATACTGTCTCTATTTTTGCATTGTTGTTTACCACTCGTATTGAACAATATTAATAATAACTAAAGATTAACTAATGTTATGAAAAAGATTATTAAAGTGATAATATCTAAGAAATACTGATTCACCCCCCCCTTTCAGTATTTCTAACAATTAGTATCAGAGGTTGGTTCCTTCAGTAGTAGTTTAACAACTAGAAGGAGATCATGGAGTACACCAAGAATAAAGTTCCTTTGTTTATTGTAGATAAATATTCACTATGGACCAGAAGGATGTAGGTTCAGTTACTTACAAAAGGATATGAAGTTTGGAAATAGTCGAAAAGGGCTATAAAGCTACAACAGATGATCAAGGTAAGAAAAATATCGTAAATGATGCTAAAGGAAAGGACCTTATTATAAGTGGACTCACTCAATCTATCTATATTGATGTATTGGGTTGTAAAACAACTTAGGAGCTATGGGACAAAATTCAAAATATATATGCAGACGACTCAAAGGTCAAGGAAGCAAAACTTCAAATTTACAGAGCTCAATTTGAGCAACTAAGGATGAAAGAAGACAAGAACATTGCAACTTACTTTTAACATGTAAATGAAATAACAAGTGCCTTGGAAGGATTAGGAGAACCAATTGAAAAGAAGGTCGTTGTTCGGAAATTCCTCAGAACTCTTCTATCAAGATTTAATCCTAAGGTTTCCGTATTAGAAGATAGAGCAAATTTAAGCAACTTGAGAATGGACAAACTACATGGAATACTTGGAACTTATGAAATGAGGATTGAAGAAGAAGATGGTTCATCTAATATAGAAACAACATTCACAACATCCAAGAAGACCAGGAAGGGAAAACATATATCCAAACCTAGATCTAGTTGTTGCAAAGAGGAAGAAGAAGAAGAAGAACTTTCAGATGAAGAATTTGTGTACATAACGAGGAAGATCAAAAGAGGAACATGTAAGTATAAAGGAAAACTTCATTAGCATGTTTTAAATGTGGCAAGATAGGTCATTTTTCTACTAAGTGCCCTCATAAGATTAACACATTGACAAAAGGAAAGAAGGGTCAAAGAAATTTCAACTACCAAGGTAAGAATAAAGGGTTTAAGAAAAACTTCCTCTCCAAGGAAGATAGTTCCTCATCTGAAGAAGAAAGTGACAGTGATGAAGAAAATAAGGGAAGTGTATTATATATGGCTAAGCATAACAAGATGTAAGTGCATGACAAAGAAGAATATGAAGAAGAAGAAATGAATGCAATCAAATTTCAAAACGAGGTTGTCATAGTTATAAAAGAACTCAAAGAAGAAAGGAAAAATGTTAATTCTCTAGAAGCCGAGTTGAAGGGGGTAAAGGAACACACCAAGAATTTCAACAAAATAAATGAAGAAGAAATCACCAACCTCAGATTAAAGTTAGAGCAAGCCAAAATAATTGAAGAATCACTCAGGAATGAGTTAAAAGGAAACAACGAGGCAAGGGAAGAACTAGAAGTCGAAATGGTCTCTCTATGAGAGGAAGAAAATAGGGGAAATGTCCAACAAAATCTTGTAAGTAGCTCTAGAGCATTGAATAAGTTACAATGAAAGGCCAAATTAAAATGAAGGCAAAAAAAAATTAAAAGCGATGCAACTCCATGTTAAAACGAGAGATAGTTCCTCCTCGAAGAAGGAATGAATACAAAATACCATTTAGACAAGATAGCTCATTCAGATACACAAATTCGTTTAATGGTTATTATTTTTCATTTGCAAAATTTAGACATATCGCTAGGGATTTCCAAACTTATAATAGGTACAATTATCAATGGAATCAAAACCCTAGAAGTAGGCATTCTAGAAGCAGGTTTGTAGGATCACAAGACAGGTTTCACCATGACTTTGATAGTAGGAAGTTTACATTGTATGAATGTTACAAATGATAAATATGGGCACATAACTTGATATTGCAGGTACAAGATGGAATCCTCCATGTAAGACATCCCTAACATCAAGTACATAAAATGATAGAAAATGCAAGAAGGTCAATAAAATAAGAAAGTTTCAACAACAATGCTTTTAGGCTTTGTAAAGGAAAAATATCTTGAGGTAGCAACAAGTACATTAGATAATGAAAAGGTTCATGATGATCCAACCAAAGAGTTGGGTGTAGGTACATTATTTTGAAGAATCCAACATGATGACTCCCTGAATATTGAAGAGCAGGATTCTAAGCAGCAGTAGTTGCACATTTGAAAATCAATCATTGACAGGTTGACATAGAGGAATATTATGGACAGTTTCAGCGGCAAGCAAAGTTAATCCATATTGATAGATAGAATAAACAATAACAGTTTGTATGAAGCACATTCTGTCAAGCAAGCATTAAGAAAAATATTTTCAAATCTAACAAGTTTCAAGTTGAGCAACAATGATTCATCCAAAGATGCAGATCAAAGAATGTACATTGGTGGTATTCTATATGTAATAGCTTCCAGGTCACATGATGCAAACAGTTGGGCAAGTTGCATGATTCCAAGCAACACCAAAGGAATCCCATTTCATTGCAGTAAAACGGATTTTTTGATATCTTAAGGGAACAACAAAATATGAATTCATGGGTATTATTAAATTTGGACAACTAGGTCCAAACTCCATGTTGTAAGGCTCAGATTAAGAAGCTAATATTTTTGTTGGAATCCTCTTTCTGAGAGGTGTAAAATCCATATATAATATGTCTTAATCCGATGAGCAGAACATATATTTTGAATTTATTATTCTTAATAAATTATATGTGCAGGTCGGCCTTAAGGTTGCACGCCCCCAGCAGATGTGTCACACGCCCCAATGATGGATATAAATACAGGAAGAGTTGGAGAGCATTTCATCACAACACAACTCACATCTTCCTCTCTCATCTGAAATAGTACGAGCTATCTGGAGGACGAGTTCAGCCACACGTGTGAAGGAGAAAGAGGACAAACCGTACGGCTGAGTTGAAGGACGATTTTTCTGCTGCTAGGGTTTCGCAGAAAGTTTGACCAGCGTTGACTTTGGTCAACGCATGGTCCAATCAAGCTGAAAACTTGTGGGAAGTTCGATTTTGGAAGGCCGTACTACTTGGCACAGAAATCGAGGTCAAAGGGTTGACCAATTTGCTGCTGCGTTGACTTTTAGCTTGCTGCCATGCGTTGACTTTTTCAGGACATCGTTGACTTTTCTTGGAGTTGACTTGGGTTGACTCGTTTGCTGATTGGAGGACTGTTGTGACACATGCTGGGCTAGCTGACCAAGGAGACTTTGTTGGTTGAAGCATCCTGTTGACCGCCGTAACGAACCAACACATTTTTCCTGTTTCTGATTTGTCTTCTGTAAGATCCACTTATATGTTCTATCTGCATTTTGCTTAACTATTTGTATGATTGCTGTGAGAAAAGTAAAATTGCTCCTAGCATAGAACATCTACAAAAATTTACATGGTATCAGAGCTAAGGTGAAGACAAACTCTATCTTTAGCAATCATCACCGGAAGAAATGGGTTCCACTAGTCTTGAATTCAAGGAGAATGACAAGCTGACTGGAAGTGGTGACTTCCATGCCTGGAAGATGATATTAGATCTCAAATTGGAAGATCATGATCTCTTGGATCATGTGACGGGGAAGATTCAAGAACCTCCATCCAATGCCTCTGCTGCTGTTAGAAACAAGTATAAGAAGGGAGAAATCAGAGCAAAGCTGCTGATCAGGGAATCCATTAATAAGAGTCTGGTTGCCTACATATCCGAACTAGGCACATCCAAGGAGATGTATGACAAATTGATACTTATGTTTCAAGTAAACAATGTGAACCAAGTGCTATTCCTCAAGAACAAGTTGAAGAATATGAAGAAGGGCCGAGATGAGTCTATTCAAACTTTCTTTCTGAAGTTGACCGAAACCAGGAACAATCTGCTGGCTATTGGGAGACAATAGCTGATCGTGAGATGGTTCTCACCGCACTTGGAGGACTTCCATATGAATGGCAAGTATTCACAACTACCATTCTCAACAATAATAACATTCCTAACTTTGATGAGCTTCTGTCTAGATGTATGCAAGAAGAAACAAGGATGAAGGAATTCGATAATGAAAGAAATGCTGCCTACGGTGCTCATTCCCGAAAGAAGAACTCTGGTGGTTCTAAGGACAAAGGAAGGACAAAGACTCAAGAGAAGAAGGGTAAATGTTTCACCTGCCATAGGCCTGGTCACTATGCTAGAGAATGCCCCTTCAAGAAGGATTCTCCCGATAGTGATGATAACAACAACAACCGAAGGAATGGGAATCGAATAAATGACAAATCCAAAGGAAAGAGGAAGGCTCACTTTGGTGGAAACAATCAACCTTCTAAAAGGTCCAGAAATACCAGGTATGAGGAGTCTAATGTTGTTGATAAAAGAAATGAGTATATTCTTGTGTCTGCTCTCTCAGCTGCATCTCCGCCCGACACTATGGATGTCTGGCTAATCGATAGTGGTGCCTCAAGACACATCACCGGATTCAAGGAAGCACTCTCTGACATGGTTGAAAGGGATACTAATCTAGAAATTATCCTTGGGGATAATGCCACATATCCCGTGAAAGGGACAGGGATTGTGACCCTCCACTTGTCTCAAGGACAAGTCCTACGTTTGCAAGATGTACTCTATGTACCTAAATTGAAGAAGAACCTTGTGTCTGTATCTGCCACGGAAGACAAAGGATTCAATGTAACTTTCTCTGATGGAAAGGTGCTCATGTGGAAGGAGAGCTTCAAGGAAGCTATCTCAATTGGTTTTAGAGTTGGTACACTCTACCAGGTTGGAGGGAGTCCGTTGGGAGCTATGACTTGTGATACTGTCCGACAAACCGAACTATGGCACCGAAGATTTGGACACCTTCATTACAAAGCCCTTCCCGAAGCAAGGAAGGTGGTGACAGGGATGCCTGATTTTGGAAATAATCATGAAGGTGTATGTAAGGGCTGTGCTGAAGGAAAACATACAAAGGGACCTTTCCCCTCAAGTGTCACAAAGACATACGATATATTGCAAGCCCCGAGGTCCATTCGATCTTTACGGTATATTTGCAGTAACATCCACAGGGGATGTTCTTACTATATGACATTCTTGACGGAGTTGGTTCTCTCGCAAAACACGGATATAACTTCTTGAAGAAGAAGGATGAGGCTTTCATGGTTAAAATGTGGCTTCTTGATGCAAGAAAATAATGGGAAGAAGATCGAATTTTGAGAATGCAGCAATGTGCCCAGATATGAGTCCAAATGAGTTCAGGAACTTTTGCGGGCGGCATTAAGAGGAGACTACTGTTGCATATACTCCACGAGCGAATGGTGTTCTTTGAGCAGCAAAGGCGGACTAATGACAGAGCTGCCGTGCCATGCTATGTGCCTGTATCATCTCTGGCAGAAGTTCTGTCAAGGAGAAAGGCGCTTTATCTTCTTTGTGTGCATTCAAAACTGATGCCCTCATTCCGCTCTGGACTCCAAAACTCCCGAAGAGGTTTTCACTGGCAAGAAACCTGATGTCTCACATTTTAAAATTTTTGGATGTCTTGTTTATTTTCATGTGCCGAAAGAAAAGAGAAGTAAGCTGGATGCTTCTGGGAAGAAAGGAATGTTTGTGGGCTACAGTGAGACTTCTAAGGCCTATAGAGTCTATGTACCTGGTGAAAGGGAAGTAGAGATATGCCATGATGTCACTTTTGACGAAGATGCTTCCCTGAAGAAAGTAGTAGATCTTCCAAGATCTGAAGAAAATCATGAAGAAAGGCCTGGAAATCAAGAAGAACCGCAGGATGAGACAATGCCTGATATTGAAGGACCAATGGACCCTATTGATCCATCTCTTTCACTAGGAAAGAGACCATCATGGCTCAGAGATACCCTCGAAGATGCTGAGGGACATGTTGCCCCAAGGGGGACATTCCGAGAAAGCAAGAAGCCGTGTAGATACCAAGGGTATCTAGCTGCCATGAGTACTATTGTACAATCTGAACCTGGATCTTTTGAGGAAGCCGTAAAGCATCAAGTCTGGAAGGATGCTATGCACGAAGAATATGAGTCCATAATGAAGAATGATGTCTGGGATGTGGTCCAGAGACCGAAGGACAAATCTGTTGTCACCGCAAAATGGCTCTACAAGATCAAACATGGATCTGATGGGAGTGCTGAAAAGTTCAAGGCAAGATTTGTTGCCCGTGGCTTCTCTCAAAAGGAAGGAATAGACTATGATGACATATTTGCACATGTGGCACGATATACCACCATTCGATCAATCATAGCCCTTGCTGCTACGCAAGGATGGAGTCTTCATCAGATGGATGTCAAGACCGCTTTTCTGCATGGTGCAATAAAGGAAGAGGTGTGTGTGGAACAACCTCTGGGATTTGAAGTTCAGGATCGAGACACTCATGTCTGCAGGTTGAAGAAAGCCCTCTATGGGTTAAAGCAAGCACCCAGAGCTTGGTACGAGAGGATGGATAGTTACTTGATGAAGCTGGGCTTCACTCGAAGTAATGTTGATTCGAACCTTTACTTCAAGGTTGTGCAGGAGAAGCCTCTCATTCTAGTGCTGTATGTGGACGACCTCTTCCTGACAGGTGCTGACCCTCTCATTCATCAATGTAAGAGGGAGCTCGCTGCTGAGTTCGAGATGAAGGACCTAGGACTGATGCACTATTTCCTAGGCCTGGAGGTCTGGCAGAGACCTGGAGAGATTTTCCTTTCTCAAGGAAAATACATTGTGAAGCTTCTGGAAAGATTTGGGATGGTGGACTGTAAGTCCGTGTCGACACCGATGGAACTCAACTTTAAGAAGTTGGGTGGCAGCGCTGCTGGGCCTATCTTGGCCAATCCTACTGAGTATCGTCAACTCATAGGAGCTTTGATGTTCTTAGTGAACACCCGACCAGATATATGTTTTGCAGTGAACACTTTGAGTCAGCAGTGGTTGAGCCTCATCATTTTCAGCTGGGTTGGTGCCGAAAAGTCTTTTGAGATATCTTCGAGCACCCCGATAAACCATGGTGAGATACTGATAGGGAGTGGTGATATAAAGTGGATATACGTGCCGATTCGGCCGCGGTGTGGTGGATCGTAAGGAAACACGTACGAATCTTTGCTACAACTTCGGCTGCCTTCGATCTCATGGATGAGCGAGAAGGAGAAGTCGGTGGCTTTGAGCATGAGAGGCCGAATACATTCTTGCTAGTATAGCTGTTGTGGAAAGCGATTTGGTTGCGGAAGCTCTTTAGTGGTGTTTGGACATCATGTGAATACCATGCCTGTGATACTGCGGTATAATCGGTGGGATTCGTATGTTGAGAATCTGTGTTCCACAGTAGATCCAAGCATATTGATATCGGTACCACTTTATCCGGGATATGGTGCAGCGAGGCGCCGTAAGGCTCGATCATATAGGAACTGATGAGCAGGTCGCGGATATTCTCACTAAGCCCCTGGGGAAGGTCAAGTTCCTAACCTTCCGTGAGAGTCTTGGTGTCGTGGAAAGACCCTGTGATGTGGGTCCTGTTGGACGATGAGCTCTGGGAGCTCTGGGGGGCTTTGGGGATAGCTTCTCGGAGCTATAAGCACTCATAATGCTTCTGCCCCACCCTTGTGATTATTGAGCTGGTTCGCCTCTCATTTATCTGTGCCCCGTATGCATCCTACCCATTGAGTTCGGGGCTCATGGGAAGTACCTCTCATTTGGCCAATGAGGTGGGAAAAGCTAGAGACTATTAGCAAAGACTGATGGACGCATCAGAGATTGCCGTACTCTCTATCTAGGATGGCATGGTCCAACCACTTGATCTGGGATCAAGTTTAGTGAGGTCTGGGACCTCTGCCTGACTTCGGGTCAGATGAACCAACTTTGGGTTGGTTGGATACTCTTCATGAGTTTGATAGAGGTTTTGAACCTTTGGACTGATTATGTCAGTCGGAGGATGATGTCTTTGTGACTGACCCACTTCTGTTCTGAAATAAAGAGGCCAGCAAAGCAAGTTACGGCGGGATGACGCACGATGTTTGATTGCACTGATGGATGGAGTTCTCCCTAGTTGAGAGGGAGTGTTAAATTTGGACAAATAGGTCCAAACTCCATGTTATGATGCTCAGATTAAGAAGCTAATATTTTTGTTGGATTCCTCTTTCGGAGAGGTGTAAAATCCATATATAATATGTCTTAATCCGATGAGCAGAACATTTATTTTGAATTTATTATTCATAATAAATTATATGTGCAAGTCGGCCTTAAGGTTTCACACCCCCAGCAGATGTGTCACACACCCCAATGATGGATATAAATACAGGCAAAGTTGGAGAGCATTTCATCACAACACAACTCACATCTTCTTCTCTCATCTGAAATAGTACGAGCTACCTGGAGGACGAGTTCAGCCACACGTGTGAAGGAGAAGAAGGACAAAAACAGTACGGTTGAGTTGAAGGACGATTTTCTGCAGTTAGGGTTTTGCAGAAAGTTTGACCAGCGTTGACTTTGGTCAACGCATGGTCCAATTGGGCTGAAAACTTGTGGGAAGTTCGATTTTGGAAGGCCGTACTACTTGGCACAGAAATCGAGGTCAAAGGGTTGACCAATTTCTTTGTTGCGATTGACTTGCAGCTTAACATATAACGTTGACTTTTGAGTTATCGTTGACTTTCATACAGAGTTAAGCAGGTTTAGCTCGTTTGCGGTGCAGTGTTGTTGCTTGTTACATCATGAAATTTTGATGAGCCAGGGGCTGGCTGGTTGAAGCATCCTGATGACCTTGTGTGAACCAACACATTTTCCACATTTCTGATTTGTCTTCTATAGATTGCACTTATATGTTCTATACACGCATTTTGCTTAACTATTTATACTGTAATTCTTTGTAGAAAAAGCAAATTGCTCACAGCATGAGAAAATCTACAAGAATTACGGGTATACTGAGAAATAGCTAATAATTGAAGCCTAGGTATGATTGGGCACGAAGTGTCGATGTTCATAAGAGCACTAGTGGAGTAGCCTTCTATCTAGGTGGTTTTATTGATTCATGGTCGCACAAGAAGAAACCTTCAATCTCATTATCCACAACGGAAGTAGAATACATAACAACAACAACTAGTTGTACCCAAGTCCTTTGGATGAATGAAACCTTCAAAGATCTCCAAGTGAATTTTGATAAGTCCATATTTTGTGATAACACCAGTGCCATCAATATCTCCAAGAATCTCGTGATGCATTAAGAAATGAAACAAATTCCAATCAAGTACCATTTTGTTAGAGACCAGGTGTTGGAGAGGTAAATCCCCTCTGCGGACAGAGGCAATCACTACTGGCCCAGATCGGGTCTAGCAACAACCGAGTCATGCTAAGACGCAGGTTCCTAGTTACAAAAGACCAAGATGCGACAAGAGGCCTACCTTAAGTCTCACGCTGCTATTGCTTGTAGAGGAGATGGCACTTCCGTCCTGCGCTTTGGCAGATCACAATCCTCCCGCCTAGCATGTTCGAACACCTGCATTCGCACGAAGAAACAAAAACACACAACGTAAAACCTAAAACATGTAACCATATATCTGTCAGAGAAGATATAATTCATAACATAAGACATGAACATATGAATGGAACCATAATCAAAGTCGTTTATTATTAATAACAACGAAAGAAAGATACAACCTAAGCTCTGACGTTGGATCTTCCTTCGGCGGGTCGACAGCGGAGCACGTCTCGTTGAAGCTTGTCAGGAATGGGACAAAGCCCTCTCTCTTCGGCTTTGGCTCGTAGAGGCTGTCTGACGATAGTCTCCTTGCTACTAATTCAGCTCTTAGTTCTATGAGCATTAAGGCTACTAAGACTAGCTTGCTAAGGGAAAATGGCAAGCTTATATAGATGGTGGAAGGGGAGTTGGGATCCCTACAATGGTGGGATTGGCCCTATCCTCAAGGAAGCTTCCATGATAGGTGGAAAACCGCTTCCCCTACATGGAGATCCGGAGCCAAACCTCCTAACTTATTTTAGAGACTCGTTCAGGAGTTGGTTGGAATCAAACTTCTGCCATTTATTTTTAAAAAACAATCCTTATTAAGCTTGGCGCGAGTAATACACTGGGACAGAGCGCCAGTTGGCGCGCCCTCTTTGGTGTATTTCTCGCATTGGCGTGAGGGTTGAACTGGCTGGTCGTGCCAAGGCCAAAAGGTCTATTTTTAGGGTTTTTCACAGGAAACAGAGTTTAGAGGAATGATTGTCCTTGTCAAGGGGGATGCCATGAAAGTGGTTTCAGGTCATGTCACTGCTCACAGGTCACGGAAAAGGCCCTCTAATGTGCGAGACAGGGGATTGCAGGGACGGTGACAAATTACTGTGTAACACCAGGTTTCCTAGAAAAACATCAAGGTTGAATACATTGGGATGAAAGAAAAAATCGCTGATATGTTTACCAAACCTTTACCACGCTAGGAATTTGAGTATATTCGCCAAAATCTTTGGATTATACAAAGTTCCCATTAGACTATTCTTTTATCTAGTCAAGTAGATAGGGGGAGTTGAGGCAGGTTACAGGTCCACAGGAGAGGTAGGTTGTAAAGGGAAGATAGTTCCTCACCTGAAGAAGAAAGTGACAGTGATGAAGAAAATAAGGAAATAGTATTATTTATGGCTAAGCATAACAATATTGAAACACCTCACAAAGAATAAGATGATGAAGAAGAAATGGTTGAAATCGAATTTCAAAACGAAGTTGTCAGAGTTATAAAATAACTCGAAGAAGAAAGGAAAAATGTTAATTCTATGGAATTCGAGTTGAAGGAGGTAAAGGAACACAAAAATAATTTCAACAAAAGGAATGAAGAAGAAACCATCAACCTCACAGTAAAGTTGGAAGATGCCAAAATAATTGAAGAATCACTTAGGAATGAGTTAAAAGAAATCAACGAGGCAAGGGAAGAACTAGAAGCCAAAATTGTCTCTCTACGAAAGGAAGCAAATAGGGGAAATATCCAACAAAAACTAGCAAGTAGTTCTAGAGGTTGGATGAGTTCATGAGTAGTCAAAAGGCCAAATCAAAATGAAGGACAAAAGAAAATTAGAAGTGACGCAACTCCAAGAAGTAATCAAGAGACAGTTCCTCCTTTAAGAAGGAATGAATACAAAAGACCATTTAGACAAGATAACTCATTCAGATACACAAATTCATTTAATGGTTATTGTTTTTCATGTGATAAATTTGGACATATTTCTAGGGAGTTCCAAACTTATAACAAGTACAATTATCAAAGATATTATAATTGGAATCAAAACCTTGGAAGTAGATATCATAGAAGCAGATTTGTAGGATCACAAGACAGGTTTCACCACGACTTTGGCAGTAGGAAGTTTACATCGTATGAATGTTACAAATGCCATAAATATGGGCACATAGCTTGAGATTTCAGGTACAAGATGGAATCCTCCATGCAAGACAACCCTAACATCAAGTACAAAAAAGGACAACAAATGCAAGAAGTTCAAGAAAATAAGAAAGTTTCAATAGTAATGATTTCAGGCTTTGTAAAGGAAAAATATCTTGAGGTAGCAACAAGTACATTAGACAATGACAAGGTTCAGGAAGATCAAGCCAAAGAGCCGGGTGGTACATTATTTTCAAGAATCCAACACGATGACTCCCTCAATATTGAAGAGGGGGAGTCTAAGCAACAATAGTTGGAAATTTGAAAATCAATCATTGATAGGTTGACATAAAGGAATATTATAGACAGTTTTAGTAGAGAGCAAAGTTAATCCATATTAATAGATAGAATCAACATTAAAAGTTCATATGAAGTACAATATGTCAAGCAAGCATTAAGAAAAAGAATTTCAAATATGACAGGTTGAAAGTTGAGCATCGATGATTCATCCAAAGATGTGGATCTAAGAATGTACATTGGTAGTCTTCTATATGTAATAGCTTCTAGGCCAGATGTGATGTAAACAGTTGGGAAAGTTGCAAAATTCCAGGCAACACCAAAGGAATCCCATGTCATTGCGATAAAAAGGATTTTTCGATATCTTAAAGGAACAATAGAATATGGACTATGGTATGCTAAAGGAAATGAGCTAACCATTGAAGCTTATACTGATGCAGATTGGGCACAAAGTGTTGATGCTCATAAGAGCACTAGTGGGGCAACCTTCTATCTAGGTGGTTGTCTTGATTCATCGCTGAGAAAGAAGCAGTCTCCAATCTCATTATCCACAATGGAAGCAGAATACATAGCAACAACAACTAGTTGTACCCAAGTCCTCTGGATGAAACAAACCTTCCAGGATCTTTGAGTGAAGTTTGATAAGCCCATATTTTGCGATAACACCAGTGCCATCAACATCTCCAAGAATCCCGTGATTCATTAAAAAAAACACGTTCCGATGAAGTACCATTTTGTGAGAGAAAAGGTTGCCGAGAAAAACATCAAGGTTGAATACATTGGGGCGAAAGAACAAATCACCGATTCTTTACCAAACCTTTATCGCATGAGTAATTTGAGTATCTTCCCCTAAATTTTGGGATTCTCCCAAGTTCCCATTAGAATATTATTTTATCTAGTCAAGTAGAGAGGGGAGTTGAGGCATGTTACAGGTTCGCAGGAGATCTAGGTTATCAGGGGGAGTTACCCTTTGCCATTGATGTTAAAGGGGGAGAGAAAGCATTAGGATGGGTAGAATCATGATGTGGGGGAGTTATGATTAGAGGGGGAGTACTTGTGTTTCCATCAATGCCAAAGGGGGATATTTTTGATAGGTGGTTGTCATTGATGTCAACCCAAGCACTACGAGGAGGTACCCCAATATTCCATGGAAATTCATGGAATCTCATGTCAATATATTTATAGATAGATTCTCCTCGATGATATGTTTCCGTTGTTATATGGTACGCCCCATGGTTCCTTCTAGTTTGAGAGAAAATTGAGTTTAAAGTTGAAGACCCAATTTTGTGGGCTAAAACCCCATGGGGTAGAGACATCACATCTTATTCACCAATGGTTGTCAATATATGACAGGGATTCTCACTGAAATGTCACCATGCATACATTACACAACTCAATGAAGAAAAGACAATAAATCAATCGTTGACTATCTAGGTTGGATCATATGCACTAAGAAAATCATTGGTTTGCTTTCTATTAACATCAAATTTAAGACTTTTATTAAGAGTTATTAAGGATTGTCACTAATAAGAAACAATTTAGGTCAAAAAATATTAATAAAAATATTAGGAGGAATATTAAAGTGATCCACTTACCTTTGAATAAAAAGATACATATCTTAAAATATTTAACATTCTAAATATATAATAGGAATTACTCCTCCAATGTACATTAAGAATCCCCTCATTAACACCGAACGGTAAAATGATAAATAATATTGTTATGTAAGTATGTGGTGTATCCTATAATTAAGGAGACATATGCAATGTCTAATTAAAATCCTTATGTTATATATATGTTGTGAAACCTTGGCATAGACATGAATTATGAACTTAACGAATAGTATTATGAATATCTAGTGAAATTTTTAAACCCTCTTTTGCTAGAAGAGACAGATCCAACGAGTGGGTTAGGGCTTGACTTCTTTTTGGTTTGGGTGATTCGTTTGGAACTTTTTATATTGTAGGTGGAAGTCTTCAATTGGTCCCTTCCTGGCGCATTCATATGATCATAACGTAGGTCACATAGCTAGATAGAGAGAAAAATTTCTGTTGTGACTTGAGTCTTGGAATTGGAGTTTAGTATTTCTGTGCATCTCTCAGTTCCTTCAAATATTTGAGGCAACCAAGCATTTTGTTGACCAACTCAAATAGAAATTGTTGATAAGAATTAGGGTACACTCCATACAGGTCCAAACCTTCTCTTTTCATTATATCAGACCTAAAAGGAAGTGTGGTTCTCTTGGTGTGATTATTTTGCAAGGAGAATGAAGATTCTAAGAGTGACAGATAATCAACAAGTCCAACAAATGAAGCTCAAACTTTCTCCAAAATCACTTGCGACATAGGTCTTATTACAAGACATTCAACCCTCATCTAGGACACAAATTTCACACAACAAGGAGAGTGAAAAGCTAAAGTTATCATTATTTAGACGTGTGGTGGAGAATCACAATTTAGGTATAATCACCAAAGGTTAACAAAGATTTGGGAAAGGTAACGAGGTCTCAGTCTAATTCTATATCAGAAAGTTTCAAGCGTCATTATGGGTCCAACAAGGAAATTAAGTTTCTGGCTTGGTTAAGAAGGGAGACAGACTATAGTTCTACCAAAGAAACAATCAATGGTTTCAGTTCTTGCATTGATTTAGATGTATTGAGATCTCAAACCTCTACCACATGACTACAACAAGACTTGTATTTTTGTTTACTGCAATTATTCTCCAGCACAGTAAAAGATGCACGTTAGGCCAACGAAGTATTTCCTCAGGATATTTCTACCTAATTTTATAGCAACAACATATTTCTATTAAGGGAATACTTTAAGGTCAGCTAACTTTAGCAAATTAAGTATATAAAGTGGCATTGGTTCTAACATATACATCTTTGTTCCAAAGGTGAAGCCCAATTGTTACAACCCTGGAAATATTAAAAGGAAGCTACCGTAAAGTATCAAATTACACACACAAGGTAATCTTGGATAATTATTCCAGTGTCTACCTAAAGGAAGTCAAGCCATTACTTATTTCTACATAAAATCAAATATTTACAAGTGACATATTCTAAGTCTGTTTTATAGGTCTTGTTGTAATTAGGATTGTGGTATAAAGTCTTGTGCCATATTCTTGTTGCATGTGTATTAAATCTTGTAGGGATATGCGTTAGGACTATTGTGTACATTAGTATATGTTGCTAAGCTCTTAGGGAATTCCATTACAATGAGTAGTTTATGTTTTCTAGTTGTGTGTGTGTGTATCATACATTTATGATAAGTTTGTCACACACCTAGCATTAAAATCTGTGATACACCTTACATTAAAGTCTGTCACACACACCTGCATTAAAGACTGCCACATAATTATGTCAAGATATGTCACATTGATTAGGGTATGCATAAATGTGTAATTAAAGGTTATTATAACTCTTGTATATTTTTCACGAATTTTGGTGAGGACTAGGTAGAATTGAAATTGTTAGGTCTGTCCTAGTCAAGAGTTTTGTCCAATATTAGATTGTTGATAGTAATTGATCAAGCCAAGAACAAAACGACAACAATCAAGACTCTATCAAAATTCAGGTATGTTTTGAATCATTCAATTTTTGCATTCATTATTTTATAATCACATGTTTTGCGGGGAAATGTAAGAGAGGGGTACTTTGTTTTGCTTTAGGATTGGGTTTTTTTTTGGGAAATTTGGATGCAGGTAGAAGAAGATTCAAGGACAACACCAATAAATAATTCAAGAGTCTGAAGTGTCAAATCAATATCTCTTAAAGGAAACATTGCAATGAGACATTCTTTGAAGACATAATAGCCATTATCAATTGTTAGGATGAATTCTAATCGCAAGCGTACTTAAAAAACTCACTTTAGCTGTGCATAAAAAACAACCCTAACATCAAAGATGGCTGCCAATTTATTTAGATCTGTAGTTAGCTGACCAAAATAAATGCTACAAAATCTAGATCTATGCAGTAAAAGACATTAAACAGTAAATAAAAACAAGAGTTGCTCCATGCATCCAATAGAAAAGACAAGAATATTTTTAAAGAATTTTTTGTATTTTTGACACCTGAGAAGGGAACATAGAAAGATGTTACCAATCCCCCTCCATGGGATGGATTCTTGTAAGTCCTTAGCACTTCAGATCTAATATATCTCTCTCTTGATGGTGTAGAAAACCTAGACAAAAAATGGAATTCAAAGGGAGCTCACAAGAAAAATGGTAGCAAAATATGTCAATGATGGAGGATCAAAGTTAGACCAAAAGTATAGATCCAGAGTGATCTTTAGGCAACAAAAGGTAGTGAGTGAATGGAAAAACCCTTCTATTTATAACAAAATATTGAGTTAGTCTAGATATTGGTACATAATTAAAATATTATTAACCAAATCAAGATCCAACTTTTATGGAATATTTTATTATATTTGTTGGAGGGAAAAAGAATTTGACTTTGGTCAAATTCCTTTATTTGTAAATAATAAATAAATAAATGATTTATTTATTATTTTAAGGATGTGGTTGAGTAATAATTAAATAAATAATGATTTATTCAATTATTTATAAATAATTTAGTCAAATTTAACAAGGAATATTATTTAAATAAGGTTTAAATAATTATTCCTAGAAAATAATAAGATAAATAATGATTTATCTAATTAATTTTCCTGTTTTGGGTTAAATATGACCAGGAATATTAATTAAACTACTATTTAACTAATTATTCCTTGAGGAAAATCAAACAAATGTGGATTTATTTAATATTTCCTCATGGGGTTTCCTGTTTAGACCATAAACAACTTAATAAAGGTGTTTTACTAAGTTATTTTTCATAGTGAAAGAAATTTTACTTAGGGTAAAATTGGTCTTACATAGTGTACTTAGGTCCATCTAATAGTAACAGGTTAGATGACCAAAAAATGGTGTAACAGATTTCCCCCCAGCGTGCGAGCGTTAGGAGCTAATTGTATGACCGAAGTACGTTGTAAGAACTCAATCACTAGACACCGAAGGGGAAGTCAAAGAGAGATAAATATAAGGTAGACCAAAGCACTAGAGGACAATACCCTGAGGAAGCAAGACTTACAGGTGCGATAAGTCTCTTTTATGAGTGAGTACTTGTGCTACAAGAGGCGGGGGAGGCATACCTATGCCTGTCGAGACAAAGTAGAAAGAATAATACGTCCAGTCAACAAGGGACTAAACTATATAGTACATGATGGCATAAACATGAGCCAGATAAAAACATGATAATGGATCCCACATACATACTGTGCCTGGGATAACAACCAAGACTTATAAAATAATATCTAACTACATGAGATATAAGTACAACCAAAGAGGCCTTGTAAACAGGAGAGGGATCTAAAAATCTAAATGATACATGCAAACTAAAAGGTGGCACATAAGCGAAGCCTCTGGTTCCCATAATCTCTCGTGCATTAAAATAAGGAAAGCTTTGATAGAAGAATCATTAGGGCATGTAGAGCTACCTGAAGGGCCACCCACTCATGAGGGCTGAAACATCTCACACATACCCAGGAATCACTGATACAATCTGTTGCATCACTGAACCATCAAGTATACAGATCTTGATCATGCTGTAAGGAGCTGGAGCTGAGAAATAATCAAGTCAAAGGGAAATAAGGAGTCCCTTTTCCTGATCCGACGCACCGAACAAGAGTGGAAGCTGGAACCAAGGTACACCGCCCTCTAGACATGTCTTCTGGAATGAATGAGCTGATGTCAACAAAAGGAGGTCTGCCATAGGTGAGGAAATAAGGAATCCTCAACTAAGGCACTAGAGAAACTAGTAGAGGGACTGATAGACTGACACCAGGGATGGTGATGAAATGGGGGGTACTGAGTAGTGAATGAATGACTTCCCTTGTTAGAGAATAAAGGGCATGGATGACCTGGCAACAACTGACACAATATCAAAGGGGACAGGGGACAGTAGGACTGAAAGCCATAATGTGTGACACGAGAGAGGAACCAAGCAATGAAGGATGGAGGACTATAGCGGGATACAAAGGGACTCAGGATAGACTCCATGGATGCGATGTTGACTCAACTCAGATTATCTAAACAAGGGCAACTCGATGATGCTGCCACACAGAAAAGGTCCAGTGGGGACCATGAAAACATGAGTGCAAGATGGTTACTCATGATGAAATTTGACACGAGCATGGAAAAGTATGGAGGCAAAGTGGTGCCCCAAGTATAAGTGTTGCAAGTGAAGAAATTCGATTTTGAGGACTGGTGAAGTGACCCTTCTTGGAAAAAATGTGTCCGAGCGAAGTATCAAATCACAAAAAACTAAAGGATACACATTTTAGAGCTTGGTGAGAGCTTTCAAATGATGTGGACGGTTTGTCAAACTGAGCTACGGTTTGGCCGCAATGGGCGAAAGAGAAATCTGGGTTTTCTCTTTTAATAAGGCATTTTCCTTCCAAATTCACTCATTTGAAAGTGTAGATGTGGTGGATGTACATAGGAGAGAAGGCCCTAAATCGTGCAACGATTGTAGCGGATAAACCGACCGTTGGAATCAAGATTCGTCAGTTGCAGGTAAGAGACCTAACCCTACTCTTTCATTGAAGGGGACCAAAATTTCAGTTTAGGCACCTAGAGCTCATGAACAGGCCAGGTCGCACTTTTTGGTGTCTGTTCTGCGACTTGGGTAGCAAGTACTGGGCAGAAAACTGCGACCTGTCCCAAGAAATGACCTGAAAAGTGCGACCTGTCAGAGAAAGAGGGCTTTAGTGCTGTTTTTGGTTGAGAGATGGGATTTTTATGGTTGAGGGGCATAGGTGCCCTTAAGCATGTTATGGTCATGCCAAAATGTATTTAGAAAAGGGGGAATCTAAACACATTTTTATGATGCGGTGCGCCATTTGTTTTCGTTATGGTTACGCAGTTCGAGAAAGGGAATGGAGGATTACCAATCTCTTTTGGTACTGCATATATGAAGCAAATGGACTTAAGTTTATGGGTTGGCATACATGGTGTCACTATCCCAAAGAGAGGATTTGGAGATAACGAACTGGTGCTCTCCTAGAAAACCCACAGGGTGGTCAACAACAATGTCTAGGGGACTGGGTTGCTGATATAAGATGAAGGAATGATGAGGGGTATCATCCCTAGAGTGATCTGTAGTGATATGGAACTCTAGAGGTTCTTCTGAATGGGGAAGAATAATTCTACTAGAGTCGACACGACCAAATACACTAGGAAAGTTGTGGAGAATTGCTACTCCTGGACTCTCAAATATGGGTCCCGCCTTACCCAAATTTTGGGTGTCAATGTAATGGCCACAAGGTGTATGTGGTTCGAATGCATGGGTTCGATGTAAGGGGGGATAGGTAAAGTCAGGGGTGGTGATTACTTCCATAATGTCGTCATCGTAATAGAAGATGGGGTGACTGGTGGAAGAAAGACCATTTGACGCGACAAAGCTACCTGACTCATCATCATGAGAAGAGAGGTTCACATGCACATCGTCACAAGGGGTGACAAAAGATAAGTAGATGAAGGATCCACCGATGTTGAGCCTAAGGTGATTGATGAAGGGAGGTCAAGCGAAATAGAAGGGGAAGTCCTAGGGGGGTCTTCCATCATGGATCTCATAGATGATGGCAGGTAGTGGATAGTGGCCGAAGACTTTGTCATTTCGACATTTGGAGGGGGAATGTCTATGGGAGTGGATGTGTCCTTTGGTTGTGCTGAAGCAAAACATGCAAATAAGGGAGCGATGGACTCGTTGCACTTGGCCTCGAATTGGTGAACCACTTCCAAAGAGGAGCGGTACTTTTCGAGGTGAGGACAGAGGTAAGTATAGTGGTTATGGAAATCACACAAAGCAAAATGTTGGTTGGTGTGAATAGTATTAGGGTTATTCGCTGCAGTCGAGGAAGAAACAGAGGCTTCAGGGACTGTGGATTCAGGGAATGCAATATTAACCATGGGCTTGATACGAGGCAATTTAGGACAATGATGGGTGGCATGACCGACAACATCACACAAAGCACATGGGGGGGTACGCTTTGGAGGCTGAGGAGGAGCAGGGTTGGTCAGGGCAGTCTTGTCTTTAAATGCCTTCTTGCGAGCTTTTCCCGCGTTACCCGAAGTTGTTGCAACAGGAGGAGGTTCCTGTTGAGGTGGCTGAGGCATGGTAGCAGAGGGAGGGGTCATGGGGATCGGTCGAACTGGGGTCAAAGCAAGATAAGGTTTGGGATGACCAGGCGGGGTAGCATCTGGGGGATCAATGTACCAGATTGGGATCCCCAGGGTTAAGTTAGGAAGGGATAAGGTAGCCATAACAGCGAGTGAAAACACTCCAGGATGGGGAGCTAGGAACGATATCTGACTGGAGGGGTAATGGCTAGGCGGGACAACTCTGAGATGGTTAAGGCTAGGAGGAACCATGGCGGGAGGGTAGAGAGGCTCATGGATACCAGATGCAGATGAAGGGCCAGGAGGAAGGGGTTCTGAAAGCCGAGTTGAAGTGTTAGGAGTAGGTTGTGGAGGGCGGGGCTACAGACTAGTCGAAGCGGGCCACTTGAAGGAAGCTCGAGACGATTACATCATGCAAACATTCGACGAGCTAGGATCAGAGACATGAGGAGGAAGACCAGGGAAAGAACCAAGTAGAGAGGAGTCTTTGTAGACTCTGGGTGAGACACTGGTCAAAGGTTCAACAGTTTGATTATTGGCCACCAAAGAGATGATGAAATCAGGGGAGGTATGAGACTTTAGTTCGTAATTTTTCAGCTGGTCTATGGTGGCTATATTTATGTTATGAGGAAAGGACATCTTGCGGCGAACCGCAGATGGGACATCAAACATCGCATAGGTATAGATACGACCCAATAGAATGTTATAATATAAGGGGGCATTAATGACTTTTACGTCAACGCAAACAGTCTTGCCCGCAAGAGTAATATGACAATTGTGAAACATGCCAATGGGCTGGGAAGAGTGGCCATCCCATGCTCGAAGGGTGATAGTGGAAGGGGCCAACTCAGGTGATCTGAGTTGCTCCCAAACCGAAGCAGACATCACGCAGGTGGATGCCCCCTCATCAATGATACAACAGTAGACGTTGGCATTCCAGATCGTGACAGGGATTTGGAAGGTGACATAAACAAGAATGGGAGGATGTTATGATTGGTCAACATCGAAGACAAGCAAATGATCATATGAAGGATCCACAATGCCCATGGCAGTTAGTAGAGATTTTCATTGTGAAGGGCATGAATGGAGGAGTTCCAGCGTTGAGATGGTAGTAGGAGATTGCGCCAAATCATCTACTATACTATATGAATGGACAACTTTTTTAGAAGCAGCGTTTCAACGTAATGGTCCCTTGGGGATCTTGGTATGAACCACTGCCTTAGGCTGAGGGATCTGTAAAGGACCATTGGTTGTTGAAAGAGGCTCTTTGGAACCCGAAGAAGGGGGCTCGGGGGCAAATGTAGCGGGAGGCTTGTTGTACTGACAGGACTGAGTCTGAAGGTTGAGGTCAACGGTAATGCGTTGGTCAGAGTTCATCATGAGAATCTGGTAATTAGAGGTACCATATGGAGGTGGTTGAGTGGTTGCCTGACCTTCATGTGGTTGGGTAGCCACGAATCCTTGCTGAGGGAAAGGATTGGTAAACACAATCGGCTGGATAGGTGTAGAATTGGGAGGAACCAAAGGGGAGGCTTGCTGTCCCCGCAATAATGCTTGAGTTTCCCACATCTGACGCATCTGAGGTAAAAGAGGACAATCATGGGTGTAGTTACCATAGTCACCGTAACAAGAAAAAGTCTTATTCATGCGAACATGCCTGTCTTGCCTGGGATGAGTGCCCTGTTGCTGGTTATCAGTGTTAGGTGCATTCCCTTGGGGATTGGGTCTTGGATTATCGTGCCAAATTGATTTTGGGTGAACTTCCTCTTCTTTTTGGAAGTAGGAGGATCAGTCGCGCCCTGCTGTGCATACACCTGTCCCTTGGGGAGTGGCTACTGTTGCGGGGGTTGAGAAGGCAAGGGAGGTGGTGGTGCTAATGATGGAGGAGCTGGAGCACCAGGTTGTGGATATGGATAATAAGGAGGTTGGGCAAAATTGTGGTAAACAGGTTGGGAAAAAGGAGGAGGCATGCTGTACCCTGGATACATGCTATCGGGAGGGGGGGAAGTGCTGGAGGAGCTGGCCCCTCCCTGAGGGAAACCATAACCCATGGGAGGATGAGCGTATGGATGAGAAAGGGCTCCAGTGATACCTTCGGCGGCATGGGATGCCCTTGGTGCGTTGGAACCACTAGGTCTAGGGAGATCAGAAAGACAGTATAAACATAATCAGACTGTGCGTAGATCAGGTCATACTTTAACGCAATTTGGAGAGCGGCTTCTTCAGTCTGAGGGAAATGAGATGCGACATCTTTGCCGATAGCAGGAAAAAGGGATTTGAGAAACCAGTCCATGTAGACACGGTCTTCAAGTGTAGGGGTTCGACAAAGGCTCTTTCTTCTTTGCCATTCTTGGACATGATTGGATAAGCGGGTCGCAGACGATTGATAGGAAGAGGTTAAAAGTTCGGTACTAGTGTCATAATGAAGGGGAAGTTGGAATTAAGACAGAAAAGCCCGGGCAAGAGTCACAAAAGTAGTATGAGAGGGGGAGGCCTAGTCAACATACCACTTAGAAGCTTCTCCAGTAAGCGTACGTTGGAACAACCGAAGACGGACAGAGTCATCGGTGATGGAGTTAGACGAACACCACATGTGGAAAGATCGAACATGGTTTGTAGGATCTTCTCCAGCAAGACCTTCAAACTTGGGGATGTCAGAAGGGAGCTTGGTTGGCATAGCAGGCCAACCAACGTCATGACGTATGGGGTCAATGTTCAACTGGTTAAAATCGGGAAGACTGAGGCCTGCGATATAAGGGAGCAAGGGAGCAGCCGGGATAGTTCCTGTTGCGGTCCCACTAGTAGTATTCCTAGCATTAGGGCTGGGGCTACCATTGGCGTTAGGTCCTGAACCAAAAATGGTGAAGGTGACAGGGGGAGAACCGAGGATGGAACCAGAAGGAGAACCCAATGAACCAAAAGCAGAGTCGGAATGGGGACTTGATGGAGGACTAACTCGAATCCTATGCGGAGGAGTAAGTATTTCTAACAAAAACTGAGGATGAAGACCAAGAAGTCTCCAGGATAAACACCTTGGGGGTGCAATGGTGGAAGAACAAACACATATCACAAAAGGAAGAGAGACTAACAAGGGCTAGGAGGTGCGGGATCAAATGATTACAATGTTGAAACAAGGGCAGAGAGGTGCAGGATCAATTGATTACAATGTTATAGTCTTTTCCTGGCGGTGTTAACCAAGCGCTTCTTCAGTTAGGGTATGTGCGTTAAGTGTGTTAATTTTGATTTTTAAACCCAGAGGTTTGTAGAGAAAAAAGAAAAAGTGTGTTGTATAATTGTAAATAAATTTGCAGATAACAGTAAAGTAAACTGAATATAACAGAAAATAAACAACTAAATATGCATTAATCTAAACCCAAGGAGGTAGGCTTCTCAACAACTAGTTCGTGGGTGGGCAAAAATATAGTCAAAACACACCAAAATAGCCAGTGGATCTAAAGTCAGAAGGGACAATGATCTAAAGGACAGATCTGCTGGAAATAGTTGTAGAAAACAACAAAAACCAGAGGGAAAAGTGTTGCAAATGAGTTGGCGAAAGGCTACAATCAGAAGGGAAACAGAGGGAATCCTAGAGGAGGACCAAAAAAAACTGAAAATAGGTGTTTTGGATGGATGAATAACCAATCTGAAATGGATCCGAAGGTACAGGATCAGATCTGAAAAAATGGCTGAACACGCTGAAATTTCAAACGACCTGCTTCAGCTAAACTCCTCCTACAAAGGTGGAAGCGTACTGAAGCCCTAGGGGGCTAGGTTCCCACTTCGATGAGTAAAACGAAGCAAGTACATGTCCGAAATGGGCGAAGACGGAGGTCAAACAACCCTGAACAGAGGCCCAGAAAAACTCAAAAAAATCTCAAAAAAATTCCTGCAAAAAGTACAGGTCGTAGTTTTTGACTTTATTCCTGTAGAGGTCACAGGTTTGGGGTTGTTTTCTGCACCCTGAAGGTCCAGGTTGCAGGCTTTGGTGCAAAATATGCGACCTGCACTTTTGCCACTCTCGAGAGTAGGTTTGAGAAAAAAATGTCGTCTCAGCTGCGGTTGATGCCTGTCACCTGCACAATAGGTCCAAAAACACATGAAAGTTAGAATTTTTAATGTTTTAGGGTTTTATAGGTTAAAAACAACATCAAGAAAAGCAAAACAAGAAGTTGAAGAAAAATCCTAGGGTTTGAAGCAGTTGGTCATTCAGGGATATGAAAAATGACAAAGGTCGTAATCGTAAACCCTTGTGGAGTCGCCAATTGTTAGGATGAATTCTAATCACAAGCGTACGAAAAAATCTCACTTTAGTTGTGCATAACAAACAACCCTAACATCAAAGATGGCTACCAATTTCTTTAGATTTTAGTTAGTTGACCAAGATAAATGCTACAGGATCTAGATCTATGCAGTAAAAGACATTAAGCAGTAGAGAAAAGCAAGAGTTGCTCCATGCATCCAATAGACAAGAAAAAAACATCTTTAAAGATTTTTTTGTATTTTTGACACCTTGGAAGGGAACATAGAAAGATGTTACTAGTCCCCCTCAATGGGATGGATTCTTGTAAGTCCTCAGCACTTTAGATCTAAGATCTCTCTCTCTTGATGGTGTAGAAAACCTAGACAAAAAATGGAACTCAAAGGGATCTCACAAGAAAAATGGTAGCAAAATATGACAATGATGGATGATCAAAGTCAGACCAAAAGTATAGATCCAGAGTGATCTTTAGGCAACAAAAGGTAGTGAGTGAATGGAAAAACCCTTCTATTTATAACAAAATATTGAGTTAGTCTAGATATTGGTTCATAATTAAAATATTATTAACCAAATATAGATCCAACTTTTATGGAATATTTTATTATATTTGTTGGAGAGAAAAATAATTTGAATTTGGTCAAATCCCTTTATTTGTAAATAATAAATAAATAAATGATTTATTTATTAATTTAAGGATGTCGTTGAGTAATAATTAAATAAATAATGATTTATTCAATTATTTATAAATGATTTAGTCAAATATAACAAATAATATTATTTAAATAAGGTTTAAATAATTATTCCTAGAAAATAATAACATAAGTAATGATTTATCTGATTAATTTTCCTGTTTTGGGTTAAATATGACCAAGAATATTAATTAAACTGCTATTTAACTAATTATTCCTTGAGGAAAATCAAACAAATATTGATTTATTCAACATTTCCTCATGGGGTTTTATGTTTAGACCATAAACAACTTAATAAATTAAAGATTAGTAAGTTATTTTTCATAGTGAAAGCAATTTTACTTAGGGTAAAATTGGTCTTACATGGTGTTGGGTGTGTACTTTGAGTCCATCCTTGTATAGTAATAGGTTGAATGACCCCATAAAGTAATTAATAACATCAACTGTTTTCCGTATATTATGAAGCATTGTCAAAGTCAAAAAATTAAGGACTGTTTAAGTAGGGCAGCATATTTTTTGGTGAGAGCCCATATTGTAAAAAGATTCAAGTTTCCTAAGAGTTGTAAAAGTCATTGTTGGGGAGAGTCAGTGTTATTGTCAGTTTCTGTCGAGATAAGGGTATGGTCCTAGTATCAATTCTATTTTGTCTTTATAGGGTGGTGCTAGGCTGGTGAATGAAGTCACCTTTAGGGTAGGGCTTGTAAACACTTCAGGGTGGTAGGGTGGTGCTAGGGTGAGTTGTGGCTCACTCGAGTGTGGGAGAATCCTTTCAGTTCACTACTGATAAAACCAAGGTGTTGGGGTGTCCTTCCAGTGGGAGCTAGAGAAGAATGCTTTTCTAGAGTTCTAGGAAGTTGTAGATTTATTTTTAGTTGGGGATGAATATTAAAGAACTTATTAGAAAATCGTTCAGTGGTTTCAGACCCAGAGGGGGTTTTCACCTAAAATATTGTGCCTACTGCCTCTATTTTTACATTGTTTTTTACTGCTCTTATTGAACAACAATAATAGTAACTGATTAACTAATTCTCTGAAAAAGATTATAAAAGTGCTAATTGCTAAGAAATACTGATTCACCCTCCCTCTCAGTGTTTCCAACAAAATGATAAGGAGCTTTTGATGGAGGTTTCTTCCTCGAATCTAGCTCAATGTGATGGTCTATTGCATACCTTGGTGGAAGTACTTTCAAAATTTCCTCAGGTATCAAATCTGCATATTTGTCCAATATATTAGAAATCTTGGCTAGAATAGGCGTCTCCATCGCATCATATTCCTTAATATATCTAATTATGGTTGCATATGTCTTAACATATGATCTCTGCATCGCCCTACTCATACTCAGTGCATAAACATGCTACACTTTCACCTCCCTTCGCTGTTGGTGGGTAGGAAAAGTCTAAGTATATGAGCCACCAATCAACATAATCTCATCGCAGAAAGGTATCACAATGACTTTGTTACCCTTTAGAAATTCTTGCCACAATATTATGTCAAATTTGTTCATCCCCACCACCTTTAAGTCTAAACAACCTTGTAAATTTGAAATTAGAACCGACACATCGCTAACCAATCCCGACACTTGAGCCTTCGAGTTCACTACCTTGACCTCCACACACTTAGGGCTAAGCTGCAACCCAACTTCCTTTTCCATACCTGTCTTTGTCAAATTTTGCGTGGCACTTGTGTCCACCAATGCTTGAATGACCCTTCCATGAATCTCCAAGTCCACAAAACCAAAATTATGCAACCAACCCTTATTTCGATCAGGAAAACTAGTTTGCATACATACCTAGTCTCTGTCGCACTTCATCACACTTGCATCTTCATGGGCTATGACACCATCTGTCACAAACCCATGATGGTCGCACCACCGTGAGTGTGCGACATCGACAAGGTTCATCGTAGTGTTAAGAACAACTTACGACTACTTGACTTCTGGACTATGCCTACACTCATTACTATCTTAATTAAAACTTCTTTATTATATTTGTTAAGTGTTATGTGTGGAAACCATAACTTCAACATAAAAATGCCATAATGCGATATCAACAATAAAGAAACCACAACATGTGCCTACATATTTCAAGAAAATTCTCTTTAATTATTTTTTTGAAATATTGTACATCAATGAGAGGATCACTGAATTGGTAGCAACACTTCATTTCTACAATGCTGAAAAACCAAGTTCTTTGCAGTCAATACCTACCTGCCTAATGTGGGTGAATCACCCATGCGTGCCCCCTGTCCGCTACTTCCTTCCTGCTCACTGCCTCAAAACCACCTTGCGATATCATTGACTTGAACACTCTGTGATATTGCAAACTCGCCCTTTTTTGCAATATCATAGACTTGACTTTGCGACTTGTTCTACAATTTTCTTGGATGCTTCCTTGTTCGAATGCCTTCTCTCCAATATATATGCATTTAAGCTTTTAATTTTTCATGGGCCGATGCCCTTTTAAACATTTGAGTTAACCTTTCAAGTTTTGTGGGTGCCCTTCACTGTGTGGGATTTCTCCTTGGGCCGACCTGCTTATGGGCATGCGAACACCCCTTCGTTGGGAGAGCGTGCCCTTGCCCGATGCTTTGCATGCCTTGCCACTCATTCTACCACTCATTGGTCTCTCACTTGTTGTTCTTGTTATGTTGCGTGCTGACCCTTGCTCACTCGTCACGCCCCTCACTTGCTACATCTTGTTGTTGTCACACTTCCTTGCCTCTCCCACTATGCCTTGCCCATCATGGCGCCCGGGTGCTCTGCCTTAGTTCAGACGCACTTGTGGGAATGGGTCCACCATGTCATGTGTGCCCCTTTCAGAGTTAAGTTTTCTCCCCCCATTATAGGGCTCCCACGACTCTACCTTGTCGCCCTCGTGCGACTTAGACGCGTGTGGTCCGAACTCATCAAGAAGTCTCACATGCACTTGGTTAGATGCTCGACTTGCCTTGGGGCGGCGATGCCAACTCAGGGTCTTAGCATAGGGAAAGGAATTATTGCATCATCCAACATATCTCCTCCTAATTAGTTGTTTGTGCATCAATGAGAGTGATTTTCAACTATACAAGATTATATAGCTCTAACTTTTTCTTTAAAATATCTACAACTATTACCGTCGATCAGGGTGCTCAATGAACGAGGCCGCCGACTATGGAATAAGACAAGTGGCAACTGCCGTTCATGCATAATTAATGCGCCATGTATACGCCGTCCAGATCTGGATCATGGAGGCATGCAGAAGATAAGGGCATGATGGTGAAGTTGGTAAGACAGCCTGGGCTGTTAGAGCCGGGAGGAAAAATCAATTTGGATGCAGGGTTTATGAGTTGGAAGAAAGTTTGCAAACAAAAAAATCCTCTGCCATAGCAAGCGAGCAAAAGCGAGTGAGGATGGAAGCAACCATAGTCAGCACCAGACTCATTGCTTTGTTGGGGTATGTTCTTTTCCATCTTAAGTCCATGTTCATTACCAAAAGCTTGGAAATGCATCTGGTTAGGAAAGATTCATAAAGTATTTTCAATTGTCGCATTGCTTGGTCTGAGTTTATTCAGTTAAAGCCAGTCGAGCCGTGCTTTAGAGATCCCTGCCATAGTAAGTTTAATTCCCATCGGTCTGTGAAGAGAAAGTGCTGGCTCTGTCTAGTTATAAAAAATAATGTTTGGTTTGTTGGCAATCTAAAATCGAAAAGGGATGGCATGAAAGTCTGTAGCCGCATATAGGGCACAAGTCAAAATCCTTCCTCTGTTGTTATGTTATGCAATCTTTCCTCTGTTGTTATGTTATGCTTACTAATTACCTTAGCAGTAGGCAAAAATCTAAATTTAATTCTGGAATTGTCAATGAAATCTGGTTGTATCGTACTTTCCTTTTTCTTATCCTTAGCAGAGGGAAAGTCATGAAGGTTCTTCTTAGTCTCGGTTATGAACTATGGGGGGTTCTTCCTTACATTGTAAAAAGTAATAGGAGTCAAACTAGGAGGTTGTTTTGCCTGCCAACGCCTGTTCGCTAATCAGAAGCATAGCTTTCAAACCTACCTCTATCTCGTCCCAGTTGTTCATAGGTTTTCTTTTTATACCTGGAATCTCTGTCACTTCTGATTTGAGTGTAATGTCCAAGCTACTATTGGCGAAGATAACATGTCTTATGCTACTATCGAGGAGAATCTGAATTGTCCAAATCATGTTCTTGGTGACAAGATTCAAAGTTTAATCGTTCTCTCTTTCTCTTATTTTCTTATTCTTATTCCAGAGCTTAATCTTACTATAAGTCAGCTCATCACCATGGTTAAGAGGCAAACAAGAAAATCTTTGGCCTATACTACAGAAAAAGGGAAACAGAAGATGCTACAACCTGAAGATAAGAACAGGGAAAGAGGGAGGAAGACAAAGCGAGAGGTTTTAATGAACCTCTCATCAACCTACTCACTTGGAAATTCATCACAACTCAGACAGGAAATTCAAGGATGGGAAAGAGAAATTCAGAGAAATGAGGAAGACAATGAAGCAAAAGCAGAAATTATGGACTTTGTTACAGATCCTGGAAATACTCGAGGTCGGTTATCACTGTTTAATCAAATAGTTCACACTTATTGGATTGTCAAATGCCTGTTAGCTAAGGCTATACAAAGTATTCACCCTACCAGAGAGAAGCCAGAACCAAAAATGTTGGATTTATTGCAGGACATTGACATTCAGCTGCAACACATCAAGGTCACCCAGTACTAGGCCACTGATCGTATTGGTCGAATTGACGATTGTGTTGGAAGAATTGAGAAGCAGATCCAACAACTGCAACAAGCTGATATGCCAGCATCCACAGCAAAGGACCCTGCCCCAATTGAATCTTCAGATGGATAGGAGCTTAGTTTCGTACATAATATGTATTTTGTTTTTTTGCAAAGGAATATAGGGCCTAACAGTTACATAGGAAATAGATTAAATAGTCAGCTCGCTCATGAAGCAAACAATAAAATGAAACTTTTTCAATTTTGGATGGCTTTCAACGCTTTAAGGTGGCCAACAGACCTGGTTTCCTCTGGGCAGGTTGAGGCCACAAAATTAATATTTTTTGTAACTTGCTTTCAAAAGATAAATAGAAAATAGCAAGGCACTACTAAATTGACAAAAAAAAAAAATCTACAACTATTGGATTTGGCGGATACATAGCAAGAATGTCCCTTGATATTCTATGTGATTTCCTCATCATGGTTCCATATTTATGGTTATGGTCTTCGCCAACATTAACCATATCTGGAGGAACAAGGGATAATGATGTAATATTTGTTTTTGTTTCAGTTGTGCTTGTCAAACCTTCAGCCATAACAACACCATTAGCATTGTCGTAATGTAAATTCTAGTCATTATTATATTCAACTAGTTGATCCTCCTCATCAAAATATTTCAGAATTTCAAATACACTTAAAACATGTGATTTGGGAGTTGTCGGTCAAATCACTGATGCTAATACTCTCTTTCTAGAGTCCGAATGATTGAGAAATTGGCTACTTCTTGGTAGTTTTTCTAGTATAGAATCATCCATTCCTTGTTGAGGGAACATATTGTTGTGTTTCCAAAAATAGATTGAAGCCATTTCTGCGTCTGTTTCAGGAACAAAATCAGTCATACCAGAACCAGTGAACACATGATTACTACCTTCAAAACTGATTGAAGAATAAAAAATCTCCTTAGTTGTGTTTTGTTCAGTTTCTTTATAATTGCATGCACAATTTAATTGGTCCTTTGAAGCATCACTCTCTGTTTATGTGTAGACATGGATTCCATCAATATTTATTCTAGTCCAATTTTCTTCTTCTTCTAGTTCACCCAAAATTATTTGAATATGAGGACATCTTGAATTTATTTAGGAAAAGAATAATACTCATTAACGCTAGTGTGGATTATGTATACACTTGCAAAGTACTACTTATGAAGATACAAACTTTCACTCGGAAGGAAAGTGGGTAGTCTTCTTCCCTCCATATTTATTAATTGTTGGTCAACCCACAAAATTGACATATAACTAATCTATGATGAAATATGCATAAGTGTTAGCAATCCAATAGGTTAGCAGGGAAACCAACTCTAATACCATTGTAGTGACCCTGGCCAAAATATTCTAACTCAACTTGCAAGAACTTTAAATTTCTCTTTCATGCATTTTGACAAATACTTTGTATGTAATTTTTTCCTCAAACACTTTGCATATAAATAATAAGTCATATTTATGGGTTAGACATTTTATCAAAAATTTTGAGTACAATCAAATATAAAATCCTAACTTCAACAAATAAACTCTAAAAAATTCCCAAATAAATAGCAACCACTCAACCAATTATTTATTAATATTGATCATGAAATTACAAGTTGGACAAGTCATTTAAGATGCAACAATCTGATTTATGGAACCTATGAATAACTCCTACAGATATCATGATTTGGTTAGTTGAATGTTGTTGCTCCAATAAAATTGTGACATCTCCATAATAATTTGTGATCCCATACAAAAAGGTGATAGATTCCTCAAGAAAATATGGCATTCATACGGCCTCTTTAAAGAAATTCGACCTCCATACAAATAAGAGTTTTGAAGCTAGATGAATCAATTCTCCTCCAAGCTCCCATGATCTCTGGAAAAATATAGCTTCTCCTTCAATATGTGCACCTATGATGAGCCTGAATGATTCCTCTTTTTATGACTAGCTAGGGTGTATGTGTATCACCACTGAAACCAACCTTGATCAATTAGGGTGGATGTGTTTCATCATCAAAACTAATTCTCATGAGGGTTTCACACCCTTTTCTCAAAACCTCCAAGAGCTCTCCAAAACTGACTTGAGAAAAATAACCAATGCATTATTAAAAGTGAACCCCAATTCTATTTTTTATAACTTTTATCATTAGAATACCATGGGTCTATATCAAAGGTCATCATAATACGACGGGTGATCAAAATACCATGCATATCTCCTTTGAATTAAGTAATATAAAATGATTATATATATATATATATATTTTTTTTTTTTTTTCACTCCTAATCACTTAACATCTTTTTAATTTAATTATTCATTGTCACTTTTACATGTTCTTTTTTCACTCGAATGACAATTAAACAAATAAATTAATTGGTCCCCTTTCTATCGACTATGGCCTCAAAGAATTATATAGGCTACTAAGTCATTCTCCAAAAGTGATCCTTCAAAAATGGACTTCACATATTTATATTATATTAGAATATTACTCTATAATATTATATGAATGTGATGTAATTCCACACATTTTATAATTTTTGTATAAAGGTATTTTATGCACCAATTTGGTGTATGGGTTAGTGAAACTTTAAAATTAGATTAATATTATTATTTTTATATGTTATTATATATATTTTTAATTGTCACAATGTACATTGAAGGATTGATTTACTTAATTTATTGAAAAAAAGATGTCATTATTATGAAAAAAAATTCTAGTTATTTATTTGACACAAACATGGTCATATTAATATGTTATATATAAACATATAGGTTGATGGAAAGCAGAGTCACGTAACTAAACTCAAAACATATGGTAAAAAATAAATGTTTAGGCCTATGACAAAATCTAAATGAAATATCTTTTGATTAAATTTTAACATATGAAAATATTTAAATTAAGCATAAATGTAAAAGTAAGGGAAAATGATATGAATACAATTGACTTTTGAAACATTATAAATTTCAAGGTTGACCTTTAAAACATTATAAACATGAATAAAACATGACATTTTTTCTTAGAGAGTTACTGGGTGAGCCACTGAGACATAGGGTAGCAAGATTAGGTGATTACCCTTTCAAAATTTCTTGGCTAGGCAAAGTGGAGCATTAAGCATTTGACTTTGTACCCAAAAATTCTAAGACACTTTCACCACTATAAAGAACATAGTGTGGAAGTTTAAATAAGAGGGATTGCGTTGAGCCATTGACATGTGCATGTATTATCATCGTTTACTCCAATTGACTAAATTCAAACTTGTTGCATTTGATTTTAGATCATGAATATAATGTGATATAGGTTTTATTCTTTTGTTGTGAATGTCATAACAAATTAAAATTGAATACTTAGAAAAAAAAAGTTAAATTCATGAGTTCTAATAAAATAAGGAATGAAAACATTTTGATAAATAGTTAAGTTCGACAAGTCAATCTATTTTATGAACTTAAAAAATAAATCTATTTTATGAATGTGGGTTAAGATTGAGAAACAAACTAAAGTGAAGAAGGTATAAAATCATAAAATAATATAAATTCAATATTACTTTAGTAATGCTTAGCTATAATATCTATTTGATGATTATTAACATGAAATTACTCCTTAACGTTAATTTGTTAGGCACACTAATTTTATCTTGAATTTTTACATATTTTTCACGACCGAAAGACTTGGTAGGAATGCTTGTAGTTTGGTTCTCTATGGGACAACACTAGAACTCAATAGACCGATCATCCATAATTTTTCTAATTAAGTGACATTGTATTTCAATATCCATGGTAAGCTCAGGGAAGACTGGATTCTGGCCTTGTTTGAGCCACCTTGATTGTCACATAACATGGGTGTTAGCTTTATTTGTTGCATTTTCAAGTTTGAAAACATCCACCTTAGCTAGGCTACCTCACATACTCCTTTCGTTGCTTCTCATTATTTTAGTCTAGTGGATTAGAGGGATATTATATGTTGCTTCTTGCTAGTCCATATCACTATACCCATGCCAAGGTAGAATACATACCTAAAAGTTGACTTTCCACCATACACATAGCTTTCCAAATTTAAATCTATATACCCACATAGCCTAGGATATTTTCTTTTGCTATACAAAATTCCAAAGTGTCACTTTCACATACCTTAACACCCCATTTTTTACAATCTAATGTTCTACTTTTAGCATTGTCAGAAATTTGGAGATGAAGTTGGAAATGCCACTTAAATTAGGTTTGGTGGTTGCATGATATGTCAAATAGTTGTTAGTACATTTATTCATTGATTGCATTAGGGTTGGGATTTGTTGAAATCTTCAACCCTTTTTTGATAGGTGTAGATAAGGTCTTGCAATGTTATTTTGATCACGTCTAATAAACTCTTGGCATATTTTGTTTGCGAGAGAAAAACATTAGTCCATGTTTTCTGAGCTTATATGCCTAGACGATAATATAGGAGGCCTAAATCTATTATATCAAAAGGTATACTCATATTAAATTGCAAAATTCCCTTTAATAGTGATGTCATCTACATAAATGAATAGTGGAATGATATCGTTAACAATGCTTTTGACATACAAATTGGAATTTGAAGGGCTATGTTGAAACTCATGTTCATCCAAGTATCTACCAATATTATTGTATTGTGCCCTTAGTGCCTTCTTCAGGCCATGCATATCCTTATTTACTTTTCAAACAAGATATTTCATCTTTGGAACATAAAAACCTTATGGTTGATAATGTAGACTTCTTCCTCCAAATCTTCATCGAGGAATGCTTTTTTCATGTCCATTTGATGGATCTTTCAACAAAATTATGTTTCCATGGCTATAAATAATTGTATGTTGTTGGTCTTTACTATAGGAGAAAAGGTCTCCTTGTAGTCAATTCCCTCTTTTTGAGAGAATCATTTTACAACCAATTGTTCCGTGTACCTATTAAGTGTGCCATATGCCTTGTACTTGACCATGTATACCCATTTGTATCTAATATCTCTCTTCCTTGGTGGAATATTTGTGAGATCACAAATATGATTTTCCATTAGACTCATGTCCAATTTCCATGGCCTTCTTCCATTGTGCTTTCCCTACTACTTCCACAAATGGTTGTTGCCCATAAACTCCCTAAAATTTGGTCATCAAAGAAATGGATGTATTTGGTTTTTGTTTATTTTTTACCTCTTATGATCATCCCTTGATCTTTACACACACCTAGAAATCTCTGATGGTGTTTTGTTGCCACTTTGGCCTCTGTTGTATAAATAATAATAATAATATGTAAAATTGAAATGGGTTTTACTAAATACCATGGGAAAATACAATGGGTTATCAAAATCTTACACTCATAAACCACTAATGATAAAACATTGTAAAAATATTAAATTAAAATATAAAAATAAGTCATGGCTCTTTGTTAAAAGGTACCTTAGGACATATTTATAGACGTCGTCACCTCAATGTATCTCATCTATTAAATTTAGTCATTATTAAATATATAAATTTATACGCATTTTAATAATTATTGTCGGCATTTGAGAAATTATTCTTTGTTACAATGGTATTAGAGCCAAATGCTCTCACCACATTTGCATTCTTTAATGCATTTATATTTTGTACAATCCATATGGTTCATACATTTGTACAATATTGTAATTTTAAAAAAAAAGCAGAAAATTCAAAGACGATAGCAATAAATTGACTTACTCAAAATTAAGCCCAAAAAAATCTTCCAAGAACATGAAAGATGTTAACTCAAATATTGAGAAAATATATAAATAGTCTAGACAAAATTGCAAAACACTTTAAAAATTTCATAAAAATTAGGAAGAGTCAAGGGGAGAGATTAAAAAAATGAAGATCTTAAAATTTTTTTAATGCACAATTTCAAGAATGAGATCACTATAGATATAAAAAATAAAACGAATCAAAACATGGATAACATAAGAATATACTATAAGAGGATAAATCCAAAACCAAATAGCTATTAGGATAGAGAGACTTGAGAAATATTTGAGGAATATAATCCTCACCATAGACCAACACAATGAATACAAGTCCTTGAAAACTCAACTCTTTTAGTACCACTGCCGCCCCTCCTCCTCAAGCCAATCATAGAAATACAATAAACATGGAAATAAGAAAATTTCCTAGTGGAGTGTCAGTCATAAACATTAACCAACCATGGCCCCTTTTAATTCCACCGATATACAAATATTTTATGACATTAAAATCATAGTTACTCAAATTTGCTGAAGATTAAAAACAAAGTGTAGTTTGGATCAAAAAAGAAAAATAATACTTTGAAACACATGATGTTAACTTCATTGAGGAAAAAATAAAACTCACTTATATGCATCTTGAAGATCATGGATATAATTGGTATATTTGGTGGATGTCTACAACCAAGTTGGTATGCTACTATAGTTGGATTAGATTCAAATATGTTTTGTTTAAAAGGTTTCAAGGTGTTGTAGCCCCTAGAGACAAGCTTGAGTTGCAAAAGGCCAGTGCCTAGGGTATCTTAAAATCAGAGGTTAAATGTAAACAATTACAAGGAAACCTCCAACGGAATATGAATAAAGAGAATGGTGGTTTTGGTGGTTCAGGAATGGAGAAGACCTCGCAGCCCGATTCGCGTGAATTCCCTATATTGAGAGAGGGCTCAGGAGGTTGTGAGGCTTTATGGCTTTCAAATGGGCCAAGTATAAAACAATGAGAAAAATATTAAAAAATATGCAAAGGCATTGAGAAATAATAGAGAAGGAATCCACAAGAGACAGACTTAAGAGGATTAAGAATCTATCTCCTATGAACTTAAAGGAAGCAGATATGAATGAGATATGGACCACAACAAATATTCGTGGAGCGCGAATTAAGGGTGTGCAACAAGCTTAATACATAAGCGTTAACACATGAGCGTTATATAGAAACGAATTCATGAATAAAATTGCAGACCACCGATAGCTACATTAGACGAATCATCAAAGCAACAGTGCATGAAAGATGATCATACATAAACAGAATATTACTGGTAAACAAAGAGAAACCGATACCTACTACTCATTGCCCCATCTGGAATCCAAATAAACAACGCTATATCATATTGGGTTCAAAACAAATCCCCCAAATATGTATCTTAGAGCACATGGAGCACAATTACACAGAACTACAACAAAATTCTTCAAAATTCAGAACCCTTCTTTCACTTAAGAAATCCCTACATATAGAGTTCTTCTGGGGGTTTATGATTGAACCAAATTCTCATGATCAATCCACACATGTGAAATCAAAATATCCTAACTGACTAGCGGAGCATGCATCAAGCAATCACTCCCATAAACAGAAAATCAAAACAGAATCGGGTGAAAATGAGATTCCACCAGCAAAACATCATAATCAAAATAGTAAAAGAAGTTGAATAGTTGGCCATGGAGGCCTAGTCTTGGAATCTTCAAATGGTGCAGCGAGGATGAGTCATGAACAACTGGGTAATTGAGTTTCCATCACATGATTCCATTTGCTGTGGAAGGCCTCCACTCTCTAATTCTCATGATTCGTTTTAATCATAATGAAATGGCTAGCTGTACTGCGCGTGCCTTGCTCTTTAGCAGATATTTCTTGGATCAGATGAATAAACCATGCTTGTGTTGTTCCGCAAAAATCCCATGGTTGTGCTGGAGATGAAGGGGAGATGGTGGAAGTGATGGTGAGGCTATTGGGATGAGTAACACGGAAAAGAGAGGGACAAAAGCTGTGGAAGGGCTACTGATGGCGTGGCGGGTAGGTGGGGCCCAAATTCATATCACAAATTGCGATTCGGAAGCCTTTGTTATAAAAAGCGGGAGGTGAATGATAAGATGTGTGATGGGCGAAGTGCGGTGGAGGGGAAGGTGACGTGACATGAAGGTGGGGCCGCCCACACATCACAAATTGCAAGCGGGAGCATTTAGTTATAAGAAGCGGAAGGTAACTGCTACGTTTTGCGAAGTGTGAAGTGCGGGCAGGTAAATGTTAAAAGTTGCGGTGAGTGATATGTGACGGGAAGAAGTGACGTGGCGGAGGTGGGCCCGCTCGTAGACCGCAATACACAAGATTTTCATGGAAGTGGCAAAGGGTAAAGGTTATATTCTATAGAGTGCGAAATGCGATGAGTGGAGAGGTTGGTGGTGTGAAAAGGTAATTGAGTGCAGATAAAAGTTTTGAATAGAAGTGAGTGGATTGTTTACGATAAAGGCTCGTGTGGGAAGGTGGGTCCCTTTATATCACATCGACGGAGTTATGAGTGGCAAATGGTGTTACGAATGAGTTTGCGGTCTTGCGATGCGGGATGGTAAGGAAGGGGTAAGGTGTGGTCTATGCCATATATATATATATCAAGTGGCCTAAAGTGGGGGGAAGAGCTGCAAATAAATAAATGTACCGCAGAACTTTAGAAATGGAAAAATGAAGGGTAAAAAAGGGTAAATGAAGGTAAAGAGGATAAGTGATATGAATGAGGGTAGAAATGAAGTTTTCTCACCATTACACCTTTGAGCAACACTTTCTCCTTTCTACTGAATTGAAAGGCAGACTGATTCCTTTGAAGCTCTGTGACAGTTAGGATTTCCCTTCCTTTCTCCTTCTCCACTTTCTGTGCAGTCACATGCCAACATTGGTTCCATCTGGGGACAACGTGTTGTTCTCAATGTGTTGAGAACCTGCAGAACTAAATCCCTGTGCTTTATCGGGCACATGGAGTCGCAAATGCATACTAAGTAGATGAAGTTTTATACCAACAGTCAAGTGGACACAAAATGGAAGATGAAATGGAAAATGCAAAAAATGGATGAAACAAAATGGGAACAGTGGAAGATGATATGGAAGATGAAATGGAAAAATGCAAACAATGGAGGAATGATATATACAGTGAGCTAGATTATCCCTCATTAGTGATGAAAATAGAAATTGAGGAACTGCCCATTCACAGGTGCCTCAAGTATGTCTCCTTCTAAGTTCTCCAGCGCAAAAGTATTGTTGCCTTTGACCTCTGCCACCTTGAAAGGACCAAAATAGAGGGGGTCGAACTTCCCATGTTTCCCTTTGTCTGCTCTCCTAACATCCCATCGCAGCACCAAATCCCCTACTTGGATTTCCCTGTCTTTAGCTCTTTGATCAAATAGGCCTTTCATCTTTTCCTAGTACTCTGTTAGTTTGAGACTTACCCGCTCTCGTGTTTCACTTAGCTCGACCAATTGATTCATTCTTCTGATAAGTTCGTTTGGCTCTTCCTCACTCTCTTGTAAGAATCGTGCCACGGGTAATGCAAGATGAATAGGAAAGACTGCAACTCTGCCATACACCAATTCATAAAGGGACTTCCCTATGGATCTTTTAGTGGTGATGCGATTTTCCCAGAGTGAAAAATTAAGCTGGGAATCCCAGTTATTTTGGTTTTAGTTGATGGTATTCTTCAAGATCCTCACTAGTGTCTTGTTAGATGATTCTACCAGCCCATTTCCCTGCGGGTAATATGCAGTGGAGTGTCCCAACATGATATTGTAATGCTGACAAAAATTTACAAATTTAGTCGACTTGAAAGCCTAGGCATTATCTGTTATGATTTTAGCAAGGCATATAAACCTAGCTATCAAGTTCTCCTCCAGGAAATTGATCACCACCACATCAATAGCGTTTCTTGTGGGCACAACTTCCACCCACTTGGTGAAGTAATATATAGCGGTGAGGATCCACCGGTGCTAATTGCTAGATGTTGGGTGAATTTCTCATATGAAGTCAATTCCCCATTATTTAAAAGGTTCTTCAACATGTACTGGGATCAATGGGAGAGGTGCATACCTTTGCTTTTCGACGAACGTTTGACACTTCTCGTAGGCCCGGGCGTGGGCATGTACATCACCAAACAAATTAGGCCAAAAGAAGCCTGCCTTCAGGATCTTGTGTTTAGTAGATCACCAACTGTAATGCTCGCCACATATCTCTTTGTGGAACTAGGTCATCACTGGGTCAACTTCTTGCTCTTTTAAACACAATAATAAGATCCCTTCTGGGTCCTTCCAATATAGTTGCCCATTTTCCATGGTGTACTTTTGAGACCTTAGCCTCAAAGTGTGATACTTGGTTTTTTCATAGTGAGGGGGAAACCTCAGGGTTAAAAGGTATTCCACTATATCTTTATACCACAAGGATAGTAGGTACTTTACACTTGTATTTTTCGTGGAAGATTCTATGCCCTGATTTGCACATGTATCCTCCTGTGCTTCTCCTCTTGTCATAGACAGATTTATCCCCAAAGCTTGACAGTTGGATTCAGACAGGATCTTTGCCAACCCTTGGACTTTAATGAGTTTGGTAGGCTTTATCTCCATCTCGTACTCTTGAATATTAGCTATCCATTTTCCCATTTTCCCTTCATTGTCACCCTACACCAAGATATCCTTCAATGCTGCTGTGGGAACATAGGCGGTTATGGCAGATTGTAACACATACACCCGAAATTCCTTTAGAGATTTGACCAGAGCGTACACTTGCTTTTATAGGATATTATATTTCACTTCGGCGTCCCGCATAACCTAGTTGAAGAACACAATAGGTTGTTTATTCCCTTTGTCATTATTCTGTAGCAGCACTACAACTATTGTATAAGGAGAGGCGAAAGAGAAAATCATGAAGGGCTTCCCATAATCTAGACCTATTAGCACTAGAGCTTATGAAAATGCCTTCTTGATTCTGTTAGAAGAATCCCTCGATTGAGGGGTCCACCTCACTTCACTGTTATTTTTTCGCATTTCAGTGATTTTTCGGACGATCTCGGCATAATTGGGTATGAATCTTCTTAGGAAATTTATCCTTCCTAGGAACACTTGTACCTCCATTTCTCAGTAGAGAAATTCCATTTATCACCTCCACCTGTTTCAGATCAATCTTTGCTCCCTCCTTAGTTACTATATGTCCCAGTAAAATCCCTTCTTCCAGGGAAAACTTGGATTTTTTAGGGTTCAGGGATAGGCCATACCTGTGGCATTTGTCGAAGGTTCATCGAAGATGTTCTATGTGTTCAACGTCACTCTTTGAGAAGAAAATGATGTCATCTAGGTAAATCACCACAAAATTATCATGCTCTCCTATGAAAGTGATGTCCATAGCACGCTGGAATGTGGCACCAACATTTATCAGGCTGAAAGGCATTCGGGCGTACATGAAAGTTCCCCAAGGCGTAGTGAACGTCGTCTTGTTTTGGTCTTTCGGGAGCACTGCCACTTGATTATACCCTAACAAGACGTCCAATATGGACATTCAGGAGGATCCCACCACCTTTTGCAAGATGTGGTCCATCTTCGGGAGGGGATAGTTGTTTTTGAGAGAAGCTCTGTTCAGGTTGCTGAAATCCACACAGAACCCGATTTTGCCACTATTCTTCCTCATGGGTACCAGGTTCGCCACCCATTCAGAGTATCTTACAGGGACAATGATATTTACCTGCAGAAATTGTTGAATTTTGTAACAAGAAACAATGAAATTGGCATCCGTAAATAACATCCTTGATCCTAGTGAAAATTAAGCACCTACACTAGGTGGGGCCCACACAAGCTATTTTTAGATGTATTTCTATTTTTAGAATGGTGAGAAAATTATATTTATAGATGAGGTTCTATTTTTAGATGCATGTGTAAAGTCTATTTATGGATCACATGTCTAAATATAGAGTGCATGTCGATTATTATTATCCCTTAATAATAATTGGACAATAATTATTAATCTATTCTCTTGAAGCACTTGATTTCAGTTAACTGAAGTGGAAAACCAATTAGCTGAAGGAATTTTGAGTTCTAAGGTTGGTTAATTTAGAATGCAAGTGAACCGAGTTTATGGCAACGGAGGTGATTCTAGTTATGTGAGAGTTGGATGTGTAGTTATGTGAGTTGTAAAGTAGTTTAACTTGGTTAAGTGAGTTAAACTCAGTTGTGCTAGTTGTAACTAGTTGTAACTAAAGATACACTAGTGAGAGATCAGTGAATTAAATATTAAATTAATTCACATGGAGTGATCTCACATGCAACTGAAGATTTACTACTGTTAACTACATGCATGTTAATTCCAGTGGAGACCCAGTTGAGAGATAGGTGAAAGGGATAGATTGAATATCAGTTGTGACATTAGTGGTTGCACTCATGTAACCACACACACATTGGAGATAGCTATGAGTATTGCACAATCAAGGCAGGCTAGAATTAATCATTCAGAGGTGATTGACCATCAGGGATTGCGCGATGGAGGCGGGGGTTTGTCTCGAGAGTAGTAAATTGACGCATGTATTTGCCAATTTTTTCATATTGTGATGCGGAATGATTGTAAATTATTTTCAAGAGCTCTTGGAGTAGAGTTTTGTATGAGATTGTTTCATGATCCATGATATATACATAATATATGATAATGGGGTTTTTAGCTTTATGCTTTCCTGGTAAAAGCATCCGTGTTATGCGTGATTGATCTTTCTTTATTTGTTTGCAATTGGCGATTAAATTTCCACAAAGATTTTAGTAGAAGGATTCTGTATTTAACAGTGGCATATAATTGTTAGATCAGGAGAATCCAGACAATACATAATTGTATTAAAATTTATACATGGTATTGGATCACAGAAGATTGAAATTTTGAAGCAGTACCTGAGTTTGTTGGTGGAAACAATTCGAATTTGCTGCAAGAATTTCTTGGTGCGACAATTGAGAAAAAATTGAAATGGCTTTCAATGGCTTGTGGCTAGAGTATGCACTCGAGGGCAACTCGAACTACATTTCTTGGAAGGACAGGATGGAGGCGGTGCTCGAAGATAATGGCTTGAAGGAATTCATCGACAGAGATGTCCCTAAGCCTACTTCGACAGATGCTGCATTACTTGATGCATGGAAAAAGAAAGTAGCAAGGGCAAGGAGGATTCTGTTGGAAGGTGTACGAGACCACATTGTCTCAAGCTTTCATGGGAAAGCCACTCCATATGCCATGTGGAAGGCTTTGATGAATCATTTCCAAAGTAGCAGCGACCATAGGAAATTGGCGCTGAAGGATAAACTCAGAAAGATCAAGATTCAAAAGAACGACACTATTCCGGTATACTTAACAAAGTTTGTCCAATGCAGGGATGAGCTTGGGAGTGTAGGAGTAAGTGTTGCTGATGATGATTTGGTGAGCTTGGCTCTCTTGGGACTTCCTAAGAGTTGGCATAGTTATGAAGACTCTGTCAACGAACGGGAAAAACTTCCGGATTGGGAACGATTGTGCTCGGATCTAGTGCAGGAGGAGTTCAGGCGGAACATCAGAGATGGCTCTTCATCAAAGCTTGATGATGAAGACGATTGTGCTTTGGCTGCCAAGGCGAAGAAGGGGAAGGGGAAGAAATTCCATTCTAAATTTGAGGCCGGTGAAGATGGAAAGGAGCACAACATGTCCAAAGTGAGGTGTTTTCACTGTCACGAGTATGGACATATTTCCACAAATTGTCCATATAAGAAGAAGAACAAGATTGCTGCTAGAGCTGCATCTGGTGAGGCTCTTGCCTCACAATTTGAGCTTGACTTCTCATTGATTGCATGCATGGTGTCAAGTTCATTGGGATTGATGTGGTACTTTGATAGTGGTGCTTCCTTTCACATGATGGGAGATAAGAAAATTTTCAGTGACTTGGAGGAGAAAGATCTCCAGATGCATATTGAGTTGGGTGACGATGGACGATACAGTGCATCTAGCATTGGCACCATTACATTTCAGAGGGTGTCAGGTAAACTCTTTCATTTAAAATATGTTATGCATGTTCTAGGTTTGAAGAAAAATTTAGTCTCAGTTGCAATGTTAGAGGATAGAGGCTATGATGTTGTCTTTAGTGAAGGAAAATTTTTCCTATGACACAAAGTAACAGGGAAAGCAAAGAAGGTTGGGATTCGAGTTAATAATCTCTATAGAATTGATGTAGATGGGGTTTCTACAGAGCTTCCTACTATTGGGAAGTGTAAGAAAGCCATGCAATTGACGCTTGAGAGGGAGATGGATTTGCATGTAGGTAAGAGTGAACCTCAGGATGTAGAGTAGCCACAAGATGGGGATCATGGAATGGGAGAAACCACTTATGCAAAGAAATTTTAGTGCCAGATGCGGCTATACCACTAGGTGAGAGGTGGGGCGACATGCATGAGTAATCCCAAGAAGAAATTCTTGGGCAGGATTCATTGAGATGGTGTGGATCTCATGAATTGAACTTGGCTACGGGGAGCCCACAATACAGTAGTAGCAGAATCAGTTGGATTGATGAAGTCAAATGTCCTGAGGACATGAAATCAAAGTGACAATGTCAGATACTAGAGTGCAGCTCAAAGTTGACAGCGAGTGAAAAGTGCATGGATGCAGAGGTCAACAACGCAATGGTTCCTGAAGACATGTGCAGTTGGTACCAACAGAAGTCAGAAGACTTTGATGACATGTGCATTATACTGATTAAGTTGTTTGGAGGATATTCATCTTTGATAGTGTTGCATGTGTGAGAAACACTAGAGAAGTGTTGCATACAAGGTTGCAGGGCACATGCATGGAGTTGCATGGCGCATGCAAAGGTTGGAGGGCGAACACATTGAGTTGCATGTCGCATGCAAAGACATTCCTTTCTTGTTGAGAGGGAGTGTTGAAGTTTTCAACAAGAAACAATGAAATTGGCATCTAGAAACAACATCCTTGATCCTAGTGAAAATTAAGCACCTACACTAGGTGGGGCACACACAAGTTATTTTTAGGTGTATGTCTATTTTTAGAATGGTGAGAAAATTCTATTTATAGCGAGAGTCTATTTTTAGAATGGTGATAAAATTTTGTTTATAGAGGAGGTTCTATTTTTAGATGCATGTGTGAAGTCAATTTATAGATCGCATGTCTAAATATAGAATGCATGTCAACTATTATTATCCCTTAATAATAATTGGACAATAAATATCAATATATTCTCTTGGAGCACTTGATTTCAGTTAACTGAAGTGAAAAACCAGTTAGCTGAAGGAATTTTGAGTTCTAAGGTTGGTTGGTGGGACATGCAAGTGGACTTGAGATGTAACAAAGTGATTTTAGTTGTAACAGAGTTGGATGTGTAGTTATGTGAGTTGTAAAGTAGTTTAACTCCGTTGTGCTATTTGTAACTGAAGAGACACTAGTGAGAGATCATTGAATTAAATATTAAATTAATTCAGATGTAGTGCTCTCACATGCAACTGAAGATTTACTACTGTTAACTACATGCATGTCATATCCAGTGGAGACCCAGTTGAGATTTAGGTGAAAGGCACAGTTTGACTATCAGTTGTGAAATTAGTGGGTGCACTCATGCAACCACACACACATTGGAGATGCAGGCATATATTGCGCGGTCAAAGGGCGAGCTAGAATTAATCATTCGAGAGGTTCTTGGCCATCATGGACTGCGCGATTAGGCGGTATGCAGAGGTAGTAAATTAGTGCATGTATTTGCCAATTTTGCAAGGTAGGTGTGAGACGATTGTATATTGTACTGAGAGCCCTTGGATTATAGTTTTGTATGAGATTGTTTCATGATCCATGATATATACATAATATATGATAGTGGGGTTTTTAGCTTTATGCTTTCTCGGTAAAAACATCTGTGTTATGTGTGATTGATCTTTCTTCACGTGTTTGCAATTGGAGATTAAATTTCCGCAAAGATTTTAGTAGAAGGATTTTTTATTTAACAGTGGCATATACTTGTTAGATCAGAAGAATCCAGGAATTACGTAATTGTATTAAAATTTCTACAAAAAATTCTTTATTTCCTTTTTAATATATTGGGAGAAGAATAGAGTTGATTTGTCTGCACTACTTATGAGGCTTAAGCGTCCTCTTTGAGTGGTATGTTCTCTGTATAATTTCAATGTCAAAAGTCTTCCAAATCACGAGCCTTGACGAGCGAAGACATATTTATATGATTGAAACCTAAGAGTACATTGGTTCCCAAATCCACCTTAGGCTGAAATAAGGCGGAAAGAAGGACAACACGAAAAGGAGCCACGCTGAGAAGCTAAGCTGGCCCTACAAGGACGGAGAGGGCTGCTCTCGGGAGTCGATCTCAAGATACTTAATAAACTCAGGATTTATGAAGGTAGAACTAGTAGCACTTTCAGATTTAGTTTCAAACAACGACAACTCGAACCGATCATCAAACTCAATATCTTCAATGAATTTAAATACAGTAGGGTATGAATGAGATTTAAACAAAGGGATCACAGGACTTTCTCGATGGAGGATTCTTGAAATCAGATTGGGATTCTCATACACTGGAGGCGGATCAGGATCGGGATGTGATCTAGTATGTCTTCTGGAAGCCAGTGTGTTGATCTATTCAAAAATCAAAGGACAAAACCGATCTATTCAGCCTATCAAATTCTAGACTCAATCACCCAAAAGTCCAGAACGATGTAATATACTGGGGTAATTCACAAGTCAAATGTCACGTTCACAAGCTAAACCGAAGATTGAATGAAGCAGCGTTTATCTACTTCCGCTAATGCAAAGCAAAAGCGTTTTGAAAGCTACTTGGCGTAACTTCAGGCTCCGTCTGTAACTTATGAAACAAATAACACTAACAAGAAAACCATTTTTTCCCCAGTATGGTCGCGACTATGTTAGTTCCCAAATCCACCTTAGGCTAAAATAAGGCAGAAAAAGGACAACACCAAACCACGCTCAACCTCGTAGCTAGCCCTACGAGGACAGGAGAGGGCTCTCTCCGGGTCAATCTCAATGAAAATATTCAAAGGGGCTTGAGATGACTAAAACAACAACTGATATTAGGCTAGATAAACAAATAGGAGGGTTTGATTTTGATTTTTAGGGGTTTTTTGTTGGAAAAAGGGAAAAACAATTTTGGGCTTGGGGATGAGGCCAAATTCTTGCAGAGTTCAAGTTGGGGCGAGGTAGGCAGCGGCTTTGATGTCTGAGATCAAATGAATGGATTGAAAAGACTGCTGAGGAGCTGAAGAGGGCAAGAGAGTGCAAGGATCCTCTTCAAACTGACGAAAAACATATAAAACTAAACAAAATTCTAAGGCAGAGCACCAACAAATCAATGAATTCTACCTCAATTACTCATTTGTTTAATTCAGAAGCAAAGAGAAGGGAAATGGCATACATATAACATTAATGAAACTTACAATAACATGAGAAGAACATCATCAAAACTCAGAAACCACAAGGATCCCAACAAGTGCTGCAAAACTCTGGTCTTTCCTTTGCCAAAAATCTGAAATGAATGTACAATGAGGTGCCAAACTTTTCCCAAGTATCCAACCCTGAAAATGTCTCAGAAAATACAATATATAGACCATCCTAACCCCTTCCCATGCCTCTAGGGGTCTAGCTCATCCTTCTAGGAGCTGTTTCAACCAATTCTAAACATGGAACTGAAATCTAGGCAGCCAAACAACTTGCCTCTATATGCTAGGAAACTGATCCATTCACTTAATTTTCACTTTTTAGTGAATGAATCCTCTAGAACAAGTAAAAACATGCCAAATTTACATCATGGTTACCAAATTACATCAAGATAGATCAATCATCACATGAAAAAGTAAAACTAGTCAAAACTGGGCGAATTTCTGAGCTAAAAAGTGAAATTTGGGCAAAATTCCTCTATGCGCCGCGCCCAAATTCTCTATGCGTCGCACCACTTTGAGCCTGTTTTTGGGGCACTTCTTGAAGTCCAAATTGAGCTCATGATAGCTCGTTGGAAAGCCCTGGATTTCTGCTATCCAACCCAAGTGGAATTTTTCAATTTGGATGTCATTTTCCCCTCCAAAACTGCAATCTCCCAAGACTGGTTCCTGCTGGTGCAAAAAGTGGCAGAAAGGCCATTTTTGGAGTGTTTTTGACCTTTAAGACCACCCAGAACTTCATGAAATCTCTCAGCCATTCTTGAGCATGCATAATTTACCATAAAAAACCCAAAAATATCAATTTTTCCTCCAAAATATGTCCCAAACGTAAGCGCGCGTCGGGTGGCGCAACGCGTCGGGCGGAAAAACCTGTTTTGCAACCAAAATTTTCAAAATGACAAAAACTTCTCCAAATTATCTGAAATTTGGAGTGAAGGTCTCCCATCATGTCTCAGGCTCAGCCAAGGAAGCTTCGGCCAAGATTCGGAGTGGATCCGGCCTTTTCCGACGTTTTAGTGCTTTTCTCAACCTCGCCTTCAAGATCTTCATTTTCGCTCTGCAAACGTGTGTGCGGGCCCAATAGTGGTTTTTCATATGTCTGAGCATGTCTTTGTCCCTATTGGCCTTCGCCAAGAGCTTCTCCAGATGAATGTTGACGTGCGTAAGGCAAGTCTCTCGCTCAAATGGTGTCATGTCACCTGGTCTCTTTCGGGCCAATTCACGGTCTTCACGGATTTGCCGCAACTCTATGAGTGTCTGTTGATCCTCCAGTTGTTTATTTCGCTGCTCCAAGTAATATATAACCCACTGAGCTCTCTGCAACTTCACGGTCAAAGTTTCAATCTCAACTTTTTTCTCCTGGATTATCTCTTTCAGCTTTGAGCTGGGAGAGCTCGAATCAACATCGATGAGTATAAAATCAGTGTCTTGGCCTTCTGAAGGGCCCTCATCGTGCATAGGCTTCTTTTCTCTGTCCTGAACCTATACCTGTGCTGATGTCGAAGGCGAGACCCCTTCCATGCCATGTGGAGATAGTACTCGCGCTGCTGATGAAGATAACGAGACCCCTTCCACCCCTGGTGGAGATAGTACTCGTCGTGCTACTGCAAATAAGGCTCTGTGGCCTCTCTGATATGTCACACACACTGGAACACTGATAGGCTCAGTCTCAGGAATCTCGAACTGATGTGAAGGCTCTGCCTCATCATGAACAATCTCGAGGGGAGGCTCGGGGGCTGCAAAGAAGTCACGGGAAATGAACTCATCCCATGTGATGCCCTGCAAACCAAGCTGATGTACCACAATGATTTTGATGAGCGCATAATGATAAATGCTGTTATGTTGCTGCTATGGAGTCTTCTTCTGCACGAGGGTAGTCATCCGCTCTATATTCCGACACATGAAGTATGGAATATTCATCATTCGCACTCTCGTGAAATGCATCAAAAGTCTGATATGATATGCATAAAGGCGCGAGAATCTACCCTCACAGCTGAAGTATCTAATGATGAGCTTCATTAATGGCGCATAGGACTCCTTCAGAAACCGGAATGGGAATACCCTGCTCAACTGCCTCAAATATCCAGGCCTGATGTAAGGTTCATAATATGCTCTATCCAGCTGCTGTCTCTTATTCCACTCCTCACCAATGTTCGGTATCCCGGTCGCCTCAGAAATGGTCTCTGGTGTCAAAGTGAAGTTCACTCCAGCAAGGTTTACATGACCATCACGCAAATGTAGGACAAATAAGCGAACCAACTCTGGATGGTGCTGAATCTGAGATATCATCTCGCAATACCGAAAACATGAATGTTGCTGAAAGCATGTCATTGCAAGCGGGCAGGCCTGCAATTGAGCCAAAGAAGTGGGCTCCTCCCTGACGTGCCTGCCACTCTTATGAGACCTCCTCGGCACATTTAGCTCTGCGGTTGAATCACTGTCCTGCTCATACCCCTGCTCATATGATGAATTTGTCTCTGACATGGTGCTGAAAACAAGGTGTTTGACAAATATATGATGATATATGTATGGTGAAAATAAGAGTTAGGTGTATGTTTGAAAATGATGAATTGGTGCTTGCCTTTCAATACCAAATATGCCAAATGTATCAAGAATGAAATGAGGGACTGTGGGAAGTATAAATAGTGGGCTAAAGGACTGTCAAATGAGAATTAAGTGTGAGGACAGTCACTGTTTGGGGACTTAGGAATTTAGGGATTTATAAGCAATGAGAATGAGTGTTGATGATGGAGGTATAATTAGGCAATAGAGACAACCTTTGAATGCTTCAGAAATTTAGGATTTCACCAATGATAGGAAGGGAAGGAGATGATGGCAAATGATAGGGTTTGAGGATTCAATGACATGGGAATAAAAGAGAATAAGGAACATGGGACAGCAGAAAATAGGAGTATGGTAGGGATAACAGTATGATAGTGATAGCAGTGACAAAAATGATAACCATAACAAGAGCACGAATGTCAATGGAACGAGAGTTTAAACACCAAAGTTTCAAGTTTTAACCACCTCTTTCAAAACCCTATGGAGCAGGTTGCAATGTGGGTATAGGGTTTATCCTTGCACCATTTAAACACTTGAATTTCACCTTCAAACAACACCCAATAGGAATTAAACTCAAATATCAAGCGCGCACACTTACTTGGTAACAAAAGAATTGAATCAAACTGAGTTTTTGATGAAGCAAGACGAGTTTCGGCCTTTGGGGTTATGTGCGCCGTGCGCAACTAGTGCGCCGCACCCTTGGAAATTTCCACTGTAAAAAACTTTTCTACGCGCCGCGTCGCGCCTATGCGCCCCGCCTATATCCAATGTGCTGCGCTTGAATTATCACACAATCTGCCCTTCTAAAAACCCAGTTTGGTCTTCAACTCTCAAATTCGACTTCTGTATGAGATTTTCTGAATGCCTCTTGATGTAAATGAATAAATAGCTTTGAGAAATATCTTGAAAAGAGATGGCTTCGATTTTTACTTCTTCAAAACCCATTTTGTAATGTTTTTTGATTTTGGCACATTTCATTTAATACAACTTCTGTATTTTTGTCTCCTCATGACTTTCTGAGCTTCGAATGATGAAATTGGTTGATTTTTACGAGGATGTTGTTTTTGACTGGAAAGGATGACAGTTACGCATGTGAAGTACAACATGGTGGAAAGATGCATTTAATTACAAAAACAATTTTTAATAATTTCTTATTCAACGAGTTTTGAACAAGTGTCCTTGAGCATGTTTGATAATAAAAATTTTGAGCCCAAAACTTATGGAAAACCTCCTCATGGCACAACGGGCATTATTTAACATCTCGGAAGACCGAACCCTAGACTAGAAACTAAAAGACTCTTTTTGACCAAAATGGCATTTATGATGTGAATGACATGAAATGAAGACTTTGATAAAATTTTGAGAACACACATTCAACCCAACAGTACAAACATGAGGAAACGAAGAAACCAAGCCCATTCCGATTGATGGTATGCCCTAACGGCTGGCGGTGAATGAACGGAGATGGCGCCACCTAAACAATGAAATGCAATAAGAGGAATGATCGACGGAGGGGGCTACATAGTGGCGGCTCTAACGATGTCGATCTTGGTATTCTTCAGGGACCCCTTTGGACAACTTCACCACCTTCAGATCTTCCTCCGTCCCAACATTCACGTCCCTGAGAGGCTCGTAGAGGGTCATTTTTTTGGGGTTCACTGGGATGTAATTCTTGTCAAACAATCTCTCCAACAGAACGAGACCCCTGAGAAACACAGGGTGCCTAGCCAGTGTCTCTTCCCATCTAGTTTTTTGCTCTTGAATATCATCCTCGGTGAGTGAGTCGATTACCATATTTCAGAACTCGCCCACCATTTCCATAAAACGCTTGAAAACTCTTCATCCTCGAAGACTTGCCAATGCTTAACGTTGTCTGGAATGGAGGGGAAATATCACACTTCAACCTCATATTTGAGCAGGGGATTTTGCGGGGGGCTAAAACTACTAGCAACCATAGCTAGTGAGTTTTCCATTCTATTCTTATCCCTCGGCATGAAATGAATATTAAAAGTAGAAAATAATTTCTCAACCAAATCCCATACCTCATTTTTGTAGGCTCCGGGCTGCGGGTGTTTAGTTTGGCATTAGCTCCTGACTTGCCTCACTACTAGCTCTGAATCTTCGAACACTTTGAGATTTGGTATGTTCATGTTCTGTGCCGCTTGCAATTCAAACAATAGGGCTTCATATTCAGCCACATTGTTTATGGCTTCAAATTCCAGCTTAAAGGAGAGGGGAACTAAGCAACCTTTTGGTGATATCAAGAGTACCCTAGCCCTGTTTCCTTCTCGTGAGTAAGCTCCATCAAACTGTGAGGTCCATATCTTGTTTTCCTCTCTTCTCATAGGATTCTTCTGTGTTAGAGGACAAACCTTCATTTCTTGCAGGAAATTTTCATCCTCCTTGAGTATAAGACAAGAGAATTAACCCTATTTACCATATACCAGAGAATTTGTCGAACAGCCGGCTTTAGTGACCACCTTCACTAACGTGGACACTCGGTATAATCGTATTTCCTCCCCATGAAATACTGGAATAGTGGCGTAGGTGAGGTAGGGTTTTATTGGTCCTCCAATTTTGGAACGCCAGGATCTGGACAACAACATTCCAAACCGACCTGGGATATCAGCTACAATAATGTCCATTACCACACTTTTGGCCGGGATCTGGGCTAAGTGTACTACCAGATATTTTATCATGCCCAAGCATTTCTCTCTCCCGGAATCAAAAGAATACAGGTATTTATAAGGCCTGGTAATCTGCAACCTAACTGCTCCATGATAGAGAATGGCAAAAGGTTATGTGAGGTCCCAGAATCCAGCATGCAATTGTGCAATAATAGGTCATGTATAACTAGAGTCACATAGAATGGGGGAGTGGCTGAAACTTGATCTTCTACATGAGGTCTGAAAACTACTATGGGCCTTTCTTCTTAGAGATTAAGGCTATCAAGCAGAGGGCTTACACCATGGGTCAACATGAATTGGGACACTTGGGCCTTGTATGAAGGCTGTTTTAGGAGCTCGATCAGGGGAACTGAGATCTTAACCTTCTATAATTATTTCTTGAGGTTAAAGGCTACGGGAGATTTTCCTGTAATAACTTCCTTGAATTGCTCTTTAGGAGGGTCGGGAAGTTTCAAGGGCATAGCTGCGGACTTCTCATTTTTGGTAGGATCAGAGCCTTGTTTCATGGAAGTGGATGCAGCGGCTTTGTGAGGGGCAAACTCTTCTAATGGATTTTTCCCCTTACTGGCAGAACTAGGAGAGGTTTTTTCTCTCGATGTTGACTCTTCATTCTTTTCTTGCACTCGGGTTCTCTTTCGGGAGGACCTGAGATCATACTTCTTGTGGAGTTGAGCTTGCATGAAGTCCACAAAGTGCTTGCAGTAATTGTCAATATCTTGGTTTTCTAAAGGGAATTCCTTCTCTTCTTGCTCCTCTTGCAGGGTGAGTTCACCTTCCTCATCATCGAAGTAAGTGAGGAATTGATTCCCTTGGCTATATGTGACTTCCTCGTCCTGTTCCTCCAGCTCTCCTTCCAAGTATAGAGGAGGTTGGATATGATATTGCTGTTCCTTCCTTTCACATTGCAACAACTGTAGAGGGGGCTTTTGATATAGGTGATTGAACCCACGGTTTGGAATCATTTGGTTGGAACAAGGAAGGGAATTCTTGGCCTCTAATTTAAGCTTAATCATCTTATTTGAGAGGTTCTTGATCAGATTATTCATCTCTTCCATTCTATACTCTTGTGATTCCCTCTCCTGGTTTGAAGTAGAAGCCTCCTCCCTGCTCTTTCTTTTGGTTTCATGCTCTGTATTCCCTTTGAATTTACTAGTAGAAGCAAAGTTTGCTTCTACCTTCAATGCATTGGTTTGGATTTGATCCAAATATGTGGATTTTATTTCCGTTAAGGTGAACCCAAACTCCAGTTCAAAATCTCCTGCAAAGACCACCTTGGCAGCTACTTTAGGAGGCTTTATTTCAGCAGAGAGATTATTATAGAGCTTGTTGAATCTCTTTATGAATTATGTTACATCCTCATTGTGTCTCTTTTTAAGGACATTGAACTTTGTGAGAACGTATCCATGGTCCCTCTTTTCTCCCCATTTGAGAGTGAAGAAATTCTCCATTTCTTCCCAAGTGGTGTTTGTGTTATTAGCTAGAGACTTGAACCACTTTCAAGCCTCTCCATCCAAGGATTGGATGAAAATCCTAAACACCATATCTAAGTGCTCTACATTCACATTCTCAACAAAGGTGCACAATTTTTCAATATTTCTCTTTGCATAAGTACTATCTTCTCTGGTCAACCGAGGCAAGAGCTTTAGATAATATTGAGGCATGTCATTCAATACTTGAGGTAAAGCTAATAATGCATATTTGTTGAGGAGGAAACCAGGTACAACCATGAGCGGAAGTGGTGGTAAGTTATGAGGATGATTTGGCTGTGGTGTAACAGGTATGTGCTGAGTAGTGGTTTGGATATTTATCTGTGAAGAGATTTGGAGTGCTGTAAATTATTTGACTTCTTCAGCCTCAGGAGTAGGGTGCAAGGGAGGCAGAGAAGCATCAACGGATTTGGCTTCGTCTTTTATCGCTGAACTGGCTAAAGAATAAGTTTCTGGAGGATACTCAAGTACACGGGTTGTGGAGACATGACCATAGTTGTCAACTTTCTAAGATGAGGAAGGCGAATCTTCTAGAGAAAATGAGGGTAAGTTAGCATGGCTATGTTGCTTCTCCCTCCAGATTTTCTTAAATATGATCTTTTTAGGATCAGATACAGAAGGGGTTCTCCACTAAGAAGTATCTGATCGGGTATGAGGCTTGGTGTATGCCAATATTACACCTGATTTGAACTTTGATAATAGTGAAGTCGCCAAGGTGAGGGCTATGCAACTCTCAACCCTTCGTGCTCACCTGATTGAAGGGTGAAGATAATGGCGTATCCCAGGGAAATGTTTTCTAATTCAATCCTTGACAATGGTGCCAAAAAGATGTTGTAGCCCCTAGAGACAACCTTTGAGGCTGTAAAGACCATGTTTGCATATCTACTGAGAGTAATGTAAACAATTATAAGGAAGCTTCCGACAGAATATGAATAAAGAGAATGGTGGTTTTGGTGGTTCAGGAATGGAGAAGACCTTAGAGTCTGATTGATGTGAATTCCCTATACTGTGAGAGGGCTCACAAGGATGTGAGGCTTGATGGATTTCAAATGGGCCAAGTATAAAAAAATGAGAAGAAGCTTTAAAAATATGCAGAGGTGTTGAGAAAGAATGAAGAGGGAACCCACAAGAGACAGGCTTAAGAGGATTAAGGATATGTCTCCCATGAACTCAGAGGAAGAAAATATGAATGAGATATGGACGACAAAAGAGATTCGTGGAGCGATAATTAAGGGAGTACAACAAGCTTAATACATAAGTGTTAACACATGAGCGTTATAAAGACATGAATTCATAAATAAAATTGCAAACCACTGGAAACTACATTAGACGACTCATCAAAGCAGTAGTGCATGAAAGATGATCGCACATAAATAGGATATTACTGATAAACAAAGAGAAGCAGATACATAATACTCATTGCCCCATATGGAATCCAAATAAACAACAATGTATTTTATTGAGTTCAAAATATCTCTCCCAAATATGTATCTCAGAGAACATAGAGCACGATTACACAGAAATACAACAAAATTATTAAAAATTCAGAACCCTTCTTTCACTTCTGAAATCCCTACATATAGAGTTCTTCTGGGGGTTTGTGATCGAATCAAATTCTCATGATCGATCCACACATGTGAAATCAAAATATCCTAACTGACTAGTGGAGCGTGCATCAAGCCATCACTCCCATAAACAGAAAATAAAAACATAATCGGGTGAAAATGATATTCCACCAGCAAAATATCATTATCAAAACAGTAAAAGAAGCTTCATAGTTGGCCATGGAGGCCTAGTCCTAGAATCTTCAAATGGTGCGGCAAGGAGGAGTCATGAACAACTGGGCAGTAGGGTTTCCATCTCATGATTCCATTTGCTGTGGAAGGCCTCCACTCTCTAATTCTCATGATTCATTTTAACCACATTGAAATGGCCAATTGTATTGCACGTGCCTTGCTCTTAAGTGGAGATTTCCTAGATAGTTGAATAAACCATGCCTGTGTTGTTCCGCCGAAATCCCATGCTTTTGCTGGAGATGAAGGGGAGATGGTGGAAGTTATGGTGAGGGTATCAGGATGAGTAGCATAGAAAAGAGAGGGACAAAAGTTGTGGAAGGGCAACTGACGGTGTGGCAGGTAGGTGGGGCCCAAATCCATATGGAAAATCGCGAATCGAAAGCCTTTGTTATAAATAGCGAGAGGTGAATGATAAGATATGTGATAGGCAAAGCGCGGTGGTGGGTAAGGTGATGTGGCATGAAGGTGGGGCCGCCCGCACATCACAAATCGCAAGCATGAGAGTTTAGTTATAAGAAGCGGAGGTTAACTGCTATGTTTTGCAAAGTGAAAAGTGCGGGGAGGTAAATTTTAAAGTTGTGGTGAGTGATATGCGATGGGAGGAAGTGACGTGGCGAAGGTAGGCCTGCCCGCAGACCGCAATTCGCAAGATTTTCATGGAAGCGGCAAAGGGTAAAGGTTATATTCTGCGGAGTGCGAAATGCAATGAGTGGAGAGGTTGGTGGTGCGAAAAGGTAATTGAGTGCCGATAAAGGTTTTGAACAGGATAAAGGCTTGTGCAGGAAGGTGGGCCCCTTTATATCGCATCGGTGGAGTTATTAGTGGCAAATGGTGTTATGAATGAGTTTGCGGTCTTGCGAAGCGAGAAGGTAAGGAAGGGGTAAGGTACGTTCTATGTCATATATATATATATACCAAGCGACCTAAAGTGGGGGGCGAAGATGCGAATAAGGAAATGTAGCACAGACTTTAGAAATGGAAAAATGAAGTGTAAAAAAGGGTAAATGAAGGTAAAGAGGATAAATGAGATGAATGAGTGCAGAAATGGAGTTTTCTCACCATTACACCTTATCACCAACACTTTCCCCTTTCTACTGAACTGAAAGGTAGACTAATTCCTTTGAAGCTCTTTGACAGTCATGATTTCCCTTCCTTTCTCCTTCTCCACTTTGTGTGCAGTCACAGGACCACACAAGGTGTCACATAAAATGATTTCTTTGCAAACATTACCGAAATACAACAAAAAGGTGATATAGATCAATACACTCATGAAATGGGAAGTATTAGCATCATTATTATCACAATTATTAGAGAACCAATTATTTTATAATTATGCATCAAGAGTAAAACCCTACATAAGGTGGAGGAAATATTGAGGGGGGGGGGTGAATCAATATTTCAAAAATTAATGTAAATTTATACTTTGAATATATTTATCAATTTATCATATGAGTAGAATCATAAAAAAATAATAATATCATAAAATCAAACACCTATGACACAAATATTTTAGGTGGAAACCCATAAAGGGAGAAAACAACCATCCTGTTTATCTTCTTAATATTCAATTATTGCTTACATATATTTATTGGAACCAACTAGTAGGAAGCATCCACTCCCTTACAAAGTTTTGTTGGAACCCACCAACAAGAAGCACCCATTCCCTAGAAAAGTTTTGTTGGCACCCACCATTAGGAAGCACCCACTCCCTTGCAAAGTTATGTTGGCACCAACCATAAGGAAACACCCACTCCCTTGCAATGTTTTCTTGGAACCAACCAGAAGGAAGCACCCAATCCCTTGCAATGTTTTGTTGACACCCACCAACATGAATCACCTACTCCCTCAAATCAATTTTGTTGGAACCAACTAGTTGGAGGTATCAACCCCCAAAAATTTGTGGACCTCCCTTTTAAATAGTTGGAGGTATCCACACCCTTTAACAATACTTTTAAAATCAACACAAACCCTTCAAAAACTTCCTCTCTTCTCAACAACACATTCAATCCTCTGTCATCAACAACACACTTATTTTTTCATCAACAATATACTCAACAAAACCAACAAATAATCAACATCATGCTAAAAATTATACCCTCTGATATTTGAGATTCAAAATTGTGATACAATGTGTAGTACATGAATTGTTATCAATGAACACAACAAGAAACTTGGATCATATTAATCAACTGCAATGACTTTATATTTTATAAAAAACCATCATGAAAACCTTGTCTTACTCTATGATCTCATTCACATCAATGTATAACAACTCTTACAAAATAAAAGTTCTGAACATTAGCGACACCGACCTCACTATCAAACTAATAGTTAAGCATCAACAATAGTTAGCTCTTTCATACCATAGTCACATAATGATCAATATATATTTTGAAATTTGATCTAGGAAGTTAAGAAATTTTCTTGATATGACAATAACACCCCAGAAAACATGTAACCAACATGTTAGTTCACAAAAATAGACTTCATATGCAATAAATCAACATCAATATCTTTATGGAATGAATCTATTAAAATATTGATAAGCCTTACAATATATCTGAGTTCCAATAACCAACAATAAAACAAAACTCAACCACACATTGATCCTTACTAAATCTAACCTTGAGAGTACAATATTACCAATGGTAGTCTACTTCTAACACTAAAAAATATTTATGTTCAAGGTAGGAGATAAACACCAATAAAATTTATATTCCACACTAAGATAATATAGGGTCACTACTCATTCAATAACCATGTCATAATAGTAAACCTTGAACTATAGAGAGCTCAACAACTCTTAATTTTCAACAAACAATTTCATCATGTTTTAAACTTAGTTTCATTCTTGCAACTTCACCCTCATGGACAGTCCTAATCAAAGAAAACTTTACAACCAAAATCCCAACATTTGATACTAACTCAACACAACACATCCCTACACCAACAAACTCTATTGCATAACATGATTTTCATTACTACTGTTTTGTTGCAAAATATATCTCAAAACTTAGTATTCAAACAAAAATTCATGGGCTACTTATATTTTGATATGTTTGATCATAAGGTCAATGCTACAATTAAATCATAAGAAAACTTGGTCCAGAAAATATAAATTATTCCTTCACTCAAATAAATTTAGCCGTACAACAGTAATTCAACTCTAGTTAAATGCTAAGCACAAAAACTATCATTTCCACATTTGATGAGATTCGACACTTCAAGAGCTCGACTTCACACATTGAGTTTGGATGTTCTTATATTAGGTGTTTCAAAAACAAAACAATTGTCACCACTTTGATTCAATCATAATTAGCAACACAATTAGGCCTATTGTTGTAGCTACAATTATTCATCATAAATCACTACACCATTATAGAATGCATCAAACAAGAACTTCCAAGTTGTATATATGACGAATTTTCACTAGTTCATGGTTCAAATACCATATTAGAATATGTCTTATGTCCTCCTTGTACCATATCACATCAACATCAATTACACAATTTCTCATATTTTCCTTGCCACCATTACTTATAATACATCTTGCCATTATCATTTGGAAAATATCTTGCCTCCATCACTTGGACTCAATATGCCTTGGATTATTGCTCACATCCAACTAGATAGGACTTTATGCATTGTATATCATCACATCGATTCAAATATTTTTCTCATGATAGAGCAAATCATCACCAGTCATAGTAATTGATTGTACCACGCTAGAGATATATGACCATGCACTAGGTCAAAGACACTAACATCCATACACCTTCATCGCACATGTTCTTTGCACTAGGTCAGACCATGTTCCTTAAACTACAATATTGATCACCATAAAATCGATTACTACTTCAAATACTTCATAATTAGCCGATTTGCTATATATGAACCAGATCACCGAATGACCTATGTGGCCATAGAGAATACGACTCGAGATTCCAACTAAATTTGCACTATACTAACTTAACATAGACTTGTTGCACAACTTAACATGGATTTGACCATGACCTTGCTTCTAGAACCCATAAGCACATACTACATCATTGATCACACTAGAACAAAGATATACTCAGACCTGACCTCATCACACCATAACATATCATTACTATGCAACCACCATCAAGGCACCAGGACAGAGAAAAAAACCATTGAATTGCCAAAATAGAGAAAATTAATCAGACCATATCACACACTGCACGATCCATCGACCAAGTTCCAATAAATGTTTGTGTAGATATCCTTCTTACCTCTTGGTCGAATCAAGCCTACCAAAAAATTACCATGGGTATTTCTATGGTAAAGTGAGATGGGAATAATGTTGGTATAAAACCATGGGAATGTACAATGGATAAGATAAAGAATAGGGAGAATCATGTCATGGTTTTGATGCATTAGACAAAGGTAAATTGGTTTTCAATGCCTTCGAACCTTTATGAAGAATTATAATGAACAATGTGCATAATCTATGCAAAGTGTATAGGATTAGCCTACATAAATAATGGTTACTGCACAAAGTGGAGATGATTATCCAGTGTAAACTACACATATTTTCTTTAAGGTTGACCTATAATCCATGAGAAATACTAGGATGACCATAGTGATCTTACTTCATGCTCATCCCAAAACTTAATATACCCTGCATCCACCACTATTAGAAAAACATAACATTACATTAGGGCCGTTATTCTTGATACTAAACCTTTGTTTCCTTAGGCACCTGCAGGCCATACTACTACATTGGTAACTCATCATTGACATCATTGCCAACACAAAAATGCCAACAATCTCCGCCTTTTGCATTGATGACAACCAAAACCACCAACAACCTCATAACCAAACTTATTGTTGATATATCTATCCCTCTTCGACATCAATCAAAAAGGGAAACACTACATCTCTATGTACTAGGCCAACTATTTATTTCTAATGAAGCACTTTATCGTTGCTATCATCTACAACTCATATGAAAAACAATGTAACATCAATGTTAAACAATCCCAAAATATTGTTCTTGTATCTCTTGATCCTTTTTTTGTTGTTGGAAACATATGATATGCTCCCGTTGAATATATGTTATATTTTCTTGTTTTTTTATTCAGTTTTTGTCATCTTCAAATACACTATCTCCATTCAATGGGCTCCTCTGTTCTTGAAGCATATTGATGATGCCTACTTCTTCTGATTGTGAAACTCCCCCTGAGTTCATGCATTATCCTTCCATGGTAATCCTGTAATGTCTAACTTTTGTGCTTCCTTTTGAGTGATATTCTTGCAGACTTGTCTATACCACTCTCCCGATTCAATAATTATTTTCTTCCTCATATACCTTGAGATGTTGTACTATGATCCCCCTAAGATTGTGCCAATATTTATTCTCTATTTCTTCTGCAATGCTCCTTGTAAATATACCAAGATATAATGGATTGAAGATGGGCCTTGCTTCCTTTATTCAAAATATGATAGTGATTTCCTTTAATCTCTTATTTATTTCTTTATGTATTCTCTTCAACACATATACCTTGCCTGGATTTTTTATATTCCTTTTTCTATACTTTTCAATGTATTCTAATATAATCCCACATCCTATTGAATTGAATATGATTCAATGTCCTCTATCATTCATTTGTCTTGAACTCAGGATGACTTCAACCCTTCTACAAATATAACAATATCTACATTTTATTCTTATTATCAAGTTTGACTTACCTTTTATGATCACTTTTGATGATGTATTGTCTCCTAGAATAAATTTTACACCTTTGGTTCTCTTCACAGAGATACATATGATCTTATCTCCAGTCATATGATGAGAACATGGCATTATCTATGTACCAATGATAATCTTCCTCTAACGTATACAATGCTAGACCACATTCTTCAAGCTACTCCTACTTTCTTTTCTATACCTTTCTTATTTTTCTTGAATTAGAAAGAAATTTCTCTTCCTTGGGATGCCACGGATCCACTTGCATTTTTCTGCTAAATTCCACATAGTCTGGAATTTGTAGCATTTAACATTAAACCTAAATAAATGTGTAGTTGATTGAAACCTATTGTTGTTTTATTTTATGTTTTGGACGCTCAGATTTTTTCTTGGGGTTTGGCAATAATCTCTATTTTTGCCATAATCATTCTTAGCACATCTCCTACAATTTATTTCTCTATGACCAAAAATACCACATGAAAATAAATAATTATTAAAATTTCTTTGATAGCTAAATGGGGTTTTCCTTCTTGTTATATTTTTTCTAAGATTGCTATGTCTTAGGAAATATCTATTTCTTTGTTGTCCCTTGTTTATAATTCTAGGAATCCTAAAGGTTGAGCCATAAACTAGTTTACATGAATTTTATTTCTATTTTAAATCCACAATCTATTATTTTATGTCCAAATGATTTACAGTAGAAACAATATCCATAAAATAAAATTTGATATCTGGGTCCACTTTGGCTTTGAATATTTCTTCTTCTTTGTTGCCTTGAATCTTGATGTGGTTGCTTTTCTTGACCTTTAAGGTTGTTGGAATATTTCCTTCTCTCCTTCTGATTTATTTTAGTTGTATTGGTGTCCTCTTCCTTTCATTGTTTTTTTTTAGTATTTTCATTAGCTGCATTGTTTTTGATTTATCCTTTTCCATGGTTATATCCTTCCGCATATCCTAGACTAGTCATGATGAGAGGTGACCTTTGACTCCATCCAGGTTTATGGTACTTATATAAAAACTATTATATTGAATTTTATGTTCATTTTTCTTTTCTAGACCAGTCCTTAAAAAGATAATTTCAACTTGAAGTGTCTCACAATGACTTTCCTTTTCATTAATCTACCCAATCACTACTTCATTGGCTCTTTTAACTTCTTCTTGTTGGGCTTGTAGGAAATTTATAGTATTATTTAATTCATACACATATTTATCCTTGTTATTATATATTTCCAACATCTCCTTAAGTCTATTGATCTCTTCTAAGGCAGAGACAAATTTCCTTCTTAGTGTAACTAGTAGATGCAATGCCAATTTTCATTTTTTTTCAATCCTTTCTTCTACCAAATTTGAAGATCCATATTAACATGAAAGGAATATATCCTTATGTAGAAATATTAGATGCATGAACACACTCATCTTTTGATAAACTGAAATTTTCTTCTTCAAGCACACTAGATGTTTTATCATTCCTATGTTCTTGATCATTATCATGGTTTTCTGAACAAGAAGGAGGAAGATGGGCTATCTTCCTACATTTATGAAAAAATAGAAACATACCTAGTGATTGAAATTATTTTTCATATTCATAACGTTCATTTTTATATTCTTCATGGAGTGCTTGCATCTTGTCCCATACATCTTGATAGTTTTCATCAATGAGCAGACATACATCTCGATGATTCATGTTTCTTGAAATAAATTGTTTCACATCTAATTATCCTTTTCTAACAACTATTGATACTACCACTACATCTGATACATTACTTGTATTTACACAATCCTTCATAGAATTTGTATTCTTATTATTATATGCCTACTTGTTCTTTGTTTTATTTGACATAATTCCTTGGATCTCCTTCCATCAGTTAAACTGATCCCGAAGGACCTTCCCTATACAATTATTTCAAATTTATACTTTGAATATGTTTAGCCATCTATCATATGATTAGAATCATAAAACAAACAATCACATCATAAAATAAAACACAAATGACACAAATATTTTAGGTGGAAACTCCTGCTTATCTTCTTAATCTTAAAACATTGCTTACATATATTCATTGGCACCAACTAGTAGGAAGCACCTAATCTGTTACAATTTTTTATTGGCACCCACTAGCAGGAGGCACCCACTCTCTAGCAGAGTTTTTCTAACACCCACCAACAGGAAGCACCCACACCCTTGCAAATTTTTACTAGCACCCACTAGCAATAATCACCCACTCCCTTGCAATGTTTTGCTAGAACCCACTAGCAAGAAGAACCCACTCCCTTGTAATATTTTTATTGCACCCACCAACAGAAATAACCTACTTCATCAAATCAATTTTGTTGGCACCCCCAAAATAGTGCAACAATAATTCGACCTTGGTTAAATGCTAAGTAGAAAAGCTACAAAAAAAAATAAAAATTAGGTGCTACAAAAACAAAATAATTGTCATCACTTTGATTCAATAAGAATTAGCAACACAATTAGGTAGGGAAATTTTTTAGGATGGAAGTTTATCTTAAAGTTTAGAAACCTTGGTGAATCTTATTGGTCTCTAATAGGAAAATTGTAGATATTTTGTTGATATTTTTGTAGAAAGTTTTAGATTTCCAATGATTTTATATTAGTTGATATAATATTTTGGTGATTGTTAAGATAAAATAATGGTGTGCTATAAAATTTGGGCGAATCATTTTAGAAAAATATATGGAAAATGTCAAATCATTTTTTTTTTTTTGGAAAAAGCATAGGAAATTAGTCCACCTGTGAATATTATCCCCTAAAATTTTCCCTGCAATTAGACCTCTCACTCCAACTACCATAATTCATAATAATAAAATACATCATTACATAATGCATCATATAAGAACATATAGGTTATTTAGATGATGACTCTGCACTGGTTCAAGGTTCGCAAACCTTATTAGAATATGTCTTATGTCCTCCTTGCACCAAATCTCATCAACACCGATTACAAGATTTCTCATATCTACCTCTCCACCTTTTCTTGGAAGGCATATTGTCATTATTATTCGGAAAATATCTTTCCTCCATCGCTTTGAATCAGTATGCCTTGGATTATTTTTCACATAAACTAGATCAAGACTGTATGCATTGTATACCATCACACTGATTCAAATATTTTTCAAATGAAATAGAAAATAATTACTAGCTGTAGACATTCCTTATACTAAGTCAGAGATATACGACCATGCACCAGGTCAAAGACACCAAAGCCCATACACCTTCATTGCACATGTTCCTCACATTATGTCAGACCATGTTGCTCAAGCTACAAGATTGATCACCATCAGATCGATTACTACTTCAAATAATTCATGCTTAGCCAATTTACAGTATATGAACCAAATCATTGAATATCCTAAGGGGCCATGGAGAATATGATTCAAAATTCCAACCCAATTCACACTGTAATAAATCAACATCGCACTAGAAATGGATCTGACCATGACCTCGATTCCAAAACCCAAAAGAACACATTGCACCCTTGATTGCACCAGAACAAATATACACTCAAATAAAACCTCATTACACTAGAACATATCATTACTATGCGACCACCATAAACACACCAGAGCAAGGAAAAACATCATTAAATTGTTAAAACAAATAAAATTAATGATATCATATCACACACTGCATGATCCATTGATCAAGTTTCGATCGATGTTTGTTTATATATCCTTCTTACCACTTGGCTAAATCAAGCCTATCACCATGGTCATTTCTATGGAAAATTGGGATGGGAATCAAGTCGACGTAAAACCATGGGAAATTCCCATGGATAAGACAAAAAAAAAGAGAATCAAGCCATGGTTTTTAGGCTCTATATGAAAGGAATTTTTTTGTCAATTCCTTCCAAAATTTATGTGGAATTATAATGAACAATGTGCATAATTTACATAGAGTGTGGAGGATTAGCCTATATAAAGAATTATTACAATGCAGAGTGTATAGGATTAACTAGCATAAGCTATGATTACTAGGCATAATTTATTCAAGGTTGACTTATAATCCATGAGCAATATTGGTCTAACCATAGTAATCTTACTTCATGTTCATCCCAAAAATTAATTTACCTTGCATCAACCATTGTTATACAAACATAAAATTACATTAGGGAAATACATTAGGTCCATTATTCTTTATACCAAACCTCTGCTGCATTAAGCACCTAGAAGCCATGCTACTACACTAGTAACGCATCATTGAAATCCATGCGAACACAACAATGGAAACATAAGGGAAGAATTGGAAATGCACAATATCACAACCATGAATAAGGCTAAGATGTAAGGCACAAATCACCAAAAATAAATTAAAATATTATCCCAAAAATATAACAAAGGTTATTCAAGGAGAAATGCGCCCAAAACTACAAATGGGGAAAGTCGAAGGTTCCTCCTAGCTCAATTAAGAGAAGGATAAAAACTTAATTTCGAAGCTTAATGATTAATAGAAGGGAAATTCAAATGTTGTGGAAAAAAATGGGACCAAGAAATAAATGTTTCAAAGGAAATAGAGCCAAAAGTTTATATAAATATGAAGCGAAAGATTAATTAGATATTAAGGAATCAAATGAAGGAGAATATGAGGACCCTCAATATTTTCCCGTAAATTTAATTAATGAGAATGAACCAAAAATATAACAATGAGTCTGTTGTATAATGGAAACAACACCCATTTTGTATGTATATCCTAATAAAAATGGGGACCCTTTGAACTTTTATTTTTTCTTAAATTCTACTTGAATCATTATTATTCCCCTTGATTTCCCTGGTTTTTCTCTTTGTATATAAATAAAAGGTTTTTTTCTTAATTATATATATGACTTTTTTTAATTTCCCGCATTTTTATTTTACATAACTTTGCAATAAAACTAAAAAAATTGCATAATTGTTCGATGTGACAACCCTTTTTCCATCCCTCTTGTAAATGTCACTATGAATCATAAATCATGTAAATAATGTGGCAATGTAAACATTGACTAGGTTGAGAGGAGTGGACACCAATTTAGAGGTTTGAGGAGTTGCTCAGGAAGTGATTAAACTCAAGGTTCTTCAATTAATATGCCACCGATTTTTTGATTGAGTTTAATGGCCTACACAATAGAGGTGAGGTATGGTCTTCCTAAATGGAGGAAAAACCCCATAAAACCTCTCGAGGGGCATGCTGGGTGGTCAAAAAACAAGAGGGGAGACTAGCGTTGGTGGAAGAAAAAGGCTTACAAGAAAGAGAATTTGGGGATTGATATCGAGGATTCATTGGGACATCTTGGCATTGAGAAAATATGTGAGGATGCACACAGAAATGATAAATATGATGTGTGTGCATGGTATGCATTGCATTGGTGAGAGAACTCGAGGATGGAGAATGCTCTGAAGCTGTGTTGGCACAAGATTGGGAGTGCGAAAAGGAGCATGGAATAAAGAGAAGACAATAGAAGAGAAAGTGGAGACACATCGTAGTATGGATACCTACAGTTTTAGTGGGTGGAACCACTGTGTGCTCTGGATCCCTGCATAGCAGAGTGGTAACTCTGTGAGTTTGGATACCTACAGAGTTATCATGTGAAAACAATGTGTGCTTTAGATCCTTGTTAAGCATGTAGAGACACTATGGGCTATGAATTCATGAATTATTTAGTAGGTGGAGTCACCATGTGCTTTGGATTAATTTAGGTAGGTGGAGACCCCATGAGCTCTAGAGCCTTATTTGAACCAATTGATTGCATTGGTTTGAATTCCCTTGAAAACTTAACTCCTCAATATCTAAATCCGGCTCGGGGATGGTCAACAGAAAGAAAGATTGTAGTGTAGTTGGCATATGGTTGGGTGGAGAGTTGAAATCCCTCCCTCAATTAGCAATCATTCAAGCTATACATATAAGTGTATTTAATTATGTATATATATGTTGAACTGTGAATAATGAATGATGTTGTTATGGGTTATGATGATGAATGTATCAACATTTATCATGGAGGAATGGGTTATTATTGATTGTATTTAATGATATGTATATGTGATTATTCTCATGGTTTGAGGGACATGAAAATCCCTGTGGATGCTGATAATTTATTAAGTTACAAAGTTAATTACATGGTTTTTTAAGAATATTTGGTGTGTAAAATTAAGCTATTGTTGTGTGTGTGTGATTTCCATTGTTTGGCATGCTAAGGATTTCGTGCATCCTTGACTATTTGAGACTATTGATTGTCCTTCCTGGTAAAAGAATAAAGATATTTCCAGGAATGTTTTATAAGTGGATATGATAGTATTATGTGGAAGTCACTATGTGGTTTAATATAGTACCGTTGTGCTTCAATAGTAGATCAACGATGTTCATAGTTTGGCTTGTTTTCAGTGGCTGGTAGTAGGTATGTTTATAGTTTTATTGGATTATATTATGTCCATGGATGATGTTTGAATGTTTATGTAGAGATGAGGGTTTCATTCTTGTATAGATTGGTGTTATGAGAAGCACTAGGAATCAAGGAAAACTTGGGAAAAGTCCCTAGAAATTTCTTATAAATTGTTATGCACGAAAATCCTCTCTGTGGAAAGAGATGATCCCTCTAGCCCTAGGATGGGTCTAGTAACAACATGGAACAACTAGAAGCCTACTTTCCTAGGTTTTAAATGCATGAGGATTATGAATAGATCACCAAACTCGGTCTGATGCTATTACTTGCTTGAATCCTTTAATCCTTCGCGCTCCGTAGTCAGATATTCGTTGTCACCGGCCCTTGGTTACCTGCACAAGGGATGAAATAACAAAAAACGTGAAAGCATAACATATATCTTGCATATACAATCTGCTTAGCTGATCAAGGGGAACTAAGAATCCAATCACACATTAAAGACGAGAATGGAAAGCACGAATCAATTGTATTATATTAAAATAGAGAGGGGGAATTATAACCTACACCTTGATATCATATCTCTCCTTCTACAGGTTCGGATCCATGCACGTCTCGAAAGCGCTCATTTCAACTTGATGTGAAGGGAAAAAGGTCTCAAATCTCGCTCGATACCTATAGAAACAAATATCTCTCTGTTCTTCTTCTATCTCTGTTCTAACTAGCAGAGCTATGGGAGAATGTTCATTTTATAGTAAGGGAGGAAAGAGCATGGATCCACTTAAGGTGGGGAAATGGGTTATCCCTTTGGGTGGTTCCTCTTTTGTAGGAACAAGCAGCCCAAAGGGAGAAGCTTGACTCTATCCTTAGGAAAAAACAACTAACTCTCCACCATGAAGCTTCTAGATCTTGAAGCTTAACTTCCATTTTTAAAAAACTTTCCAGAAGAGGATCGACATGGGTGTGATCCTCATTCCAACGCTGATCAACATTGCCCTAGACCAAAAAAGATCCATCGGCATGAGTGCGACACAGAGAGGGCGCACCGCTCCAAATAATCATGTTTTCAAGGAGCTACTTCAGGAATAGTCAATAAAGAGTTTACTCATTGTGCTGGAAGGGATATGATGGCACATTTTCATGATGGAAAATAGACACAGAGGTCACTGTTAAGGGTCTCCAGGATCAGGAATGGAGAATATAGGGACAGTGACAAATTTCTATGTAACATAAGTTCTAAGTTTGAATGATGAATAATTTGGACTTGTATCCATGTGCGAATAAGTTTGCAACAAGAATTGTATTTGGGCCAAATCCTTTTCAAGTTGGCATATGTATCTGAGAGTCCATACGTTTGACTGATTTACACTTAGGTGTTTTGTGGAAGCACCAAATTTAAAATACTATAGATATGTCACTAAGATAGTAAGAATGAGTGCTATTCAGCGTGGGGCCGTTGGATGAATGTTTAGTGCGATTTTGGATGCATTCTAGGCTTGGAAGATGTATCTGGGAGTTTACACTTATGCACTTTTGGAAATGTGCCGGATTTGATATGATATGGATATCTCGAGAAGAAGTTAAGGAAAATATCATATTTGGTGAGGGCCCCACTTAGGTGGAGTCACATAGTATAGTGTTGGAAAGTACATCTAGGATCTAGGTGATCTAGGAATATGTGCACAATGAAAAGTAGCTACAAGGTCAGATACGAGATGAGCCAATATTTCGTAGAATGTGTAGTATAGTCAGTGTGGGGCCCAATGCTCTAAAGTAATGTGTGAGGGTCGAATATGTTAACTCATGGAAGTATTTGGGCATCCAGGAAAAAGGGTTTGGTGAGGGTCTAGGAAAGCTCGAATGGTGGGCCATGCACAAATACACTTGAGATGTGGTAATTTTGGGGTCTGAGGAGGTTTCCATAATGAAAAACTCATGTACTCCCAAATATAACTTAGAGCTAGATAACAAAGGATTTATTTACAATACATGAAGAAGTGGGGTTATGTGGGACTTGTTGGTTGGGCTGAGGTGGAAGATGCCACATAGGTTAGGTGAAGCTATGTGGATGCCACTGGAGGATGACGTGGCTCAGATGACCTGTTCAAGTCGCTGATGTGGCATGCTATTAGCATGAGACATGGTAGGCATAAATGACCCTTTTATATGACCAAGTGGCTGATTTTGGATGATATTTGACATCCCTAGAGGATGCGAAATGGTAGGGTGAAATCACTATTATTTAGTGTAATGTCAACATGAAAAGGTGTAATAAGGGTGACATGGAACTATGGGATGTGGTGGTTTATGTTGACATGGAGTAGGTGTATCACTAGCCATGGTAGTTACGTGGAGGCTTGTGGTATCTAAAGTATAAGTTGTAAAGGAGCATCCCCATATATGGGAAAGGTGACAATGGTTCAGATGTATCTGGGGATCCGAGGGTTTGGTAGGTTTTCCAAGTGAAAATTATGTGTGCACCCGAATATCCCCAGTGGCTGGATACAAAGGGATTTGTGAACTTACACGAAGAGGTTAAGTCAAGTTGGACCCATGAGAGAGATTAACATGGAAAGTACCATGGTGTATGACTAGGGCAGTGAAAATGCCATGTAAGCATCGTGGGTAATGTGGTATGGTCACATGGGCTACACATGGGTGTGACATGGAAACACTTGATGATTTCCCAAGAGTCAAATGGCTAATATTTTATGGAGCATAACTTTCAATCTGGAGGTCAGATTGAGATAAAATTTATATCATCGAAAATATCTCGACATGATGGATACAATGATAGTGTCCAAGGCTAATTCAACTAACTTTGGTGAAGAATTGATTTTGTAACCACATTTCCATAATTAAACCATGAAGGTTGTGTTAGTTTAAAATAATACCTCACATTCGACCTGGAATAATCCAAGGGGGTGGGAGGGAATGCTATAGAGTGGTATTAGGGCACCCAGGTTCAAACTTGGACTAGATAGGCTTAAGAAAGATGAAACGAAGAGGGAAGGTTCGACACTAGAACTTGGAGATAATATTTGGAGTTCTGATACAAAGTATCAAGGTGCCCAGGTTTAGCACTCAGACTGAATGAACCTAGGATGATAATTTTAAGACCTCTATTACAATGTGGAATGCCACACTTTGTGTTATTTAAAGGATGATTATTTATTGTGTCAAATGTGTGTTGATTGTATAATTTGAATGGTGATTGTGTGTTGTATGAAAATTTTGATATCAAAATTATGAAATGATAGGAATGGAATATTATGATATGTTAGTGTGTAGAAAATTCTTTAACACAACTATAATACCATGTAGAAATTATATCAATGGACTCAATTCGATCATGTAATGTAATAAAACAAGATACTGAATTCCTTTACAATATTTGCAGAATATAAAACACGATCGCTCAATCACATGCAAGTAAGAGAAAGAAGTAAATCAATACACAACACCAGATATTCATGGGGAAAGAAACTGCTCAAAACCCCTCCATATTTATTGTATAATAAACCAAGGAGTCATGAAACAATACAATGTATTTGTGATCACCACAACCTTATACACTCTACCAATTGCTTCACATTGATCTAGGCAAAATCGGACAAACACATAGCCAATTATCAGCCTACCCTTAGCCTACCATGCTTACACAATACCTAGAGAATTAAACCCCTATTAAATAGGAAATTCAACCTTCCTTGTTTGCAAAATTCATCATGGGCTTCCTGTGGTTATATAACTACATCTGGGCAGTTTTTTAAAAATAAAAATGATATTTTACTTGCCTTGAACCTTTGTCTCAACTGGGTCTCCACCAGAATTAACATGCATGTAGCTATAAATAGTGAATCATCAGTTTCTTGGTAGATCACTAATGGTGAATAAAATCTATTTTAATTCACTTGATCTTCCACTAGCTCATCAAACAGTTAGAACTAGTTAAACTGATTTTAAATCAATCAATGTGAGTTAATTGATCCCACTCACACTACACTTGTGCTACAACTACAATTGGACCCTCTTAATAGTATAATCTCTCTAAATGCCTATCCTTTGACCCTCAACTTGAAATTCTTGAGCTAACTAAGTCTATCACACTTAGTTAACTATTACAAGTTGTTATGAGATAAGATTAAAATTAATTTTCCAATTTATTTAAAATTGTATTTACAATAATGTGTCACTGGATCCATCACTGTGTGACCTATGATCCCACACTAGTGTGTGTGTTGTCTCTGAATGCCAATTTCACCATTTTTTGTTGCAAATTTCAACAATCCCTCTCAACAAGAAAGGAATCAATTTATCCCGATCTGGTACCTTTGGAATGTTCTTGCATGCAACATGTCCTAGTGTTGTTCGCACATGTGACTCTCCTAAAACTGAATAGCCTCCAAACAACTAAATCAATATAATGCATCTATCATCAAAGTCTTCTGGCTACTGCTAGATATTGCACATGTCTACTGGACTCTCTATGCTGCTGACATCTACATCCATGCACTCTGCACTGCTGCCAACTTTGATATGTCACTACAAAGAAAAGAACCTCTAGCAGATGTTTTTGAGGAACCCCTTATAAAAATATCCCAAACATCCATTTCTAGCGGAGGTTACTAGAGGAGGTTGGTGGGCAGAGGTGTTTACGGATGTATTTCGTATGGTGCGCTTATCACCATAAAACACACATTTGCATTCAACACGAGAAAGCACCGGTGCACACAAAACATTGGCACACTGGACACCGTGCACTTTGTACACACCCGCTCGATGCGTTTCATTTTTGTAGCACACTAGGCCTTTACAACACATCCGCATCAGTGTCTCATAAAAAGCGCGCGAAAAAAGAAACTGCCTTGTGTGGAATGAAGAAAATGCATCGGTGCTCCCATAAAACCCCCGCATCGGAATGGGGTTAAATAAAAAAAAATTACGGCCAAAAAACCGCAAAAAACATTGGCACACCGGACACCATGCGCTTCGTACACACCCGTCTGATGCGTTTTATTACTGTAGTGCCCCGGTGCTTTACACAGAATCCGCACCGGTGCCGCATAAAAAGTGTGCGAAAACATAAACTGCCCAACGCGGAATGACGAAAACGTACCAGTGCGCCCATAAACCCGGCCCACTAGAACGAGATTAAATAAAAAAAATTACAGCCAAAAAATTGCACAAAACATTGGCACATCGGACATCGTGTGCTCCATACACACCCTCCCAATGCATTTTATTACTGTAGCGCCCTAGTGCGTTACAAATAATCTGCACCGACGCCTCATAAAAAGCGCGCGAAAATAGAAACCGCTCAACACGGAATGATGAAAACCCATTGGTACGTCCATAGAATCCTGCGCACCGGAGGGGGGTTAAACAAAAAAAAAATTAGGGCCAAAAATCCGCACAAAAAATTGGCACAATAGACATCGTGCACTTCATCCACACCCTTCTGGTGCGTTGTATTACTGTTGCAAACTAGTGCTTTATAGACCGTCCGCACCGGTGCCTCATAAAAAGCGTGTGAAAATAGAAACTGCCCAGTGTAGAATGAAGCAAACGCACAGGTGTGCCTATAAATCAGCGCACCAAAACGAGGTTAAATAAAAAAAAAGTACGGCCAAAAAACCACATTTTTCACTTTTGTCAGTGCTACGGAGCTCTCAAGCACCGATGCAATTTATCCTTGTCTAAGCTGCCCTGACATCGGTGCTCCCATTGTACTCATTGCACGCACTGTTGTTGTGCATTGCCCACCAATCTCCAGCTTGAATTTTGCAAAAACGGTGGAAAAATTTTGTTTTGCAAATTCTACAGCGAATATGCCTCCTCGACGAGCAAATGTATAGGTATTTTTCTTGTTTTTCCATAATTAAGCCTTCTAGCAGATTAAAATTTCAAATAACCTTAAAATTAACCATTTAAAATGATTTTATGTTATTTTATTTTATTTTTTGTCGCGTGGTGTGCTCGAGCCATTCGGCTCGCACCGGTTTGTGGTGCTGCCTGTAAATTTACAGGCGCACTGCAGCCAGTGCTAATGGTATCCACACCAGTTTCGTGGTGGTACCGATAGGCGGACCATGTTATTTTAAAAACTTGCGGTGCAGTCGTTTATCAGGCCGCACCATTGACAATGTGGAATAGCAGCAACACAGTGTGTTGACTAAATTATCTGCCACGATGCTGGTAATTTTATCAACGCACTGTGTTGCCGCTATTCCACATTATCAATGGTGCGGCCTGGTAAACTGGTGCTAACGGTAGCTGCACCAGTTCCAGGGCAGTACCAAAGGTGCAACGTATTATTTTAATTTTTAAAAAAAAGTGCAATGCGGTCGGTTATTCGGCCGCACCATTGATCTAGTGAAATAGCTGTGACGCGGTGCATTGAATAAAATAGCAGCCCCGAGGCAGCTATTTTTGTCAGTGCACGACTTTCCGTATTTCACCTGGGTCAACGTTGCGACCTTATAAAAGGCCGCACTGTTCACTATGTCACGATGGCAGGAGGTCGGTCCGCTGAATTAACTATATGCCCCAGGGTGTAGAGTTTTGTCAGCGCACTGTCCTCCTGACAACATACATAGTCAACGGTGCACTATAAATTCTTCTGGAGCACCATCATCGGGGAGCTTAATATTATTAGGTGCACCGAGGCCGGTGCGCTCCATAGAAAGACACACCGGTACCAGTGCGTGACTGTGTTTTCGGCGCACCGACATTTTTTTTTATTTTGTTTTCAAAAAAAAATTATATATGTATAATTCTAAATACATGTCTTATTTGATTAAAAAAATTGTGTTTAATATGTCAATCATTCAGAGACGTGAAAGGAGAGAAGAGGGGGAACAAAAACAACAATAGGCGGAGTAATATAACATGGTTTGCCTGTGGGAGGCACGAGAGAGGGAGAGATATGCGTACCCTCGACCTATTACAGCAGCTACGCAAGGGATGCTAAGGCAGGTAGGCCTCCTCAAGTTCTATGGGGAGGCTACTTCCCTAAAGGGCCATAGTTTGTTTTTGAGACATCTTATCTGAAGGTGGAATGCCCAGCAACAGGCTTTCTAGGTTGGTATCAACTAGTGGTACACACCCACTGAGGAGGATATATAATTCATTACAGGGATATCGAGGAGAGGGGTGGATTTTCCCTCATTCCTGGAGGTTTCGGCTGGCTGTGTAGCAAGGAGTCAGTTAGTTTACTCACAAAGATACATTGGAGAAAATTTACTGTCTCCTGTAGAGTTTTGGGTTGCTGGTGGTCAGTTACATATTGGTGCATTTGGTAGGGAGGAGGTGCGGTGTCTCTCACTTATCATTTTGACCATTTCACACAACACCAGTGACGAGAAACACATTAGTTTCCCGCTTCTATATTATGTTGATTCTTTAGTACAGGAGCCACGACTTGTCAGGTGGTCTGCCATTTTTTTGCAGCAGTTCTGTACAGCCTTAGATAGATGTCGTGCTCATGCACAAGGGAGGGTGAAATTTCCTTTTTCTTCAAAGATTTTTTGTTTATTTTTTGAGAGGTTTCCAGAGAGGAGGCCTACTTTTCTTCGACAACCTTGTAGGATGAAGTTTGAGGCATGCATGCACATGCGGGGGCAGATGATGCCCAAGAGGGGTGACATTGAGTTTTTCGCGAGGATATCGTAGGATGCATTGGAGTTGCTAGCCAGTGTTGATGAGAATCCCTTCGTTATGGTCCCCTGTCCTTACACGGGTTTGGATTGGCAAGGGTGTGCCAACATCCTCTTCACAACTGATGAGCTGCCAAATGATAGAGGCAATATTATTGTTTTATATATTTAAAGTTATTCTAACATGTTCTTTAACTTGTTTCTATGAAATTGTGTAATGAAATTGTCTAATTATTTTGGTGTACTTGTATATATTTTGCAGACATTGGCTCTTTTGATGGCAAGGAGATGCAAACACCAGTACCACATGATCTAGGTGTGGATCCTGATGATGATCAGGGCATGCCAGATGCTGAGGATCTTCAAAATGTCGGTGCTAGGCGTGGTCGACATGATGCTAGATACCGGATAGAGTTGGGCGACCAACTCAGTGTATTGATTGTTGAGGCAGGCATTGGGCCCGCTCATTATAGAGACATAGAGGCCAATGATAGGCTATTATAGATGTGGAGAGCCATGCTGCGTGGCATGTACAACCTGATGTGGCATGTCGTAGGAGTTAAGACAACTTTCACGCGACTGACGAGGACTGTTAAATGTTATAGGCGTGGTCGTGACGTAGCAGGTGATGGAAATTCCATGAGCAATGACTCTTCATCTCATGATTGTTCACCTCGTGCCGCATCAGATGAGAATGAGCCTCCACTAGCATCCAGAAGCAGTCATCATGGAGATGAGGCTGGACCATCGGCCATGTCCAGTCAGCAGCCTACAACATCCATCTGATCATGAACAGGCCGGACCATTGACTGTTGAGGATGCACCATTGACTGAGCATACCTCCACTAGTATTGATATTGTTGTTGTACTACCACCAACTGATCCATGACATTTATATTACAGTTGTATATTTTTAACATTATTCAGTTATATATATATATATATATATATATATATATATATATATGGTCCATGTATTTTATGTTCATGTTGGGTGTTTATACTTAATTTACATGTTGGTGATTATCATGATGTGTATATTGTTAGGTCACAGATATGTGCATTTAATGTGTATGTGATGATAGCATGAGTTATTTGACATGAGATGTATATTTGATGTTTGTGTTTGATGAATATGTTAATATATAATGTTAATTGTGTTTTGTTAGATGATCATGATCATGATGATGTTAGTGATTTTGAATGTGTTTAGTCAAATATGATGTTTGTACAATGGTTATCATGGACGTGATGTTTATTAATTAATTTAATACTAAATGATCATGATATTGTAAAACTGTACATAGTCTTCAAAGTGGAGACTTGAATTGGCTCTCTTGGGACTTCCTCACAATCTTAGACCAATTGTAAAATTGTATTAATCTTTCAAAGTGAGAAGAGAATTGCGATCGAGATCTGCAGAGGGGATTGTACATCCAGTCCATGCAACGCCATCACCCACACTTCTTGGGCATACACAAAATCATAGTATATTATACAATTAAAAATTTATGAATTTATATTTATAATTTATTTTAAGTTATTTAAGTACAAAAGACAAATGCATTAGTTGTTCAATGATAATGACATTTTCTTGGAAAACTCATTCTTATTTATAGTCACATCAATACAATTTTTTTATTAATTTTATTTTAGTACATATTTTCAATTGAATTTAACCATGGTTACATGGATTGTGGTACACGTAAAATTAAAATTCATAAATGTTATTTTATTGGTTTAGATATTATTTTATTATTTCCTTAGGAGGCCCATTTTAGACCTCAAAATTCCCCTGATGAATGTAGTCTAGATACCCATAGGTTTAGAGGGTGGAATTGTTGTGCACTCTGGATCCCTACATAACAGAGCGGTAATTCTATAAGTTCGGATATTTGTAGGGTTAGTAGGCGAAAATATATGTGATCTTGATCATAGTTAAGTAGGTGGAGACTTCATGGGCTATGACTCCTTGAATTATTTCACAGGTGGAGTCACTATGTGCTTTGGATTACTATAAGTAGATGGATACATTATAAGCTACGGAGCCCTACATGAACTAATTGATTGACATTTGTGTGAATTCCCTTGAGCACTTAACTTCCGAGTCTCTGAATATGGATCGAGGTTGGTTAGATAAAAGAAATATTGCAATGTAGCTGACATATGGTTGGGTGGAGAGTTGAAGTCCCTCCCTAAGTTTCCATTCATTAAAGATATACAAATAAGTGTACTTACTTATGTATATATATGTTTAACTATGAATAATGAATGATGTTGTTATGGGGTATGAAAATTAGTATATCAACATTGCTCATGAAGGACTGGGTTATTCCTGATTTTTTTTAATGAGATGTATTGTGATTTTTTCTCATGGTTTGATAGACTTACAAATCCTCATGGTTGTTGATACTTTCCTGAGTCACAAAGTTACTTACATGGCTTTGTAAGAATGCTTGGTGTGCACAGTTAAACTATTGTTGCATGTGTGTGATTTCCATTTTTTGGCATGCTAAGGATTTCATGCATCCTTGCTTGTTTAGGACTATTAATTTTTCTTCATGTTAAAGGTATAAAGATATTTCCATGATTTTTTTATCAGTGGATATAACGACATTGTGTGGAATTCATTATATGGTTTAATATACAACTATTGTGCTTGAATAACAGAGAAATGGTGTTCATAGATTGGCTTTTCTTCAATGTCTAGTAGTAGGTATGTTTATAGTTTTATTGGATTATATTATTTCCATGGATGATGTTTTAATGTTAGTGTGGAGTTGAGGGTTTCATTCCTATAGAGATTGGTGTTCTAAGAAACATTGGGAATCAAGGAAAGCTTGGGAAAATTCTATGGAAATTCCTTATAAAATCTAAGTTTGAATGATGAAGAAGTCAGACTTGTATCTAGGTTTAGATAAGTCAACGACAAGAATTGTATCCATGCCAAATGATTTTCAGGTTAGCAAATATATAGAGGGGGTCTGACATCTTACTGATTTACACAGGTTTTTTCTGGAAGCACCAAATTTAAAATACTCCATATATGTCACGACGATAGAAAGATAATGTGATATATGGGGTGGGGCCCATTTGGGTGCATGAAGGCTTAGAGCTAGATTTACTTGCAAGTTGGATTTAATGTGACATTAAGAGTGGGGATCATTGGGAGAATGTTTTGCACAAGGTATTATGTTTTCATTGATGTCAAAGTGGGTGCAGGTGCAGCTGAATGTCAAAGTAGGTGCAACGGGTGCAAGATGTCTTCATTGATGTCCTCGATATGTTGGTTGTTTACATTGACGAAACCCTAGGTAACCATAGCTTTAGGGTTTTGTTTCCCTAGATGATTGACATAACCTGTAGTTGTTGAGGATTTTGATGATGTAGATCAATTAGGTTGGATTGGAGACCCTACCCATTAGGTTCTCCTCATTATGTTGATTTAGTTGATCTGTGGAGTGTCTCCTAGGCCCTCATGGTTTGAGAGATATTCCCAGTCAATGTTGCAAACCCCAGAAAATGGTATAAAACACCAAAGGCTATTAAGGTGGCATCACACTATTTGTTAAATTGTTACTGATGTGGGATGGAATTAGGTTGGCCAATAAATAAGTTTAATATAAATTTCTCCATGGTTACAACTTAAAATTAAATTTAAAGTTTAATATAATCCTTCATGTTCAAAGGACAAAAAGGTTGAGAAAATTTTTAGCTCCAAATTAAATTTCAAATGTTGCATGGTTCAAGGCTGGAGGGTTGGCTTCAAAATTAAATTTTAAATATGTTTTACACCTAAAGATTATAATTTCGGTTTTCATATTCAAATGTATCTCCAAATCTATATAAACGGATTAATTATCTCTCTAACTAAGGTAAGAAATTCACTCTTTTTATTTTCGACTAAGGAAATCCATTCAATCAAAGGATGAATGAAAGTATTTGAAGGCCTTTTAATTATTGCTGAGAAGTTTGAATACTTGATTCATTGTAATTTTTTGGTTAAGGATTTTTGGGTTGCTCTTTTTCTTTGGATTCATTGTTGGGACAAGGGTTTCGTCGAAATTTTTGAAGGTTCTCTAGCATGGTTCTGAAACAATCCAAAAACATTCAAGAATGATCCAAGCATGTCTTCTACCAGGGCTTCCATTTATTTTTTAGTTTATGGTTTACTCACTGGCTTATTACAAGTAAAGTGAATACAATTAGAAGAAAATCAAGGGCATGCCTTATTTGCAACTATCGCTCCTTTGCAAAGCATCTATAGAAGTTTGGTCCATGTGGAGAAGTAGGTTGGTTCTATGGAAACTCTCCTAGATATGTTTTTTCTTTGTTATGTAAGGAACACCTTAGACCTGCTTGTTTATGGTGTGTGATTCACAAGGCAGGGTATTTCTATTCATCTTTGCATTCAAGGTTGATTGCTTGACTCATGTTAAATCCTTGAACGACATCAATATTAAGAGTCAATTATAGTTGAGTCGTGAAGCTATTTCTGAGATAAACACCAAGTCATACCTTAAAATACCTGCGAATCTCATGAAGAAGAGCACCTAAAACGCGTTAATTAAAACATTTTGTGCACTTGGATCTTGGATTTTGATTATTACCTAAAATCATATTCCTAAGGTTGAAGTCATGTATTGTGTTTAGGTTGAATAATGACATACAAGTTTTGAAGATCTGCGTAACACAAGTTTGATGCAAAGTTTCCTGCAGAATTTGTTACTTAAAGGAAATAATATTTTTTGTTGACCTATTGAAGTTGTTCAAGCTCAAACCCATGACACATTTGCGGTCTCACCTAAATCTATTTATGTCCCATGTCAAGATTATCTCAAGCCTACACCTGAAACTATAGTCAACAAAATTTCACATCATTCACTTACTGGTACACTCTTCCATTTAAGGTGAATTGCTGAGGGTTTTGCTCAAAAAATATAGATCTATTTCCAAATAGGAAGTAGAATATACAACAATGCACATGTAGCAATAAAGTGCAATGATGAAGTGTTTTATTAGAGAAAAAATATGTGTATTATTTATATCCCTATAGTGGAACTCACCAACATTATATTGATTGATGATTGCTTGCAATCCATGTATGAGAAAACGATGTGCCGGTGGAATATTTTCTTTACTGACATGTTTTTGTATGTTGTAATGTGAGTTTGGATGCTAATCCTGGCCATAATTTCAGAATATTGATCGATGAAACAAAGCTGCAACTGATGTATTGAGATGACAACGACATATGAAAATAGTGATACTATCCCAATAACCCTATATGCTAGCAACCTTGACAGTGACCTTGTTTCATAATGGTCTTAACACACAATAGTAACCTTAATAAAAATAATAATATTTGATATGCAGTGAACTTGGTTGTGACCTTTATGTATTTACATCTCCTTGACAGTGATGTTGTGACCACGATCTTAAATATGATTGCATGACTTTGTAGTTGTGCTATGATAAACATTAAGGTAGAAGTAATCATGAACTCATATGATTTCTGAGCACTGGATGACTGTGACAATGAAGTTGACAGTGAACCATCCCTATGAAATCTCAAAGAGGCTCCCAGTTGAAGAATGCAAAAAAAATAATGGAAATATTTTACCATGATACTTACATAATAGTCTTATACTTTACACAATAATGACCTTTACATTGGTAGTGGTAGTATTTTTGATCATGTTGATAGTGAAAATTTTTATACATGTGATGGAGAGCTTGGTACATGTGTAGTATTGATGACAATGACCCTTAACATTACCTTGGAAATAACATTTACATATTAGCATAGCATTGTCTATACAATAAATGACAGTATGATTGTGACAATAACCTCAATAAAATTTAGTGACCTTGATGACATAAGTGATTTGATGATAGTTGTGAACTTGATGCAACGATGACAATGATGTTGTGATATTACCTTGATTACATGATAGTGATTGATTTGTGACAAAAAATGTGCAGTATATCATAGATAATGAAGAAACAGGTGTAGAAGAAGAGACAACGGTGGAAACAACAACTTTAGTAGAAGGTGTGGCAACATATAGAGGTAGAAGTGGACAACATTGGAAAACAATGATAATTTTTTTTATAATTGGGTCATTGTCCCGAGCCCAAGCTTAGTTATTGTTTGGTGCAACAAAGCATTGTGAGGTAGAATGGTTGATTTGATGTACTTATGGGATTGAAGACTCCTTCAAAATAGGTTTGCAAACATCTTTAGGACTTGGGGAGCATTAGCTTCCTTCCAACTCAATTGGTAAATTGTTTCATGTAAACCGTACATAAATAAAATCTTGTTGGATGACATATTCTATGTATTTATGATTTTGTCTTGATAAATTCTCTGAATGTTTAAAACTAAACAAACTAACCAATTGTAACAATAAAGTAAATATTGATTTACCCCTCTCTCAATATTTCCAACAATTGGTATCAAACTTGGTCTAATCTGGATCTTGGGGGCCACTCTAATACTGATAGTGTGTGACCTATAACCATGATGAACAAATTTCCAAGGATAGAGATACCCTGTAATGTTTGTAACCTAAATGTGATACTGATAGTATGGTCTTGCAGATGGCTTTTTATGACAAGTGTTTTGTGTGGTTGAACCATAACCATGATGAAAAAAGGTTCGAGGATAGAGATACCCTATAATTATTGTGGGCCAAATGTGATACTAAAAATGTATGGCCTATCAAATGGACCTCAAGATAGATCATTTTCCACTTTTCGTGGTAGAAATATAGTAGCTTATATAAAAATATTCTTGAAATATTTTTATAACTTGTCCATTGCATATCCTCTGGAAATTCATCATGATAGTTGAAGTTTTCAAGTTATTCTGAAACTTATAGTAGCTTTTCATATTCCATCTTGTTTCCAGTCAACATTCATAAACTTTGGCATACATGATGCATAGTGACAAATAAAGATTCCAACAAAAAAAATTTGTAGTTCGGAAGGAAAGGAAGTCAAATGCGGGGTATCACAAGGAAGCCGAGAAAGATAATAAGCTCTAATGTTATGACAAATCTTCTGAAGAAAGAGCAACAAGGCATAATTGCACAATTATGCTCACTAGAAGTTCCAACATCAAAATCATCTATTTCTCCATATCTCCAAAAAGTCTTGGACAATCATTCCAAGGTGTTTAAAAATACCAAAGGACTCCCACCTATTCGTGATCATGATCATGCTATTCATTTGATTCCAGGAAGTTTTCCTCCAAACATCAGGCCTTATAGATATCCTTATGTCTAAAAGAGAGAAATTAAACGTATGATTGCAGAAATGTTAGAAGATGGTATAATTCAACCTAGTCAAAGTTATTTCTCTACTCCAATAGTATTGGTGCACAAGAAGGATGGATCATGGTGCATGTGTCTGGATTATAGGGAGCTCAATAAGCTCACTGTTAAAGATAAATTTCCCATTCCTGTGATTGATGAATTGTTGGAAAAATTACATGGAGCAAATTATTTTACCAAGTTGGATCTTTGTTCAGGATATCATCAAATTAGAATGAAGACTGAAGATATTCTGAAAACAACATTTCTAACTCATGAGAGTCATTATGAATTTTTGGTCATGACTTTTGGCCTTACCAATGCACCTTCTACATTTCAAGGGTTGATGAATTCCATTTTCAAACCCTTGCTTAGAAAATTTGTGCTAGTATTTTTTGATGATATACTAATCTATAGCAAGTCTTGGAAGGATCATGTTCAACATGTTGACAAGGTGCTCAAACTACTGGAAGAGAATCAATTATATGAAAAAACCTCCAAATGTTTCTTTGGATTACAAGAGGTGGAATATCCAGGTCATATTGTATCTCACGAGGGTGTTAAGGTAGACCCTAACAAAATTAAAGCCATTAAGGAATGGAAAGTACCCACAACCATAAAGCATTTGCGAGGATTTCTCGCGTTAACAGGGTATTATCGCAATTTTTTTAAGAATTATGGGAGAATAGAAGCACCTATAACAATATTATTGAATAAAGATGCATTTTCATGGAATCCTTAAGCAACTAAGGCCTTGAATATCTTAAAGAGGCAATGTGCCTAACATCGGTCTTAGCTACACTAGAATTCACAAAAACCTTTATTGTGGAATGTGATGCCTTAGGAAATGGAATTGGTGTTGTTTTAATGCAATAAGGAAGGCACATTTCTTTTGAAAGTCTTCCAATCAAAGGAAATTATTTACAGAAAGTTATTTATGAGAAGGAAATGCTAGCAATACTACATGCGCTAAAGAAATAGTGACCTTACCTAATGGGAAGACACTTCAAGGTAAAAACCGATCACGATAGTCTTAAATTCTTTTTGGAACAAAGACTATCTTAATAAGAGCAGTGAAAATGGGTCACGAAGATGTTGGGTTATGAATTTGAAATCATATACAAAAAAGGGAAGTTAAATGTTGTTATAGATGCACTCTCAAGAAAGAATGAAGAGGTGGAAGAATTGCTTTGTGCCATTTCTATTATCCAACCAGATTGGATAACCGAAGCAAGGGATCAATGGAAGAAGGAAGAAGAAGTGTGGACACTCATTCAAAAGTTGCAGCAAGATCCCAGTACATCTGATACATTTAGTTGGAAAAATGATTCTTTATGGTACAAAGATCACTTAAATTTTTGTAATAATTCCCAACTAAAACAAAATATTCTTTAGGAATTGCACACTTCTCCTTTAGGAGGACACTTAGGATTTTTAAAAAATTACCACAGGGTGAAGAAATATTTTTTTTGGGATGGCCTTAAATCTAATATTCAAAAGCTTGTGGCGGAATGTTTAGTTTTCCAGAAAAATAAAGTTGAGACAATTAAGACCCTAGGTATTCTACAACCTTTATCCATTCCAAGTCAACGTTGGGAGGATATTTCAATGGATTTTATCACAGGTTTAATTAGGTCCGAAGGAAAGAGTGTCATCATGGTGGTAGTTGATAGAATTACAAAGTATGCACTCTTTTGTGCATTATCTCATCCATTTAAAGCAAGTACAGTTGCTACTACATTTATGGAAACAATTCAAAAGCTACATGGATACCCAAAGATTGTTGTAAGCGACAAAAATCCCATTTTTACTAGAAATTTTTGGACGTAATTATTTTCTTTTTTGGGTACTCAACTAGCTCATAGCTCATCTTATCATCCTCAATCCGATGGTAAAACTGAGATAGTAAATAAATGTTTGGAAAGATATCTTCGTTGTTTTGTATCTAATAAAAAAACACAATGGGTCAAGTGGTTACCTCCCACTGAATGGTGGTATAACACTTCCTTCCATACTACAGCAAAAATGACCCCATTTATGGCACTTTATGGATATCATCCACTGTCCATCACATCATCTTTAAGAGAAAATTATAAGGTTCAAGAAATGGAAGATCACACCGAGCATCAACAAGAATTTCTCCAACTGTTAAAGGATAACCTAAATTTGGCACAAAATCAAATGAAACAACATACAAATCAACATCGCAGTGAGAGAAGTTTTGATGTAGGAGACTGGGTATTTTTACGGATAACACCATACAAACAAATGTCCCTCAAGCAAGCTAAGAATGATAATAAATTATTGCCAAAGTACTATGGTCCTTACAAGGTGTTGCAAAATATTGGTACTATGGCATACAAATTGGAGCTTCTTGCTTCTTCGCGAGTGCATTCGGTTTTCCATTTTTCATGCTTAAAGAAGGTTATAGGTGAAAAAATTCCAGTTCAAACAATATTTCCAGAACTTGATGAGGAATGAAAAATCATATTGGAACCTGAAGCATTCATGGAAACAAGGATTCGACAGCTACGAAATCGATCAATTTCAGAGTATCTCATGAAGTGGAATAACTTACCCACTAAAGATTCTACATGGGAGGATTAGAATTTTATACAGAAGCACCCAGAGCTACTCAAGCGTTGAGGACAACACTTTTCTGAAGGATATGGGCATGTTAGGTCCCTATATTACTAGTGTAGTCCCTTATTGTTGTTAGTGTAGCCCCCTTATTGTTATTTTTGTATCCTTGTAACCCCAATATTGTTATTATTGTGCCCTTACATTATTATTGTTAGGTAAGCTATGAATATATTGTGACTCCATGGACTCCTATATATAGAAGGAGGTTTTTTCATTTGTATCATCCAAGAATTGTTCATTTACGTAATGTAAAGGAGGTTGCCCCCTCGAAGTGGATTATTTCTAAGGTGTTGATCTCTCTTCTCTTCTATTTTTGGAGTTGGTTTCATAACACTTTCAATACTAGACCTTCCCTACCATTTGGAATCATCTTCTATATTTAGCATTTTTCTATTTTTAGTAAGGGATATCACCTAGGATGACATGTGGAAGTGACATGGAAATTTAATCTCCATTATTGTGAATTTCCTTATCCATAGGGTCCACAAACACTAATGTGCATTCCCTTTATTATTTTGGGGGACTACCTTATCCACTCACCTATCGACGTCATCCTTTGACTTTTAGTCTTATTGTTGGAGGTTTATTGCTATTTCTGAGTTTGGAGTTGCATGAGGGAGACTGCACTTTATTTCTAAATTATTTTTTAATCCACTTATATTTACTCAACATTTTTAGAATATCTCTTTATTTTAGGGTCTCCTAATCTAATTTCAAGCTATTAGCTAATTAAGGAAAATGCCTTTCTATTTTCTAGTGTGCATGCACTATGGAAACCCAACCTAGTGGAACCCCAACCTAGTGCACATTGGTTCCCTCTAAAGGAAAGTTATTTAAGAGTATTCATGTCAAGTTATAATCATTAATACAAGATTTTAAGAGTAATTTGAATTAGTATCCTTAACTACTTAATATTTTTCATTGCAATTTCAATCTCCCTACATTCATGTTATGTAATTTCTACTATAGTATTGTTACATAGCTTGATCTTGTGCTTGTGCTTAAAATCAAACATTGTATCAAATAATTAGAGTTGTGTGGGGAATCCTAACATATTGTTATAGGTTTTACAAGTTTGATAGCCCAAAGAGAACATATTAGACAACAATAAATGTGATTATAACTCCATTTAATTGCTTTGAGTGGAAGCCAAAGGTCCTACTAATACTGCATAGTAGGGGACTATATAGGATCATTATGGGGACTAAAATAAATCTTGATTAGTTATAGAGAAGATAAAGTAATTCAACAGAATTGATGAAGCCTGTGGAATTTTGAGTTTTTCCATCTCTTGTGACTTTTTATTTCATGTAGAATCATGTTGAGCTCCTCATGATGTATAGAAAAAAATGGAGATTATGTTTGATAAATAAGATTATTTGAGAGGATATCATCTAAATAATGAGCTAATTCCTCTATATCCCAACCATTTTGAGACCCCACATGCTTCTTCTCTAGGTTCAATAATTTTATGAGTCAACTAAAATCTTACGACATAGATAGGAAATGGGAACTACTTATCCTCTTAGTACTTCATAATAGTAATAATAATAATAATAATATAAACTAGGTCTTGAATCTTGTATCCTTTTATGTTCATTCCATATTGTTATATTATCCACGTGTAAAAATTGGAAGATTCCATATATGGATGATCTTATTGACTCCTTGATACACGAGTATACTAAGATTATTCACAATATGGCCCATAAGTCTCCAAATTCTAGTGAAGGATGCTAACAAGAAATATATGCAAAAACAAGGGACCTTGATCACATATATGGAGAAAGCATTGGCTCCAGTAAGGAGACTATGATTCCCAAGGGAGGAAAATACAAGGAGAGAATAAAGTGCAAACTATTATAATAGAGGATTAAATTTGAAGGGTTATTTTATGGTGAAGATGGTTTATTCCATGAATAAAGTAATTAAGCAACATAATCTAGATGGAATCATCCCAGATAATGTCAAGAAGGAGACTAAATACAAGCCACCAAAAGATCAAGGTATGGTTTTTGTTTTGACTGATATTAATGATTCATATGATAAATGAATTTTAGACTCAATCTCCTCTAATAATATGTCTACACCAAAGAATTATTTTCTTCTTTGGTGCCTATCATTTGACCTACCACAATAGCTTCTCCACTACCTATTTTTTAGGGAGATATTTGAGATTATTTTGAACATTTTTTGGATCATATTTTTTATTAGATTTTAGAATTTGATTTAGAGTTATATCTAAAACCTATGGCATATCGATATCTCAATATATTTAGGGAACATCATACTTGAGAAATAACTAGTGAGTTAGTGTGTGTGATATTTCTAAGACACCAAAAACTAGTTTTTGATTTTTTGGTACTCCACGAGCTCTTACTACAATTGTAAGCAAGTAGTAGTACAAGGTTCAACCAACATAAAAAATATTCTCCTATTATGGTGTAGGATATATCCAAGAACAAATACATGATGGGATTGATCAAACAAACAATCATTCTTCATAGCAAAGCATAGTAGACATTAAAAAATGTATTTTTAGGGGAAATTTTTTCCAATAGGGTTTTGAGTTGCTTGAGAAAATATATCTACTATGGAAATAATAACAATATTTATAAATGTTTAAATAAACGAATTTGAAACTTGATAGAAATAAAATATGGGCTTATGCTTCCATAATGATGAAGACCAGAATTGGGCTAGATCCTAATTAAATTCAACATTTTGTGATTGGAGCAAATCCTTGAATATGTTACAACATACCAAGACATAAACCAAATAAGAGATCATGAAGAACCTATTTTCTTGGTAAAAGTTTTGTAGGTGGTCAGAAATTTCAGGTGAAGTTACATGAGACTAGTTAGTAAGTGCTCCTTCTTGTACAAAATGATGAAGGATATAACGAATATATCTTGGTATATAAGTAGTAAAATATTGACCGAAAATTCATACAGTAAACATCTTAACTACCTATATAGGTTTTCCAGTGAACATATCTCAATATGGGCACAATTTATTGAACTCGTAGGCTACTAAATAAGAAAATTATTGAGGATATTAGCTGCAACACCTTCAACATGCAATAAAGAATTTAGTTTAGAAGGATTAAGAATCTTATTTGGAGTAGGAATTAAAATATTCTTTTAAAGACACTCAAAGTTAATGGAATAAGGGTTTTTCCACTTTCTTCAAATTGTATCAACATTATCTTTGTGTTAAACTTCACCATGAACCACAAAAGCAACTCGTTGAAATCAAACACTTCAAGCATGTAGCCAAATCTTGTTATCATAGATGTTGAAAATTTGTTACAATTCTTGTCCTCTGCTGAACGTTTTATAAACCATTTGTAAGCCATAGACCATTGAAAATCTTTATTTTCTCATCCAAAAATAATTACATTTCCTCCATAAAATGGCCCCTTCCTTTCTTCTACTCATGATCCTTTATTTATGACAATAGTTGGTGTTCATTATACAATAATATTTCATTTAATGAGCACATACATAATTAAAATTACATTTAATTAGCCATAAATTTTCCATATTGGTGCATTTTATATAATACACTCAAGAGGTGACATTTATTAATAACAACTACCACATTCATGTGAAGTATCGATGGGAAATTCACAAAAAACATGCCTTACTTAGTGACAATAACCTTAAATGTGTGATGGATTAGTTGGTGGTGGAACTTCATTTCATTTTGAAAATAAAATTTTATGTAGTATGTAGGATATGGAGTCATTTGTTAGTTAAAATTAAAAATTTTACTTCCGTGAGCACAAAAAAAGACTAAATACGAAGAGTTATAAGAGTACAATTTGAGGAATGCAGCGGGAAAAGTGAGGGTTGAAAAAATGCAAAGGAGTGAAACTTTGCAGGATATGGTGGATTACTTTGGTACATTATGTTTTAAATTCTACAATTATTACATGAAAAAGCTAAGTATTATAGTTGTGGAATAAAATTCATGCAAAATTTGATGAATTTGGAGGTTGGGGAATGTGGAGCTTCGCGAAAGTGGAGGTTGGTGAATGTGATTGTATGCATATTATATTAAAAAAATTCTGTGTTTGGGAGTATTGCATAAATATATAATCCAGAGAAGTTTCACATGCTTATATCTTTTCAATTTGAAAAAAATCAAAGGAAACGAAGAGGTGACATATAAAAAAGCGCTTAGTGAAAAATAAGAATAAGAATATATATATATATTGATCTAGGGAAAACTATAAAAAAGGTAGAGTAGGAGAGGAAGAGCAAAGGCAAATTAGGAATGAGAGGGAGGAGAAAAGGAAGAGGATCAAGGGAACAAGAAAAACGGGAAGAGAGAGGAGAGGAGTGACAATAAGAAAAAGATTAAAAAGAAGATTGGGGGAGTAGGAGAGAGAGAAGAAGAGCCAGGATAGGGGAAGAAAAAGAGGAAGAGGGAGAATAATTGGGGAAAAAATAGGAGGAATGGAGAACAAGGAGGAGGATGGTTACAAAAGAAAAAGAGGAAGAGAGGAAGTGGGAAGGGGAGAATGAAAATGGAAGAGGGAGAGGGAGAGGAGGGAAGGATAAGGGAGAATAAGAAGAATAGGAGGGAAGAAAAATAAAAATAGTGAGAGGGGTATGAGGGATAAGAGACATAAAAATAAATAATGGGAGGATGGAGGAAGAGAAAAAGAAGAGAAGAAGGGAAGAAAAACCAAATCTCATTTTCAGGGAAAATTTTAAGGATGCAATTTTTTTTTAAAGTTTATAATTTACCTTGGTGAATATTTTTTTTTTTACAGTAATGAGTATATTTTATATTAAATATAAACCCGATCACATCAAAATACTCGAGAAGTTTTACATTATAGTCTAAGATGAAATTTATTTAGGGGAAACAAAATAGAATGATTTGAAATTATGTAGGAACCTAGCAGAATAAAACTATAAACATAAACACAGAGATGCAACAGAAATAAATCTTCATTTCATTAATATCAAAGAACTAAAAGATGCTTACAAACATAATGGAAATAAAATAGCTCAGGCGATGGTAGCTTATCTCTAAGAAGATATGTGGTGGCTGCATGCCTCTAAACTATGTTACAATGAGGCTCAAAGGCATTTTTATTATTGAAACACAAGGGAAAACCATTAACAACCAAAAACCTAACCCCAAGAGATGGAAGGCCAAGCATTTGTGGGCCCCGTTGGGGTTAGTTGGGCAACCAACTTCCCAGGGCCGTAACTTGGTCATATGATCTCTATTTGGCACGTATGATACCTCGATGGAAAGATCTCTCCAAGTATTACGAAATTTTTTGCAGGGCCCGACCTATGGATATGAGCGTCTTTTAGACCTAAACAAAAATCCATTTAGGGGGTCAAAATAGCTCTGGAAGTTCAGGACCTGAAAAACTGATAAAAATAGTAAATGATGTTATGATCAAAGAAACGAATGAAAACGAGAGGGGGTCTAGGTGGAATAGGCATGTGGCCACCTATATCCACCTATATAATTACTCCCACCTTAAGAAGTAGTGGTCCCCATTGCATGCAGAGCCTCCATAACATGAGGAAATTTCTGTTGAACCTGGTCCCTTGTGAACCACTTGCCTTGGTGAAGGAGTTGACCTAATTTGACAACTCGATATAGTTGTATCCTCTTAGCATGTGTTCTTGATATATGCATCCATGATCTTGTCCATTGTTGCATGTTCAATGTATCTTGGGTTGAGCTCTATTGGTGTCAACTAATTAGAAACGTTGGATGTTTTCAACGATGGGGGAAAGTATGGTCGCAATCGGTCCACATTAAATATTGGGTGCATGCTAAGGAATGGTGGAATGCTAAGCTTGAATGAATTTTCCCCTACATCATTGGTGATGGTGTACAACCCATACTGGAGTAGGAAAAGCTTGCAGTGGGGCCTAGCAAGGCGCTCCTTCTTCAATTGTAGCCGAACTTTTTTGCCCACCTGGAACTTGCGTGGCACCCAATGTTGATCATGAGGTTGCTTGTACTTGGCATTGCCTTTGAACAATATGTCATGGACCTTCTGGTGGATGTGCTAAATGCACTCAATGAAGTTTTTATTCATGTCATCTTCAAAATAGACATGAGTCGAGTCTACCTGAGTAGTAGCAAATGATATAGCCACATTAATGGGACAGAGTGGTTGGAATCCCAAACCCACATGAAAGGGACTCTGGCTAGTTGATATATGGAGATATTTATTGTAGTTTTGTTGAACATAGTGGAGGTTTTCATCCCATTTGTGTGGATGCTTTGATTTGTACATGCATAGAATGTGAATGATCATCTTGTTGACAACCTCTGTTTTGCCATCAGTTTGGGGGTGCAAGGCCATGGAATTAGTGAGCTTGGTATCCAGCATCGACCAGAGGCTTGACCAAAATGTACTCAGGAACCTACTGTCTCGATCTGAGATAACAGACTTTGGGATCCCAAAGTGTACCCACACTCGTTCAAAGAAGAGATTAGCAGTGGATTTTTTTGTGACATTTCTTTTGCAAACCACTAAAATGGCCATCTTAGAGATCTTGTCGATGACCGCGAAAACGAATTTATTGCCATGCCTAGTATAAGGAAGTCCCGACATGTAATCCATGGAGATGGATTCCCAAGCTTGACTATTAGTAGGAAGAGGAGTATATAGGCCTTGCTTCTTGATTATTTATTTGTAAATCGAGCAAGAAGTGCATGATATGATGTAATTCCCAACATCATGTTGAAGGTTCAGCAAATAAAAATACTTATACAACATTGGAAATGTTTTCTCTACTATGAAATTTCCATCGACCTCACTGTAGTGCGCCTCCAAAATAATATTGGCACGCTCGCTTGAAGGAAATTCCTTCCCTTCCAGGAGCGCTTGGTATGTATTACCAAATTCTGGATCGCTCTTGTAAATATGTGGCCACCATGAAGTCTCATGTCCGCAAGAGTTCAACACTGTGGTTAGTGCCATGACCAACGGTCAACTGACGCAGTCTAAAACATTATTAGTGATTCCCTTCTTTTACTTAATGTTCAAATGGAATTGTAGCAAGTATGTTGACCACTTATGATGGTGATAATTCTACAACTTTCCTTGTGTATGTTTGAACTATAAGGTCAGCGGTCCGTGTGTATCACTGTTTCCTTTCCCAAAATGTAATGTTCCATTGTCCGCAAGTTTTCACAATTGAATATATCTCTTTGTCATATGTGGGATACTTTCAAATTGTGTCTAAAAATGTCTCACTGTGATATGCCACTGGATGCCCCTATTAAGTAAGCACTGCACCAATAGCATAGTCGAAGGCACTTGTCTCAATCTCAAATGGTTGTTGTAGGTATGGTAATGTGAGCATCAGTGTGGAGAAGAGGTTATGATTCAACTTGAAAAATTCCTTCTGTTGGGATTCAAAACAAAATAACCCTGTTTTCGCTCCGTCCTTAGTGACTTGACTCAAAGGTTAAGTGATATGAGAGAAATTCAACACGAACCTTCAGAAGAAATCAGAACGACCCAAAAATTTATGGATATCTGTTAGAGTGGTTGGAGATGTCCCATCCCGAATAAATTTTATCTTGGTTGGGTCGACATACACACACCGATCATCAATGATGTACCCCATATATTGAACCTAGGTCATGTCAAATGTGCATTTCTTCAAATTGGCACACGACTTGTGTTGTAGCAAGGTTTGGAGGACCTTCCAAATATGGTGTAGGTGTTCTTCCAAACTTTGTCTAAATATCAGGATGTCGTCCAAATAAACTACCACGAATGAGTTGGTGAAGGGCCTTAAGATGTCGTCCATCAGCCTCATGAAGGTATAGGGGCATTCATCAACCTGAAAGGCATGACCAGCGATTCGAAACAACCCTCCTTGGATTTGGAAGTATTCTTCCACACATTAGAGGGCTCGATTGGAACTCATCAGTAACCGAACTTTGAATAAATCTTGCTGAAATCTTTGGTCCCCTTGAGTTGCTCCAGGAGGTCATAAATCCATGGGATTGGATACCTATTATGTATGATGATCTTATTCAATGCTTGATATTCAATAAATAGTCTCCAAATGCCCTATTTCTTCTGTATCAACACAATCGGGATCCCACAGGGTGATGAACTTGGCATGATTTTCCATTTATGCAATAGCTCCTATATATTCCTTTTAATTTCATCATTCTCCATAAAATAGTGTCGGTAGATCGGCCCGTTGGGTAGCGGCGTGCTCGGGGTCACGTCGATGGAGTGCTTCACTTGACAGTGCAGGGGTACCCATGTGGGTGAGGTGAATATGTCCCTATACTCCACGACCTTGTCCATCTGTTGCTACCATGTGGAGGAGCTATTTCTGGAGGTTGTGGATATGGCCACAATATTTTTCTTGCCCTAAGGGCGAAACATAAGGAATACAAATTTCCTTGTCTAGTAAATGATATTACTACATTGCTTCGCAAAGATAAAATAAATGGCAATAGGTGGTGCTACCTCCGGTATCCTATATGAATTATTTCTCAAAGAAATAAAAATAGTGCGAGGGATATACTCATACACAGCATGACGCTTCCACAAGTATGATTGGCCTAATAAAAAATCACAGACTTCAAGAGGAGAAACATCACATAGTACATCATCTATGAAGGGCTTGATGTTGTAGGGAAGGAGAAAATGTTGGTTGACACGGAGATATCCTCCTTGGTGAAGCCACCCGATGGTGTACGGTTGCGGATGTAGTGTGGTTGGCAAGCACAACCACTTCACGACCTCTGCTAATACAAGGTTCTTTTGGCTTCCACACTTGACAATGAAATGCAACGGAGAACCTTCACCCACATATGTGACTGGAAGAGTTGTTCCCCCTCCTCTGGATCAATAATATTCTTCCCTTTTTCATTCCCCTTGTCAGGTTCTGACTCAGATTTGGAACAAGAATCAAAGTCAGAAGCCTCCATCTCGGCCACCATTGATTGCTTGGCTTAACACTCACTTGTGTCATGAGTGGGTCTCTTATGAAACTCACACTATTTCCTTTTGTCCTTATTTTTCTTTGTGGTGTTTTTATTTGCTTGTGTCTTTGATGGGTTATCCTGTGTCGCTCCACCTTGTATTTGTATTTTGTTCTACAATTAGGGTACCTTTCCCTTGCTTCAGATTCATAGATCCAAAGTCTCGCTTCTTATACTTAATTTCTACTCAATCTTGGCATCATAGTGGTATTTTGCACCAAGTGAAAAGATGTCCAGGAACTCCATTTCCTCCTGAATGTATTTGTGCAAGAAAATGTGGTACTTAAGCACCATATTTTTTTATGAATATTTGATACCCAAATTTGTATGCGGGCTATGAAAATTATTTGTCATCTCATGCACATCTTGATCCATTTGTTGCTGCAACATCATCCATTTTTTGTACTTGTCCTCATAGCTCCCCACAGGGTAAAATTTTTCCTTGATGGAATCTCGAAAATAATTCCAAGTGGATGCAGCTAAAAACTATGAGGTTTCTCTCTCATACCTCTATTCAAAATAGGTTTTCCAGTAGTCCTTGACATGGGGGGTGTCTTTGAGGAGTGAAAAAAAAATCTTTTCCCAATTGGAAAAGTCGTGAACCAAAAAATATCCTTCTAGCAGATCTAACCATCCATCTACGACATTCACATCTATTTTTCCTTCAAATATGGGAATGTCAAAGTTTTCTTGTACGTTAAAGGGAGTGGCACCTCCAAAGTGGCTGTTGGATGAAGATGTGTCACCTGTGGGTAGCTGCTGAAGGATCTGGGTAAAGTTATCAATCATCGCATTCCTTTATCACTCAAGGGATTTCTTGAGAAATATTTTGAAAGGATATATTTCTCCCTCATCTTTATTTTCTTCTCCCATGGGAAGTCATAAGGGTTTGTGAGGCTAGTCTTGCATAGGTTCAACCAGTTCAAGCCATAACTCCTTATATCCTGACCTCGTTGGGAACATGAAAAGAAAAATAGAGAAAGAGCAGGCCACTCTGATACCACTGATATGAACTTATGTAGGAATGCAATAGAATACAAATGTAAACATAAAAACAGAGATTTGGAAGAAATAAATCTTCATTTCACTAATATAAAAAAACTGAAAGATGTTTACAAATAGAATGGAAATAAACTAGCTCAGGAGATGGTAGCTTATCTCTGAGAAGAGATGTGGTAGCTACATGCCTCTGAACTATGTTACAATGAGGCTCAAAGGCCTTTTTATTATTTAAAAACAAGGGAAAACCTTAAACAACCCTAACCCTGGGACATGGAACACCAAGAGTTTGTGGGCCCCATTAAGGTTAATTGGAAAACCAACTTCCCGGGGTAGTAACTTGGTCATATGATCTATGTTTGGTGTGTATTATACTTTATTGTAAATATCTCTCCGAGTACTACAACATTTTCCTCAGGCCCCTACCTATAGTTATGCACCTACTATGGACCTCAAAAAAACATCGTTTAGGGTGTCAACATAATTTCGGAAGTTCGGGACTTGAAAAACTGCTAAAAATAGTAAATGTTTCTATAATCAAGGAAAAGGACAAAACTAACTGGGGGTCTAGGCAGAATAGGTGGGTGGCCACCAATATCCACCTGGATCAGAGAAGAACCTAAATCTTAAACAAGCATGTTATCATTGTCATACATTTTTCTAATTAGACAACAACTATAAACACAACAAAACTAGCTTGATAAAAACACAAATTTGCAAAGTGACATCAAGAGTCAAGGGGGGAGTATATCGACATTTTATCAGACTAACCACCAAGGGAATTTCTCACGGTGTTTCAATGATCACCTTCACTCCTCTGAAATTGCAAGTCATCCAATTGTCTACGGAAGGCATCAATCTCATATTCTTGATGGTTCACTTGAGTTTGAATTCATTTCATTTCCTCAATCAGTAATAGAATCGAATTGGAATATTGGAGAATATCCCTTTGGAGGTCACTACTTTCAGTATGGAAATTTATAGTGGGATGCGAGCAAAGGCTACAAGTACTATTACAGTTTGATTTCTCCAAATTAAACTTGTTTCTCTCCTTAGTAACCAAAGGATAGGGGTTGGTTTCTGAACAAAAATTGGGCCAAAAAATGGACTTTGAGCCAAATAAGTGATGCCTAGAGATAATAGAGGACACAAATTTTTGAAATGAAATATACTTCTCAAACAGAGAGAGGACATTCCCAGCATAGAGTAGAAAGCAAGGCAGGATAGATATCAATATGAAAGTGAGCTTGGAAATTTATAATTTGACGCCTATGTGACCTCGACGAGCCCATATTGGCATCTAGCTTCATACACAACAACTTTCATCCAACCTCGTCGCCACTATCCAAAGAAATGAGCGTAGTGAACACACACAGAGGTATAGGAGCTTCAAATGCAGCAAAGAAGACGACAATGTAGATGGAAATGAGAATATACTTTACCACAAAAATCATCTGAGGAAACTCATTGAGCCTAAGGAAAGAAATATCCAACTCCACACTAGAAAGAAAAAATAAATGATAACAGGATTATATAGCATACACACCATATTGGTAAACTTGAGAATGCCAAGTTGGGCACTAGACGTGACACAGTGTAATAATTTCACTTTATTGTCAAATTTCACAATAACTCTAGAGAGAAAAAGGGACATGAAGGAGACCTCGACATCCAAAAAGATAAACCAAGCACCAGAAGCCTATCTCATGTGTTCTCGCCTCAAACCTTAGTGAATCTTACTAGTCCCAAATATGCAAAGTATAAAATGTTCGGTGATACTTTTTTAAAAATATTCAAATTTATAATGGTTTTATATAGCCTCGATAAAAATCGGTTTATTTTTAAGGTAAAATCATTTATCTTATAAAATTTGGGGAATCATTTCTAGAGAATATGGAAAATGATCCTTTTTTTGGGGAAAAAACATGGAAAATTAGTCCACTTTTGAATATTATCCCCTAAAATTTTCCCTACTCATTTTATGATAATGCTAATTTATTGAAAATGTTGGGGATGAAAGAAATCCAACTTCCATCTTTAAAAAAAAAAAAACATTTTCCAACTCCAAATCCTAAAAATTATCTCGCATTTACAATGTAATATATATATATATAAGAAATCTAAGAAATCTAGTAATTTCCCATGAATTTCCCTTGCTTTCTCATATTGAGTGCCCTAACAAATCCCTTCAACTCCAAGAAACTCTAGCTAAAACCCACATGTGAAAATGAAATTAGGGATTTCTCACCTTTTCAACTCATATGAGAAATATATGATGGGAAATATGAAAAAGTTATTTTTTCAAAAAAAAAAATTATTTGACCTTTGTGTCACCAAATAAATGTATTAATGATGACTATGGTGACACAAAGATAAAACATGTGTCAATCAACATCGTCATTGAAAAATCTCAACACTATATTTTTTAGTGCTTTGAACTATTATGCAAGGTTTCAACATCATGAAATACATCACTAAAAATATATATAGTGTCACCTTCATGTTATGTAATGTTCTTATGTCAGCATCATTATTACCATTGATAACTATAGTGCTAAGGATTTTATTATTATTATTATTCTCATTTTTTAATGTTTCACTTGGAAAGGGGAATACAACCATGCTAGATCTATGCACTCTATATTTTGCTAAAATTAGCATAATATAAAGGGATAAAACATTTTGAAGTGCATGGATACTCAAATATTATCTTAGATTGTGTTATACAAAATATACGACTGCGGACAAAAGTATCTTCCCTAGACCTAGTGGCCTGGTCTAGAACAACAGAAAGAAAAGACTATAAATTTCTCATTAGAGAAATTAGAGAATGGAAATATGCTTACTTGTGTTATATCGAAAGCTCTTCTCTCCTCTTGGCTTGTAATCTCCAACCGTAGCTCCGATCACTATAATTAGAACCTGCACAAACAATCAACACAAGCCAAAGATCTACGACATTTATGTAGGATTATCCAATCACTCTATTCAATGTACCAAAATAACATTGAAATATATGAGTTTCAACATAACATAACCCATATAGGAAAATGGTATACTCTTTGTATTAATATGAAAGGAGAGAGTTTACAACCAAAAGTGGAAGTTTATCTTGTATATTTCTCCCCAACTATTCTTGTCCTTCTTTGCCACTACGTAAACCTCAAATTCACCCTATTGCATGGGAATGATAACTCTCTTATGATCAAAGAAGCAAGATAAAATCATGATTAGTCTCCAAAATCCAACCCCTAGCTTGTGGATGGTAGTAAATATATAGGAGAGGATGGTAGTTTAGGAATTCTTATCCATTTACCAATCTAGGCTTCAGATCCACTCCTGGTGTGAGTATGAGATCAAGGGATAAGAGGTGAAATAACCAAGGTAGGATGAGATATGGTTCGAATTTCTTACCCAAGGTAAATGTTGTAACAAATATTAGAAGCTTCTGGAAGAGAAATATTCAGGATTCTTTTTATATTTTCCAAATTTCTAGAATTAGCGCACCCCCAACAAGGGAAAACCTGCTTTGATTAGAGAAGGTGTGGAACTGAGCAACATGTTGCTAAATGTAGGTCCCTAAAGGGCCATGGTGTGTTGGGCCTTAAAAATACTAAAATTAAGCAGTCAAGTTCAAAAATTCATGTATTTGGGAGCTTAGGGATTTGTGTAGGGATGATCACAAGATGTTCACGGATGTTGATTGATATATTTTGTAGGCTTATTTACCATATGTTACAAAATTCCCTATAAAAAATTTACCCCTAAAGCACAAATTTAGAAATGGAAACTGATGACTGAAGTGTTTTATCTTGTGAAAAGTTCAGATCAAGAAAAACTAGTCGAATAATCATTTGTTACAATACATTTTCATCATGATATATTTTCTAAGGGAGGCATACCCATGCTCAACACATAAGCTAACATTACATGTACAATGATCAAAAATCCATTTCCATTGATGATGAAGCATGGATCCATGATTGGATGACGGTACGAACATAGCCATCATCCTTTGTAATATTGCATTGATCCTAAAAAAGTAGCCTGGATGGATGGAACTAGATCCTGAGTCTTATATCTCATCCACTCAATCTTCCAATGTACGAGTCTAACCATGTGAATAAAATAATTGGAGTTGAACATGGAAGACACCATATGATTACTGGCCAATGATGTAAGTCATTAACATATGTGAGAGAAAAAACCAAATATGTTAGTGGCTCTCAAGGTACAACAATAAAAATTTTATGGTGTGAATGAATGAGTTGAAGTCGAACACCACACAAATTCTGTCGGTCAAAGTCAGTGATGAAAACCTCTTGTCGAGAGTGACGAAAATTGTCATTGATGAATACAAGTCATAAGGTATTGAAGGAATATTTTCTAAGCCAACTTCCTAGATAATGAGCTAATGTCGATAGGAAGCAACTCATCGCAAGAGGGCCTTGATGTATCCCCCATCAATGACACAAAATGGGTATCATATTTTGAGACAAAATTATATTGATGTGGAACTGGTTCAGGAATGGAATTCATGGAATGAAGGCTTAAGAGTATCGTAATAGATATCAATTGAATGAGTTCCCTTGAACACACTATCGACACTGAATGGAGTTGGAAACATTGACCCAAAACCGAAAATGAAGGCTCTGAAAGAATGTGATAAACCAAAATATAAGCATATTTCCCAATCCAAAAACCACGGAGATGAAGTGGAAGAGTGTCGTGTTCAAGAGCAACTCCCTACCATTAATAGGTGGAGTATCCCATTTTCCCAATTTCCCCAACCATTATTGGTCAGTACCTATCCATTTTTTATCACACTTGAGGTGGATAACATATGCTTGATCTGTAAGTTCATCCTTCAGATGAATCTCCCTGAGTATCGTTAACCAACCCTGAGAAGGAGTGGTTTGGTCCCATCATTGTTTGATGTTTTAACGAGTCCAACGAAGGTCTAACTCGACTCCTTTTTCATGTTTAGAGAGATTGAAAAATATGCGAAAAATAAAACTCCAAATGTTCCTTTTCATATATAGTCTCTTGAGTCCAAAAAGGAAGAAAGCAATACTCAAGAGAACCTCTTAGCCATGTTTGACTAAGGTATCCTTTTTTCGTAAATAGTCTATCTCAGACTGAAAAATGGTTAAACGTATACTGAGTAGATGCATTTTCATTTACTTTAACGAGTTCAAAAAGACAAGTGATAGGCAATATTTTCATGTTTAGGGATTTTGAAAATAAATGAAAGATGATTCCAGGGTGTTCCTTTTTCGTGGGTTTAAAGAGCCCGAAAAAGTGATAAAAGTATGCTCCTTGGTCAAAATGACATGTTTCAATTCTGACACTGTCAAATCCATTAAAAAAGTTGTCATCCCACTCAAAACTTCACCAAAAGATTAAAATGTACATGTTTCATGATAAAAATAAGTCATATTTAGGTCAATACATTAACAAATTAATAAATTGATGATGAAAATGACCATAAAATAGGAAAAAGGTAACTAATTTTACCATTTCACATTTACCTCTTGGAGAGTGAGTTCTGAATGTTTCCCCCCCAATATTGTGCATTTGATTACGACCAATCCAGTGCATTATTTCAAGTATTGTCACTTCCAGGTAGGAGCTATAACCTTTATCTTTCCTTTCATGGTTTCATTTTGTGATTTCATGCACATTTTTCAAGTTTTTGAGGGCCCTATGGATCTAATTCCTCGCCATAGGTCCAACACACCCACAGGAGGTCAAAAAGTGTGTTGAATAGGAGAGAAATACAATGGGAGAAGCTCTACAATGCACTATAAAAAACACTAGGGGTGTGCTGATTAAGGAAAAGGGAGTTTCAGACACAAAAAATCAAATGCAACTCAATGAAAGGTCTTCCTAGGATCAATTCAAACTGAACTAGGCACTAAAGGTCTCTTCAAGAGGTGTAACAAAGGATAAATTCAAGGAAACCACTAAGGGAATGAATCGATCCCTGGTATGGTCACCAATTTTTGATACCGAATTTGCGACTGCAGACAGAAGTATCTTCCCTAGACCTAGTGGTCTAGTCTACAAAAACAAAAATAAAAGACTATAAATTTATCCTTGGAGAAATTGGAGAATGGAAAGATGCTTACTTGTGGTCAGTCACAAGCTCTTCTCTCATCTTGGCTTGTAAGCTCCAATCGTTGCTCTAATTTTTATAATTATAACCTGCATAAACAATCAACACAAGCCAAATATCTACGACATATTTGTAGAATTATCCAATCACTCTATTCAATGGACCAACATAAAATTTAAATATATGAATGTAAACATAACATAACGCATACATGAAAACAATATACTATTTGTATTAATAAGAAATGAGAGAGTTTACAACCAAAAGTGGAAGTTTATATTGTAGAGATCTCCCCAAGTTGACTTTTCCTTCCTTGCCACAATGTACACCTAAAATTCACCCTAATGCATGGGAATGATATCTCTCTTATGATCAAAGCAGTAGCATAAGGGTATGATTAGTCTCAAAAATTCAACCCCTAGCTTTTGGATGGTAGTAAATATATAGGAGAGGATGGTATTTTAGGAATTATTATCCATTTACCAATCTATTCTTGAGATCCACTCTTGATGGGAGGATGAGATCAAGGGATAAGAGATGAAATATCTAATGTAGGATGAGATAGGATTTGAAGTTCTTATCCAAGGTAAATGGCTGTAGCAACTCTTGGAAGCTTCTGGAAGAGGAAGCTTTGGGATTCTTTTTATTTTTCCAAAATTTATAGAATCAATGCACCCCCAACAAGGGGCAACTTGCTATGATCAGATTAGGTGCAGAACTGAGCAACCAGTTGATGAACATGGGTCCCTAAAGTGCCAGGGTGCATTGGGCCTTAAAAACACTAAAATGAAGCAGTCAAGATCAGAAATTCAGGGATTTGGGAGAGTCATGCTTAGGGATTTATGCAAGGATTATGACAAGATGTTCATGGATGTTGATTGATCCAGTTTGTAGGCATATTGACCAGATGTGACAAAATGGCCTATAACATAGAGAATATAATATTCTAATCAACATAGAGAATCTGGGCCTAGTATCTATCATGAACCAAGTTCAACAAGTAAAAAAATCATTTGAAAGTATAATTGTATAATCACATTTATTGGGAGTTCAATGCAAAGGTGGAAAATTGTCTAAAGATGCTTTATTTATGTAGGATGGTATCTTAACAAAACAAGAATTTAGATGAGGTATTCTCCTCTCAAATTCAAAAAATAAAAATTATAAATGTCCATTCAATGGTAGCATAACTAAGGAGGGATTTTGAAACTATGTTGTTTTATCTATTTTTGTTTCTTTTGTAGAAGTGTTAACCTTCTATTTTGATTACAATATATTTTCGATAAATTGAGTATCCTTGGAGACAATGGAGGAAGATTATAATAAGGCAATTTAGACTCTCTTTTTGGATGACAAATAGATAAATTAGTCTAACTTTAGTATTTTTGAGTCTTTAAAAGGGTATTCTTATGTATATTTTGATTCCAATCTTTGAAATATCAAATATATTGATTTTTTCCTTTGGAAATAAGTATTTATTAAATTTTATAATTATAATTACAAATACAAACCACTATTATAATTATAATTTTGGGGTGGTAGGTATGAAGGGAGTGATCAACAACTCTAACGGAAACCAAGGAATAAAATATGCTTAGGGGTAAGGACTACCACAAATAATCAAGCTAAGGAAATATTCTTACACAAATTCCTCTTGCTCCTTAAATCCTAAAGAGTATGTTGTGTGTGACTCGCAACATATTTAATAGTTAGTTAAAGAGAAACTACAAATAATTATATCCTTAGGTGACAAGAGCTAATTGATGCAGAGCTTACCTAGTGACTAATGAAAGGGGTCAACATTGTAATTTTTATAAACTATGTTCATATCTATCTACATTGTAATTTTTATTAACTATGTTCATATATAAAAAAATATGATACAATAAACCTATACATATACTCTCTTGATATGGGAGTGTTTCAAAACTTAAAAGTAAGTGGAGGATGGCCTATCCATAGGAAAAATATTTGGAGCCCAAAACAAGCAAAACAACGTTGTATTTCATGATTGTTATCCATGAATTAGAGCTACAATTGGAACTAATATATCCAAAAAGAAATGTATGACTATATCAATCCATCAAGTACTACAACGAACTCAAAAAGAGGAGATAAATAAACTTTGGTAAGCCACATGGTTCGAACAATAAAAAATATAGTAATAGTCCTCTATATTTAATGGATATAAACCATAAAATCAAGTTAGGGGAGTGAAAAACAACATATATTTTAGGCATGCACTTGTTAATGGTGAGACATTTCAATTTTATTACTTGGTTTTTAAGGATACTGAAATTGTTAATGTTAGCTAGGTAATATTTTCATTCTAAATATCTAATAGACCTATTAACCCAAACTTGATGAGCAAGGATTAAACAAAATGAAACCCAAAACATTGAATCCATATTTAACCAATTCCAAGTGAACTAACATTGATGATTGATACTCTTCCAATAAACATTTACTTGTAGATCCAAGCTCTATGTTGTTTGGTTGAAGGATAAGGAACATGCCTAGATAGTAAGGTTTTATTGTCATAATAATTTTCATCTTTGTAGATGATGGGAGAGATTAAAAAAGAATGATATTTTTGGCTTCCATGTTGGTAAATATGACAACAATATGATGATGAATGTGAAAAGAAATGTGGAAACTATGAGTCAACACCATGTCATTTCTTTTGACACTCTTAGTATAAGAATTTTTTTAGCATCAAGTTATTGGTGCAGTCCCATATTATGATTACTACAACATAATTTAATGTCATTCTATTATATTTATTATGGTACTTATAGAAATTTATGGGGAGGAATATCTTATTGTGATTGTGTCATTACAAAGTTATGTAAGCATTATATGTGTTTATGATGGAAAGTCAATGGGAATTGGAGTGGGGGTTGGCATACCCCCGTTGTGTAGATTAATCATTCTAAGTGACAAGACCGATCTCTCTAGTACTAAAATTAACTAGCAACAAACAACCAATTATACTAATCTCTCTCTAAGTATATAAGATTCATAAAAATGCTATATAGGTGTAAGGCCTACCTTATGTCCAGCGCTTGTTTGATCTCGTTGAAGTCCTTCCCGTGCACTTGAAAGAACGTTCCTCGTGAATCTACAGTCACAAACAAGAAAAAAGATTACATAGCACCTGTATAGACATTATTATAAATCATACTCATCATAATGATCAAGGAATTTATGAAATAAACCATGAATAGACATTTTAATGAGAGAAATGAGTATATTTGTATTAACTTCAAATAAAAGAAAACCTTTACAACCTGTGCCTTGATGTCGTGCAGGTCCTCCTGGGGTCCGAAGCAGGAATCTCTTCTAATTTGACAAGCATTGCACTCTTTGAACCAAGACGGATAGAGGTGAGTGATTTAACCTCACAGAAAGTCTTAGTTAACTGAGTCTGAATCTCAACAGCATTTAACCTCAAATATCTTAAGCTTGAACTCCCTTTGAGGCTACCCAAGGCCTCTTTTTATAGTGGAAAAGAGGAGGTTTTCTGTTCCTAATATGAAGGGATAGAATCCTCCTTCAAAGGGATTAGCTCCTTACATCAAGGGGTTAGCTCCATCAAGTGAGGGATGCATGAACCTTCTCAAAGCGTATCCATTCCTGAAAATTCCCATCTAGAATCTTCTATAATTCATCTGAAATCAACTTTTTATCTTTACTTTCTTGCCTTTTTGAGTTTTACAGAGGTCCGCACCCATAACACAAAGAACGTGCGGTATGGTTCCGCAGGCAAGCTGAACTTTAGGTGCGGGACCGCAGGCAATGAATAGAGAAAGTGCAATACCAATGTTTAGGGGATTTTTAGGAACTTTTCTCTGATTTTGAAAGCTTGACATGAGGAGCTGATATGTTAGACTTGCAAAAGGAGGAAGTATGAGTAATAATGAGCTCATACTCGTAGTAAAATGTCAGGATGACAGTTTTTAGTGTAACATACCCACACATCGTTTAAGTAGTATATTGAGGGTGTGTGAGATGGATGTTTTCAATTTGGTGTATGGAGATGGGGGTGGATTGAGTGCATGGTTTTCATGGTTTATATGGCCATCACAACTTGAATCATTAGTTTTCTAATGGAAGTTGTTAAACACACACATGGTGGATGGAGAAACTAAACACACAAATAGAAAGATAAGCATTAGTTGATTTTCTATTACTCATAGATGTACATGTATATTACATTAATGTGACTCTTGGATTCATCTTCCAAGGTCACTTGGACTCCTTTGTGACTGTTCACCTTCCACACCTACCCATAGAGGATTAGGTGTCCAACATTCCCCCCCTTAATTCGAAGGGGTATGTGTGAGTCCAAGAAGAGATTTGTAATACAAATCTGCAAAGTATGCATGGTGGCACTTAGGCTAAATCAGCTCTCTAAAATGTTGGCATAAAGAGGTGGTTTAAGGATGACCACCAACATTGGAACGCAACGCTTATTGCAGTTCCCTGAACTCTTCCAAATCTAGCAAGAATATGAGGGCTTCTGCTAGAGGAAGTGTCCCTCATATTTGAAGAGGGACACCTCCAACCTAAAAGAAAGGAAGTCTACAACCTGTGATGGTTTAAGGATGACCACCAACACTAGAATTCTTAATGCATTTCTTAGAACTCAACCAAAAATGGCAAGAAGCTAAATTCTTCTGCTAGAGGAAGTGTTTTGAAAGAGGAAGAATATCAACCTCACATAGATGGTTTAAGGTTGTCCATCAACCAAAGGCATGTTGGTGGGCATCCGTGTCTCTAGCTATAACTCTGAATCTGGAATGACAAATTGTGGCTCTGGCTCACTTGAACTGCTATGTCTCTGGCTACAACTCTGAATCTGGAATGAGAGATTGTGGCTAAGGCTCGCTTGATGTGGCGTCGAAGCTTGTAGATGACCACCATTTCCCCCCTTGTTAGGTACAAGGTGAGATGATGGTGAAAACTCAACTACAATATTATTCAATATTCTAGAACAAGTTCTGTTATGTGACTTAAACATCTTCTTGGTTGTTGATTCCCATTGCCAAGAAGCAATCCATCCAAGATGAATCTTTGTTCTTGCAAGAGGCTTTTTTCTGAAGCATCTGTGTGAAGAATGGGTGTGCCGACCATAGTGCTTGCATGGGTGAAGATCGAAACAGTGATATTTCATATGGCCAAATCGATCGCAGTGTTGGAATTTTTTAATTTGTTGTTGTTGTTGCTGTGGAAGAGGAGCATGATCTTGAACAGTTGAAGGTGAACTGTCATGAAGAAATCTGGCACTCTGAAATTTTATGGGCTTGGAGTAGTTCAGAATATGAAAGGACAACTCCTTGTCATATCTAAGACCGGTTCTTTGCTTGTTGTGGACAAGCTCTTCCCAAGGTCTGATGATGGGTTTGGGAAGTGCAAACTGAGCTACTGCATCAACATGTAAATTTTCTCTTGTACAAGGAACTGAATGTGAATCGACTACAACTTTATATTCTTGATGCTAATGGGAGTCCCTCTCAATTTTCTGAATAGAAACAGGTTCAAAATGATGAATCTTTTGCTGTAATTCTTCTTGTTGGAGCTGAGACTCCAACTGAAAAAACTCAATCTTGTCTTGTGCATTTTGCAGAGAGGTTTGAATATATGTGAGAGTGTATTTATTGACTTTAACTGTGCTTTCAGCAGTAGACATGATTAAATTTCTCAATAACTCTAATAACTTGTCAATTCTCTCCATTTAGAAAAGAATTATATGCAGATAATAATTCCAAAGAGCTTTCAATTTCTAAAACACTCAACACCTTACTCTCTTTGCTTTCAACCACCAATGTGCATATAAATCAAGGTATGAGAGAAGCATGAAATATACTCAATGCAACACTTCAGATTCAATTCAAATTACCAACATATCTCAAGAGTGATCAACCGAAGTAACATGCCATGAACCTCACATATATCATCGTATATAATAAATCAATGCACATATAAAAACCAACTCAGTGTTGCACTTTGCAGGGGTTTCACAGTATACATTCACCAACCCACAAACACGTATAAAATTCAACCCAAAAGATTCACTGCTCTTCAGTTTACATGTTTTTAACATTTAGTTGAGCAAGTACAGGGTACACAAATGGCAATGGCCCTTAGCTAGGATCAATCGACAAATGGTGATGATGAGTTTCTGATAGAGGATATACTGCAGGAAGCTGAAAATATTTGCCTTGACAGAGACGAAGTGAACAAAGAAGTGGCCAATGATCTCAGAGACCTACGAAGGAATTATCTCAACAAAGCTCCCGCTCCTATAACACATGATCTCTGTGCCGTTCTTCAAGCCTCTCAGATCGATGATGTGCCTTTGCTCCGTAAGGTTCTTGACAATTTAAATTGTAGCATCAATCAGGCCGATATAGATGGGGACACAACTCTTCATTTGTCTTGTCTTCATGGTCAATTCATTTCGATGTGTCAACATATACCATATACGTATTAATGTAATTTGAAGTTGATGGTATTAATTTAATTGGGCCAGGTGAGCCACAATGGTATGGAGGGGACTGAGTGTATAAACTGTGAGGGGAAGCTTGTGACAGGCACCATGTAGGAGTCAGGGACTGTTGAAATATAATGGTATATGACGGAGGTATCGATATAACCTGGACGATGGAGGCTGAAGGTGGACAGGCACCAGTGAGGGGAGTCGAGAGTGCAGGATACAGTGTTGGTGACTATGTCCGGATATGGAGTGGTATTGTTAAGAAATGGTAAGGGAGGTATTGGGAGCGGAGGCCATGTATGAAAAGTACGTAGTGATGGTGGTATGAGAGAGGCCTAGAGCGTATTCGTAAGGATAAATCGATGTCCAGTGTGAGGAGCACAGTAGAGGACAAGGACTGTGTATGCCAATGGTCGAACTTGAAGACCCGGTATACGTTACTCACAAAAAAAATTCACAAACCAAAGCCTGTAATATTTCTCCAGAACAACCCAGAAAAATCTATAAGAGTCAACTGCGCAGTGAGGGAGAAAACCTTACATTGGTCTATCTCAATGCTTAGTAATTCAAGAAAAAATCACAAACCATCTCAAACAGTTTCGACTAAATTCCACACCCACAAAAAGGATTCTTGAATAATCACAACACATACTAAATATTTATGACAAGAACAATCATGTAACATAAGTGAATGGTACCTCGATAGTCTTAAGGGCATAATATACCACAGAAATGGAGAAGACTGCGTATAATAGACTGGCAAAGGAAATTGTACTATTCCTAGGTTACCCACTAACAAAAAACCATGGCTTGTTTTGTTCGATAAGAAGCAGAATTGCGTGGCGTTCTGCTTCTTCACAAGCACTTGGAAAATACTCTCCCTCGCCTTCTTAAGGAGACAATATGGCGTTAACAGCTACTCGGTGCAGGCGATGGCCGCAGGCCTTTTTTCTGGCAACCATACAGAATTTTGACAGTTATGTAATGGCGCATATTGTTTGCAATCCTCTTATACGAAAGTCGTTACAGCTTCCCAGTATAGACGATGGTGTTATTTTGGCGATGGCGGGAAATGCAGTGGTAGAGTAGAGAGAATATGAATTGTAGTGCGCAGGGGATAGTTCTTCCAAGAGCAGGCAGAGAGCATTAAAATCTAGTGCAAATCCGTCATTCTGCAGAAAGACTAAATAGAGGTAGAGTTGCAATGCTTAAAAAGAAAACCCAGGTCTTACAGGTTTACACAGGCCAAAAAATCAAGTGGCTCAGACTTGAGTAGGGCAGGAGGTTGCCTGCTCTGATACCATGTTAAACACACACATGGTGGATGGAGAAACTAAACACACAAATAGAAAGATAAGCATTCGTTGTTTTTCTATTACTCATAGATGTACATTTATATTACATTAATGTGATCCTTGGATTCATCTTCCAAGGTCACTTGGATTCCTTTGTGATTGTTCGCCTTCCACACCTACCCATAGAGGATTAGGTGTCCAATAAAAGCCCCTATCATTAGAGGAAATTTGGTTGAAAAATGTTCCACCTAAGTGAATTATAGAATAATAAGCCATATATGTCACATAAAATTTGTGTATTCGATCTCATAGTGCTATGTTTGCTAGGTTATCCTAGAACAACTAAAATCATAGAGTTAAAGATAATAATGAGAATTTTATATTCCTATGCACATACAATACATTTTATTGTATATAATACAATGACAATGTACTAAACACACACACACACTCATATACATATACATATAATAAGATATGAACTCACATGATATTCTCCAAAAAGGTACTAACTAAAAAAATGAAGATTTTGTGTCCTTCATGTTACTGTCAAAAAAAAAAATCCTCCTTTTGTATGAAAAAAACCTTAACATGATATAAATTTCCTAGATTCCTACTAGTATGTCCATGCTCTTTTAGATATAGGAAAAACATAAAAAATTCCCTATCTTATTCTTACAAAAAGGTCAAAATCAACCTGTCATCACATTTCTTGGATAACACAATGAACAATAAAGAAGGAAAGATTAAAACTAGAGGTGAAATTTCTTACCATAAATTTCATGGTCATCCAAAAACTCCATGAAACTGAAAGATCCTACATATTGAGATAATGCCTACTTATAAAACTCATCAACATTTTTATTTAGCCCCACGTATATGTGTATAAATGAGGGCCACTGAAACTATTGAAGAATGCCTTGAATTTCTTGAAGGAAATGCACATGGTGGACATTTAACACTTCAACCTTTTTTTATTCCTACTCAATAACAATTTTGGAGTTACCAAAACCTAAAACTTGGTTACTCCTTATTGGCAAAGGAGACGAGTGATGAAAGGGTTGTGAATTCATATTTTGTGTTTTTTTCTCTTTTGAGGGTATATCTAATATGAAAATAGTAATTCCAATTCATGTATAAATTTTCACCCACCTCATAGAATAGAGAATCCCCTTGACTTGAACCATAAAAGAATCCCCATGGGATGTCAAAATCTAGGTAGAGTATGGGTGGAGCTTTGGGAATTTTAATTGTTGGATCCATCTTATATTCTTGAGTGAATTTTATTATAGGAGATATTTCTATGGGAACATCCACATTTTTAAATATGTTGTAATTGTGAGCCCACCATATTCTATAGATGAAATTATAGGAAAAATAATCATACTTTTGAATTGAAACATCTTGGAGCCATTCTTTCATCCATTATTTGAGATTATTATTTTTCCACTTAGCCTTTGGATTCAAATTCTAAGCCACTTTATCCATCACTTGTGTTGTATATGGTCAACACAAACAAATATGAATTGTTTCCTAATTTTGTTTATAAAGAGTGCATCTGCTAGGGAATTTATAGCCTCTCTTTAAATCATTATCCCAAGTGAAAAAATTATTGTTTAATGTAAGACAAAGGGCATTTTTTCTTTCGAGGGGAGCTTGGAATTTCCATTAAATTCCCTACCACCATTTTTTTCATCTAAGAACTAAGATTCAAATTCAACTTTGTATACCAACTTTATAGTGAAATTGCTCAAACCAAGGTTTTTTTTACTAGAATAATACTTTCACTTGTTCATATAGTATAATAAAATTATAACACAATCCAACATTACCATTCCATTCAGATTATTCATCCCTTATAGAAACCTAATCCATTCTCTGATTTCCACCCTAATTTGTTGAGATCTTGAGGTGTTTGAGATTTTTCCTTTGCAAGATAAAACATTTCATCCTCATAAATTTTTCTAATAATAATTTCATATAGGAAGAATTCATCATCTATTCCCATCAAAGGATCTTCCCCAATGCTAGCCTTCCTTCTATTACCCACCATCTAAATAGCCTAGTTATTAACATATATACAGAGAGAAAGAGTATAAATTATTAACATATAATAATAGTATAAAATTAAATATAAATGGATATATAATAAACAGGTTGTTTGAGAGGAAAGATGAAGAGGAGCGAAAACATGACCTAGGCTTTGTTAGTTCTAAGGTTTTAGCATAGGAGCATATCTACACAAATTGACAAAAACAATGGTGATATCAAGATATATTCAAGCTAATTCTTCATTCGTAAATATATCCACATGAGAAACCAAGAAGTAGAAGATGATGGGGGATGTAGGAAAGTACCTAAGAGAGTTAGGTATGTCCAACTTTCAAGTAGAGGCAACTAGAAGAAAGAACTGAAAATAAAGAATAGCTATATGGAAAATATAGAGAGTAATCCTCATTATGAAATTATCTTATCAAAAATTAGCAAATATGTCTAATTAAAAAAGAGCCATAAGACCATAGTAACATTCATGGTAATCTGTCACGGGAGACAGGAGCGAGAGAGGCTAAATTTGGAGGCTCAATGATCATTATTCACCCATTGTTAAAGACCAAGAAAATGATAAACCCAGATCATCCTCTTATTATTGAAAGAATAACCCTAATTGCTAGTCAGTTTTAGTAGTTGGAATTCTTCCATGTGTACATGCACTTGAACTCAATGGTAGATTCAATGGAAAACAAAAGGGAAATGATAGGAACATGGTAGAATTGAATTGGATCAAAGCTTAATTCAACATTATCTTATACCATAATTATGGTTGGAAATGTTAGTTATCATAATTTTAATTTCAAAGTATTCATTATGAGGAATCTAGTACTTAATCAAGGAAGTTGTTTATGCACGCAGTTTTTTTGTTGAAATCTGGTAAAATAAAATTTAAAAAATCAGGTAGTTGGAGTGTTTGGAATCCATTTTTGATAGTGGAAATAGATTCTGCAGTATCAAAAACCCTTAAGGCACCCAAAATACTGAAGTTTAACAACTGTAAACAAGATTATGATAAAATTTTTGCCAAATTTTTTCAAATTTTTTACAGGATTCTAAGTCATTCTGTTTTTAGAATCAAGTGGGGGATCCCACTCATGTTCCTCTCTTTGTTTCGATCTCAGCCTTCATTTCAAAAAATGTTGGTATCGGGATGCGGATTACATTTAACTCTTAGCCATGGAGACTTAAGGAGCTTCCTCTGTGTCTTAATAATTTTAACAGGTGCCATTCTCAGATTGTGAATCTCGGTGTTATACGGTATGTGAATTTAATGTGAGTTGATGGGAGTTGATGTGAACTTCCTTGGCTCTGGAGAAACATTCAATTTGAAATGGGATGGAGCTAATTTCATTCTCTCTCTATATCCCTTAGTTTTCTCTTCTCTAGTTTCATTTGGATAATGGTCAGGGTATGGCATATCCACCGCAAAAGTCAGAGAATTTTAATATCAACTTGTTGTTAGAGAGGTTTCTAGATTTGGTTGAAGTCCTATTGGAAACAATGAAGTAGGAAAACGAAATGGTGGAGTGGACAAGGAAATCATTTCAACTTCATATGGAAGCCAAGAAAGAACATCAACAGAGCAATATGGAGAAAATCATGGGCGACATGCGTGAAAAACTTACAGCTTTAAGCATTAGGGTGACCACTCCGAAGGAACTGAAGAATGGTGGTGATCAACACTGACCACTCCAAAGGAACTTAAGAATGGTGGTGAGGAGGGAGTCGGGAACAACGCTTCCCCTGCAAGGAAGAAAACTCGTCACCTGCGAAGGTCTCAGGATAACGTTGGAGAAAAATGGTTGGCCTAAGTGTTTGAAACTGATAGTCTTGTTGTTTGCGTCCCTCTAAATTGTGTTGAATTATGTTTTTGTGTAATTACATTATGATATGATGAGTTTTTTTTTCAAATATTCAGTAGATATGCATTTATAATTATAAAAAGAAAAAGATGTCATATGACCAAAATATTCATTTTGTGGACTAGTGGAAGTGATATATGTCAAAATTCTGAGGAATGTTGTAAGGGATCTGGACTAAATTTTAGTTTCTTTAAAAAAAAATTATGGGAATCTATTAATTATAAAAAACCTTTATAGTCTATTGGTTAACATGCATTAGAAACCTAAGGGGTAGGGAAATTTGAAACTATGATTTGAGGCTTTCTTTATGGCCATATTTGCTTGCATGGAAGACTTGGTAGCTTCGATTCAACCAATGATGGTCCCATTACTTACGCTCTAGCTATCTCATCAGAGATTCCCTCGGCAACTTTCGGAGATACCCTAAGCAAACGCCTACAGAGGGGTTGTTGTTCCTGGATAAGTTATTCCTCCATAGGTTGTCTAACCAGAGATTCCCTAAGGAAAAGGTATTTGCGGACTTATTCAACTCTATCGACTTATCTTTGAGATATTAGAAGGATTGATTTGGCCTAAAAATTAACATCTTAATGGGGCCTCAATTTGGATTAGACTACACATTTTATCACATGAATTTTCAGAAGACAAAACCTTTGCAGGAATTGGGAATACTTTAGGATAATTTGTTTAAACTTCTAGGCCACAAAAATAGGGAGGTACATGTCATGTTATTGAATTATTTTTACATGAAAATCATATTTCCTCTACTGAGATCAATTTATGCAAGCTTCCAAGACTCAAAATGGGTACAAACATTGGATGACCAACATTTTCCACTAAGAAATGAATGTTATCAACATTTCTTTCTCCTCTCTTTGATTTTGATTTTTCAATTTCCTTTTTGGTTCTCTATTATTCTACTTTTCTTTATCTCTTAACCTCTTCTTTGAAGCTTTGTTCCTCTTCATTCCGTGTGTCTTTAATTTCAACTATATATTCTTCTTCCTTCTTAATTAATATATTTTCCTTGGATCATTTCCATTTAACTCTCTCCATTTATTCCTCAAAATCAATGCCATTAGTAAAGGTAGAATATTTTGATTTTAGTTTCCAAATAGATTCCTCCCATGTAGATGAATTTCATATGGCACTACATGATCCAATGCTCATGGGAATACGACCACATGATAGAAACACAAACAACATGTTTTTCCACTAATACTTTAGGGTCATTCCTCTCAAGTGTACTTGAGGAAACCTATACTCTAGCATGGTATTAACTTCATGTTTATCCTATTTCGAATTCGTGAGTCCATAGTGCCAAATATACATGTAATATGGAATGTTTGTTATTTTCCTAGGTATTTTTCCATTGAAACATTAAAGCCTTGAAGAATGGGATTTTCCCCAAAGTAATAATTTATTGGGTACATACTTAAGTAATAGGTGAGGGGGAGTAGTGATCTTGTAAATCCTCAAGTATGAATAATCTTATTGAAGGTAAAAATTATTAATATTTATTAATAGCTTCATTTCCACTTTACTTAACTTGGAACATTCTTTGCAAAATGTCAATTTATAAAGGGGAGTAAGGAAGAAATAATAGAGTTGTGCATAAATATTTTTGTATATTTATTCCCATGTAGCCAAGTAATAAACATGAAATAAGCTATCTATGATACTCCAACTCAAATTCAAAGCAAAAAAAAGGGT